>CM068376.1:289652400-290177400 GCA_034769895.1 Magicicada septendecula
TATTATTCCATATAAGGTTATTCATGCATCCGGTAATTCTTCTTGCTTTCATCAATTGGAGTTCTGTTTCTTCATCTGCCCTATTGTTACTTGTAAGCGTTGTTCCTAAGTAGTCTTCCACATTACTTGTTATGTTATTCTGTCATTTATCACAAGCTTACACCTTAATTGCTCATGTGAAATTGTAATTGATTCTGTTCCGCCGTTACCGTATCATGTGTCCAATCCCGAGGCTGTCCGTTGCTTCTTTGAGCCATCCATATTTTTCCAACGGATAGGTGGCTAACCTTGTCTATCAACGCTCCACCTTTATCCGTGCTTGGGGCCGGCAGTGGTATCCAATGTGCTACTCAGTATGAACATTATTATGTCTATTCTGTCTGTAATTCCAGTGACCACGTCTGCTGCACACGGATCCTTTTCAACATTGGAAAGGTTAAAACTTACCGAACAGCGAAGGTGAAGACAGATTAACATAATTGAAATCGTGTCTCTTCGTAGAATAATTGTGTCTCTTCAACACTGAGGTACAGTACCTCAGTGTTGAACAAATAATCAACCATTATATATATATCCAAATAGGATATTATGTTTTACATGAAATTTCATTTGGTATAATTTAATAATATATCTACTATTTATTTGTGCAATAATGATAAGCGTTTAACATTTGAATGTATTCGTACTGCTGACTTAAATTATTCTGAAACCATTTAAGAATAGGGGCCGCTTATTCAAGTTCATTAGTTCAATTTTTCGTTATTTTCGTGCGAACAACACTTTTTCTCGGGTTTGAAAATTATCAATTTTTGTTTTAGCTTAATTTTAGTGATAGTTTTAAGTACTATAAAAAGTTTACCAATGGAGTGTAAAATTCAAAAACGTTTTTGGTCCAATAAAAATTTACATCTTTACAAAACTTTCACCCAACACTAAAACTGGGAGAAAATAGGAATAACTGGCTAATCTTTAAAGTAACAAAAATGTTTTCCTTTATTTCTATGCGCGAAAATAACGAAAACCGGAACTGATAATGCTAGAAAAGTTAAAATCTCCCTCTCGTAACAAATAGGAATCTATAGCATAATATGATCAGCGTATGCAAGTAGGCCTATATATTGGACCGCCGAAAACGTTAAAAGTGGTATGCTATTCTTCTTCTTCTTCGTCAGAATTACAACCCAACGCGAGTCTTGGCTTCCAACACCAATCTTTTCCAAAGTCTCCTGTCCATTGGCATCTCAGCGTAACCCTTCATATCCATTCTTCTGAGATCTTCTAGCACATCATTCCAACCATCTTATCCTAGGTCGGCCCCTCTTTCTGCTTTTATAGACTTGCGCCGTAAGGATTTTCTCTGGCACACGCTAAGCACCCATCCGCTCTAGGTGACCTAGCCATTGTATTTGTTCAGCCTTTATGAATCTTACAATGTCCTCATGACTCAATATCTCCTGGCTATTTCTTATTCTCCATTCGTCATCTTCTTTAACCGGGCTATAAACACGTCTTATGATATTTCTTTCAAACCTTCTTAGTGTTTCTTGTTCCATTTTTATCAGTGTCCATGTCTCGCCTCCATAAGTAACAACCGGTCGGATGAGTGTCTTACATATTTTTATTTTTGTGTTGCGACTAATGAGTTTGCTTCCCAGTAGCCTGGTGCTGGCACAATATGCCCTATTTCCTATTGCTTACGCTATCGGCCACCATTATTATAAAACTGATCGGCTTCTTTGTTATTTAGTTCTACAGTAACAACAGCAAAAATTCGTAATTCAAATGTCTCAGTAGTAAAGCCATCGCACTTAAAGTAGAGTACTTAAAATTCAAAGAGTCCTCCAACATTTACCACTGCTGTTGTGCATTTTACAACAAACGAATACACTTACGCTTCCGTGTACTAGAGATTAAACTTCGGCTACACTAACGAAGCTAACGGCTGTTTGTCACATAAAGATGTTTATGCTGTGTATGTATGTTCAAGGCTGTTTATCGTAACACAATTCCATACACACGCAAGTTTATTGTTTGAAACGTGTCTACTGGAATTTATGTTTTGAGTCAAAAAAAGTGCAGTCTTTTCAAATATAGCACAATCTCGGTAATCAGGCGGGAGCATGCCATACCTGACTTCTGGTCTTCAAAAAGTCTGCGAGAAAAAACGTACCAGGTCGTAGAAAATACGACACAAATAATCGGGCGAGCTGTGGATGTAGAGGAAACCCTTCAAACAGTAATACGTGAAAAGACAATTCAAAGATATAACGTCGGCAGAATGAGCACGAGACAAGTCGCTTACAGTGCGTACAGCACATAATAGATTCATTTAATTGTATTCTCCACTTCTTCGGCCATTTTTCAATTTCATGTAGCGATCTCTGTAGTAACACGTAAACACTACACTGGGGGTACTTCCACTGTATACTTCCACTGGGTATTTGTTTACAGCAAGGATCGCAGTATCGTCAGCGTACGTATGCAGTGATCACGTTATTACTAGTTGGCAGATCTGCTGTATAAATGAGATACAAAATCGGACCCAGAACACTTCCTTGGACAACTGCTCCCGTTGGGAACAATCTTGTAGTGACATTTTCATTGCGTACTCGAAAATATGGCATCTTCTAAATATGACTTTAAGACGGTGAATACGGATTCAGACAAGTTTTTATTTTGAGTTTGTAGACTAATCCTTAATGGGTAAAAGTGACACGTTTGGGGCCAGAAAAAATTTCTCGACTGAGCAATTAGGGCGCAATAAAATTAAACCCAAGAAGGATATTTTACAACCTCCTCTATACCTGACACATCTGCCCACAGTCATTGTTATAAGAAACGGTTCTAGTACTGAGCCGTTGCAAACTAACAGTTCACAATTCACGCTCAATAGCACGTCCGGGGTTCACACACGCACAAACACACAACTTCTAACAAAAGAGTAAACGATAGCAGCACGAATATTGTTCTATTGGTCTACACAATACATACATATCAACAGTAGACACACGCGCGCGCGTTTCATTTTATATATATAAATGTACAGTATAGACGAAAGGAAACTCCAATCTACGCGAAACACACCGGGCGCGCGTACATACAAACACACGTGCATTCGCGTCCTATCAAAACTAAATGGCAACAGTACAAATACTGCTCTGTTGTCGTATGCAATTAACGTGAAGTAAGTGCTTGAAATAAATGTTTTTCTTTACATGTATATTAGGGTTTTGGTGATAGGGTAGCTGTAGGTAGACGTGAGAGAAATAGTGATTATATTAGAGAGAGAGAGAGAGAGAGAGAGAGAGAGAGAGAGAGAGAGAGAGAGAGAGAGAGAGAGAGAGAGAGAGAGAGAGAGTGAGAGAGAGAGAGAGAGTAACGGCAGTTTGTAAACGGCAAAGTGCATGTGCTTGTACGTGATCTGAACAATGATCTATATCCAGAAGTATCGGCTCAGTAAATAAGGAACTAGATCTTCCGTTACAAAATGATGAGTGTGACTTCTCGAGGATCACGTTTATTGCAGACCTATTGTTCGCGCAAGGAACACTTTGGGGCCCCACACGTATCACCTTTTGCCATTCTGTTAAATGATAAAAACAATTCTGAAATTAACACGTAATAATAATCACTTGTATTTGTAAAAAAAATCCAACAGTTGTGTTACAAGGACTTAAAAATGAACTTCAAAAGTTTTAAAAATCAGTAGGAAAAAGTGTATAGACGGGCGCAAAGCAGATTATCTGTCCTGTCACGTTACGGCTGGGTGTTAATTTTGAATATATTAAGTTTTACTGAAATGCTAGCTTTCACTCTGCTCGCACGGCAGCTGTAAAACAAAACGAAAGCCACTTTCTAAATGTCCCATTTAAATGGCATTTTGCGTCTCTATAAAGTACAAAATTCCTTCTGAACTTTGCGACGCCGACTATAATCCCGTGCGTACAGTATTTACGCGCATTGTTTTTCAGTATTTTGGTATTCAATTCTAATAAATCTTATTATACGTCGAGGGGAAGCCTCTGTGTTTTGGAGACGGTACTCAAAGTTAACAGTTGATGACAGCAATGAATACACATCACAGCAGCGATTTTTGAATGTATTCAAGAATTTGGAATGAAGCGGAATACTAAAAGTATCGTGAAGAAGTATAACGGAAAATTTGAGCAATTGCTAATTTTACTCAATCAACTATGCTGAACGCAAAGAAATGGGTGTGTTTTAGAAAGCGGAGAGGTATTGAGACGCCAGAACCGTAAGGCGGCATTAGTTGAAAGAAAATTAACTTGTAAAAAAAAAATCTGTAGAGTAAAGTGGTAGGTTAATAACGCCGGCGCTGGGGCTGACAACTATAATGAATGTACTTTTAGGCGAAGTCACGTTTTGGGACACAACTGTCATAAAATGTATTATTTGCTAAGATAGTAAGGGTGGTTGCCAAACGTTGTAAACTTAAGTGCATATAACAATAGGTACCGTTAGACGAGAGAGAGCGTTGTGTGAGTGAGACAACGATAGACGCTAGTTTTTTAAGCACGTGGAACACAGAAAAAAAGTTGGGCGTATCAGAAAAAGCGTCATGTATCGCGCGGGAGGTTTTAGTTAAGCAGATTGGGCGAATTTGTATTTAGTGGTAGTTTAAACCTATAGGAACGTTTTGCTGTAGATCGTAGGTAAGGGACACTCAAAGCAAGTATATATTATGAACTTAGAGAGAAATAAGTTAGTCTTCTTTATATCGGCGGAATTACACGAAGAGACTCGCGTACGCTGTTTTGCGTCAACTGTAGATTTTAATAAGTAATGTAAATTCGCAGAAGTAACAGAGTACGGGAACGCGATAATTACTAACACTAAAGTTATAAAGTTTCATAAACCATAATAAGTAAATGAGTGGATGATCGGAGTTATAACAAACAAGAAGTAATAATACATATGAAGTTCCATTAATTCAATACTTTGTAGTAAATCGCGGAAGAAGGCGAATGAGTTCGGAGTAAAGTCACGACGGTGTGAAATAGTCGAGCCACACGCGACGCGAACTGTGTTAAATGCACTTAAGGTCAATTCAATAATCTTTGTGTCCAGAGTGTATAATTATACGACATAGTTATATGTATAATCCATATGTCAAGTGTAGTGTACACCTGTGATAAAGTGAATTAGTGCAGTTTTAACCAGGATTAACACACGACAACGGCTGCTGACGACTCACCGATCTACAACATCTTCAGGACTACGCACTTTGGAAGGATTCTTACGCAAGTAACGAATAATGAACATTTAATTCTATGTTGTTTGATAAATATATATGTTTGTATTAAATATAGTGACTCAATCTGTCAGAAAAGGACTCATTGCTATTTAATAATATTCAATTTGTAAGATAAAACGATCCAAGTCATATAAGAAATTTTGTAATGTATAAATGCAAATGGTTCATTAAAAGTTAATTAATATACTCTAATTTGTGTTTATTATTACTGGCGCCCTGAGGTATAATCAAGAGTCGGTACACTGGAATAAGTGTTATAGACTATTAAATAAATTATTAATATTATTATTGATCAAGGTAGTTTGTAATCTTATTTCTCACATGCTCGTAGGCCAACATAATTTTCAAATAAATAATTTAACTCTTTTACAAAGGCCTATCAAGAAGTGTATTACAGAAGACTTGTTTAATTTTAGAATAAATGGAATTTTCGATTCTTGACACGCGCCATGACCTCGAGAAGATTAAAATCTCTCACCGTACTAACAAAACGTAAGAATGTTTTTCACGCGAAATGGTCCTGTCGTTATTCCGCCGGTCCGCTGTTAGTGTCGTACCGTAAAAACAACGGTTTCCTCCTTCGAGTTGGGTATAAACAACGAAGCGCGATTATACTTCCGGGTGCTTTCTGTTTATTAGGTAGGCCTGTAGAAAACATACTCTCACCCCCCCCCCCCCCAACTTACTGAGCTCCATACAGTTCTGCCTGGACTAGACAGGCACATCCATAGCCTGCGGTTTGCTCACGGTGGGGTTACCAGCGTCTGCCGTACAGACAGCACAGTACTTAACAGTCAGTCAGCACCTGCTTTGGCGTCTCGGCTGGGCTGAAACTCAGAGCATGGGAAACCGCGAGGTGTGCAGGTGCCTAATTGCGGGAGCCATCCGCTCTGTAGTGGCAACCCATCGTTACGGGCGACTCGCCTTCGGGCAGTCGAGCCTATCGACCACACCAGCGGGCCTCTAAGCCTTAAGGGGGCACGGAGGCGCGCTTCAGGTCCGGCGACTGGTGGAGCAAATCACTCAGAGACGCCCTTCATGTATTCGTGGTCCGCACCATAACTCCTTGTGCCGAGCGGACGATCGAGCTGCACTGTGAGCCTGGCGTTCATCGGGCTCCGGGCTCGACAACGGAGACGCCCCGTGCATCTTCTCTCTGTCTATCATACTCTCGCCCAAGCGCGCACACGCGGTAAGCAGTACTTAAAATGTAGTTACAGTTTCCGGTAAGTTGCTGACTAATGTGGCGACTAAAACACACGTTTATACAACGTTACCTAGACTGCCTATACGAGTTCGATTAGGCCTAATCGATTGACAGTTTGTTTGACACTTTTTTCTAATTCAGGCGCTTTAATAAATACTGAAATACTTTATTAATGACGTAACTTTATAAAACGAATACACCTAAAAATGTTAGTTTTTACTGAACTGTAAACCCGTATAAACCTTGGTAGTGTGATTACGAAAGTAGGAGCAGTCGCAGATGCTAAAACAAGAATTCGCAAAGCTAATGCGACCTTTATACAACTCTACCCAGTTTGGAAATCAAGAGAAATATCAACTGCAACAAAGCTACGCATCTTCAGGACCAATGTCAAAGATGTTTTGTTGTATGGGAGCGAGACTTGGAAAGCCACAATGAAAAGCGTCTGCAGGTCTTCATCAATAGGTGCCTGAGGAAAATACTTCTAATTTTCTGGCCATCATTGTTTCTAATGAAGATCTCTGGAGGAGGGCAAACGAGAAATCCATTGCCACCCAGATCAAAAAGAGAAAATGGAGGTGAATTAGGCAACCTTGCAGAAGAACCAAATTGCAATTGAGCGACAAGCCCTTTTTTGTAACCCTGAGGGAAGTAGAAGACGAGGAAGACCAAGAATCACGTGGAGGAGAACTGTCGAGATGAAAGCATAAAAGTGGGGACGTTCTTTGGAGGGCTCAGAATCCTCGCCCAAAGTAGAGTCCGCTGGCATAGCTTTGTCGAGGCCCTATGCTCTACAGAGAGCGACAGGAATTAGTAGCAGTAAAAGCGTACAAAAAATGTTGCTTCCTTCGTGCCTCTACGTCTATCGTCATAAAAACTGGCTCCTTAAGGTCTGGCAATCAACAGAAGGCATTGGTATGACTTCCTATACCACCCCCGTATTCTGGTCAGGCCTTTCTTGATTACAGTAAAATAAATAGGAAATACAGACTAGTTAGATTTACATACTACACTATTGTAAATACTGAGCTAGATTGAGAATCAGATTTAGATTCCCAGTCTCTTGGCTCATGTGTAGTAAGTAATCGCAATACTTTATGACCATTATCTCGCGAACGATGGAATGCAACCAGGAAGAGGACAGCTAATAGTGGCGCACTCGTTGTTAAGTATTAAAATAAGTTTTATCATCACTTTCTTTTCCTGAAACTCTCGATATAGAAAATGTTCAATTTTCACTACAGTCGGATTCGAAACAGTATTATTTTCTTTTCTCCTGACAAATGCAAGTGCGATATCGCATTAGTAACACATAGGCCTACTAGTTGTGCGATTGCAGCGGAAAACACAGAATAATGTCATAAAAGGAAGAAAAGTAAAGAAAGACATAAAAAGTAAAGAATTTTATAGTGAAACTGTTGTAGTTGTATGTGGTGTGTGTGTGCGCGCGCTAGCGCTCGCGCATGTTTATATTATACATTTTTCTATAAGCAGTTTAACTATGTTAATTGTTGAGAACGAATACCAAAACGAATCGGTTTTTCACAAGAAAAGTATATCAAGACAACAAAATAAAAACAGATAGCCGGAACCGATGTCACCTCAGCTGACAGCGAACGTACTCTCATAAATAGCACTGGGGTTACTCAAAGTGAGTATAACTTTCATTCAGTAAACATTAAAACCCGCCGAGTTTCGTCGTTCCAATGCAGAGAGAGATACATGATTTGCCAGCGCGTAAATTACTAACGCATGAAAAAACTGCCCGACTTTTATTAAAACGTGTAGGCCTACTGTCTGCTTAGAGAAATGTAAGTCGCTTTTCAGCACACCGACCAAAAGCCTCGAGTAAAGTACGTTTAGCTTCAAAAGAACAGCGTCCTTCTATTCGGTTCCTTTGCGTTCTCACTTATGAAGGTAAACCTCAAACTGATTTTTCACTTATAGATCTGATCCTTAAAAATATATAGCTGAACTATCATAAAACATTTTAGGTTAGATCAGGTTAAACATAAACAAAGGAAGAGAGGACACTTTACAGGGAGGAGCATAACTGAAATTTTACAATGCCGGTTAAAAACACTAGCTGTTGGCGTCACTTCCTGCATCGCAAATCACTGTCTTCAGTGAAGATACTCTCTTCATTAGTGATGTGCTTTTGAAGGTAAGTATAATATGAAGGCGAGATACGTATTCGATTGCTTGTTGGACGAAACAAACTAAATGAAGTATTCTTCTCTCACATAGTCTTGCAAACGCCAATATACGTGTTGAATTTGCTATTCATATCGTACACTAACAATGTTCGTGATCTTCCTCCCCATTGTTTCTTCAATCGGTCTTTCAGAATTAACTCAGAAACCGGTATAAATGCTTTGCTTGTGAAAGCAGAGTTGCTGGGAAGGTGTTTGATGCAAAGCCAGAAGGTAAAAGGCAAAAACTGAGATGGATGGACGGGGTGAGTCAGGACATCAGGACTCTGGAAATTTTGAAACTGGAGAAGCGTGGCTAAGAATAGAGAAGACTGGCGAAATCTTCTGAAGAAGGCCAGTGCCCAAAAAAGGGCTGTCGAGCCTATGATGACGATGATGATGATAAATGATTAATGAGGTTCCGGAGTCCCCTTTACAGTTTCTTTTAATGTTCCACTCGTATAAGCCACTTACGGGACCTGTGGTAATTTTTGGCAACTGTATTCTTCAAAGCTCTTTGCTTTTATTAAACCCTTACAGTGTTTAAAATGCTTAAGTGTCCTCGATTTTTCAACGCATCACTCCATAGGGATGTTTTCTTATTGAAAGGCTGTTAATCTTGTACCCTGATAAGTTTTCGTGACACAGATAAGTTTTTTTAACTTTATAATAATTGAATCAGTTGACACACGGTACACAAGATGCAAAAAACGCCCAAAAATGTGATGAGGGATTTTAGAAAGAAGTGGGTTTTAGAATTTTCTAAAAAAATAGTGGGATGGATGGTGGGCGAAGGGCCATATTTGGTGAGATCATAAATTTACACGGAAGACACTATTTAAAGGAAACATTTTGTCGAAAGCTAGATGTTAAATAAACTTTGCGCAAAAAGGAAATTCTGAGGAAACGTGTACCGACATACGAACACATCGTAGGTTTATTGGTAAATCTACCCAAGTCCATTCACGTGAATTTAAGGAAAACTGAAATTAAAGGTTTTTAAGTGCAATGGTAAATCATAAAACTGATTTTCAAAGTTAATTTTTATTAGTAATAGAGTTTTTTTATTGATTACATAGCTGTTAAAAAATAAAAAGATAAATTCATAAGAAAATGTCGTTTTTGAAACGTCTTGAAACATCATTAAAACTTTTACTTGGGTAGTTTTACCACTAACCCCTCGATATAAACAAAGGACATTTCAACGATCAGGCTGGATCTTAAATCACGCTTATTGCAAAAATTAATTTAGCGTTGTTACCTTATTTTCAAGGCATTAATTAATCTGGATTAGTATGACTCAAGTGGCAGTCCGATATCAAAGACCACCCTTGAGACCACGCTAGACGGTTTTAGAAATTTGGGGTAACCGATTTAAGTAGTGAAGTAGTCGTCCCCTGACAGCATTCAGATAATGACAAAACGTAAAAATATAAATTTAAGACAAAAGATAAGCTGTCTGTTTAAACTTGTTGTTTCTTGACATACTAATAAGCCACCGTCTTACTAGTAGAGTCGTTTCATTTGTCCTTTTACTGCCGAGTTTTTTAATCTATCTGTGCGCTGTTTTTTGTTGTTGTTTTTAATACCTTGGGTGGTGCTCAACGAATTGGGTGCTGTCCCGAAGTGGGCAGTTTTTATCGGCCACGGCTGAAAATTGAATTCTGTGTGTACGGGGGATATTTCCAACTTTTTCTGAACTGGACGAGGCCCTTCACCCAGTGGGGACGTTTTTCATGACGATAAGACGAACGTTCTAATAACGATTATAATTTTCTTGTCACGGAGAGTCAGAGTTATTTCGTCAGTTCAAGTGCGCGCTTTGGATGTCCATCAAGTGAACCGCTAGCGGTGAGTTACGTCGCAAGTTAATGCATTCTGATCGTTATTCAGGATTCAGACGTCGTTCCGATCTCAACGTGCACTTTCATCGCTTCAGTAAAACGGATCAGCGCTGATGCACTCGCTCGTGATTCTTACTGCCGATTCTTGGGCTCGTGAAGCTGGACACGCATTAAGTGGGCCGGATTTTGGATGTATACCGGCTTATAATTTACGTCGCATTTTAATACGATTTGAATAAATTTTTCGAAACATTATTACTGGACAATCTGTAAGTTTCGGTAACTTAGGATGGACGACGTTCCAAACCAGTAAAATAGTAACAAATTTTATTAATATTTGCTTATACCCAAAAATCCGTTCCAAACAATTATTCTCGGTAAGTGCAATAACCCGTTACTCGTAATTCACACTAACAGTGAACTTGTCGACAAAATCACTCCAGTCAGGGGCGTATTTACTGGGGCGGCAGATCCCCAAAAGGGTGGAAAAAGTAGACGAATTTTGTTAATCTGTTAATTTTTAATTAAGTAAGTTGTGTTAGTGGTTATAATCACAAACAGAATTATCACTGTTGCACACCACTACAGAAAATTTTTTTATAGTGGTGCGCAACAGTGATCATTCTGTTTGTTAATTTTTAGGCAGTTCTATTATTTTTTCAGCTGTGTACGCTAATATAGTAGTAACTCTTTTTTAAATATACAAACAGGTTTATTACACACCATTAGCATGTACGTTTGTAACATGAAATATAGGAAAATCAATTCAGTCAATAAGTATCTTGTAAATAATGTTTCAATAACGGGTATGTATAGCCTATAGTGTTATTACCGTTTACTCTAATGGGACTGATATCGGCCACTTTAAATTTAATAATGTAGATTAATCTTAACTTGTTTTTCTCTTGTATGAAGCTGACCAACCCCGGACCCTTCCCAAGGCCAAATTCTAGATACGCCACTGGCCACAGTGAATATCTAGTAATTCATTACTAGATCATTATTTAATGGCCACATTAAACACTGTAATTCACTTCACAACTACTGTCTTAATACTAAAATCTCAATCTCTATCCGCATACAGGTCCTATGTGCTGGGGCTACGTCTGTTTATGTACAGTCGGTCAAGTTCGTTTATGACGCGCAAAAATAAAATCTGCGTTGGGATTTTTTTTTCATTCTGTTTAGAACCCCGCTGAGAGGCAAGTCCTCGACTATTGTGGAAACCAGCCGGTTCCAACCCAGTCAGTGTCGTATCTAGAATTTGGCTTGGGGGGGGGGGGTCCGGGCTCGGGACTTCTTTTTTCATACAAAAGAAGAAAAAAAAACAGGTTAAGATTAACCACCATTACTGTCTTTAAAGTGGGTGAAATCAGTCCCATCAAAGTAAACACAACAAAAATATGCGTTACTATAACATTGTTTACAAACTACTCACTGACTGAATCGATTTTTCTGCATTTCATATTTCAAACGTATACGCTAATGCTGTGTAATAAACCTGTTTGTAGATTTAAAAAATAGTTACTACTGTATTAGCGTACACAGCTGAAAAAAATAATAAAACATCCTAAAAATTAAGAGATTAACGATATTCGTCAACTTTTTCGACCCTCTGGAGGGTCCGGTCCCGTTCGTCCCCCGAAAAAATACGGTCCTCAGCCCAGTGGTGGTTTTGATAATGGTTTCGCACATCATGACAGAGGGGGAAATGGAAGATAATAGTTATGATAATAACAGTTAATAGTTGTATTGTGTTCTGTGTGTTGGATTATGAATGGAACTGTATTAGCTAAATAAATATGGAGTCATTCCGATTTCTGCATACAATAGAGCATCTATTATCCAAACATCCATTAACCGAAAGATCTATTATTCGAACTCAATAAAAAGTACAATTATGTACTGTACTGTACAGTAATGTATTTGACACATGTAGGCGTATTGGAGATTTATTGAACATAAAAAATTGTATACTATAAATTATTACAGTAATGCACAGTAATAATAAAGCTCTAACTATACAGCCTTACAATCGATAAACAAATAATCGATAAACACATTTACAATTGATAAAAAAACTGTGTCAACGGAAGTCTCTGTCAAATTAACTTTAGGTTTTTATTAATTACCTCAGTTTTAATTCAATGATTTTTAAACTTAGTAATACATTACAATACCTATACAGGTTGCTGTAATTATGTAACAGTATGTTAGAAATTATGTAGTAATAAAAAACTGTGTTTTTGTAAAGAGAGATAATGTTTTCAATTTACGATCTATTATCCGAAATATCGATTATCAGAACGGACCCTCGTCTCGAGAGGTTCGGATAATCGATGCTCTACTGTAAATGACTGCAAGAGTGTTTGTGTAGGGCGGATGCTACAGATGGTATCAAAGAACTCTCAGGTTAAGCCTCATTGTGGGTGGCAAAGTCATCACACTACATCAACGATAAATTACAAACAGGCACCATTAGGAATGACGTGTGTTGTACGTATTATTCCTTATTACTCGTCAGATAATTCTCGACGCTACAAATTGGTTCCACGAAAGTTGCTTTCATCGTAGGACGCAACAGCAACGCTACTGTACTGATCTACAACTCGGCTATTTGTTTAATGACCGGTAAGTAGGAGAACAAAGAATTGAACACCTGACCGTGAACTTAACGTCATGGATGTTATGTTCGCAATATCATGGTATAGCAATTAGAAATAATACAAACAATTTGGAAAATATGAGAAAAGCAGTCTGGGCCACACATTTCCACAAACTCTCAAATGACAGCCAACCACTACATTCAGTTTGCCCACCTGGACCTGAAACATGGTGCAAATTCCGCAAAGCCGAAGCAACAGGGGAGAGATTTGAACACAAAACCTCAGTTCTTGAAGCTGTTATGGAAGCCATCAAGCCCATCTACAGAGACTTGGCACATCCAGACCTCCTCAGCAAGTGTTTACATGGGCGAACTCAAAATCTCAATAAGTCATTTAACAACATCATATGGACTCGAGTACCCAAGAATGTATCTGTGGTGATAAAAACTTTGAAATAGGGAGTCAGTGATGCTGTGTTAACGTTTAATGATGGGAACATGGGTCGAATAAGAGTGTTAATGAATCTCAACATAATGCCTGGCATTGACACTATACAGGTACAGCTAATGGACAAATTAAGAATCGCAAAGGCACAGCTAGCAGCTAAGTTGAGCACTAAAGGGGCAAGATCTAACAGAAGGAGAAGACTTCTCGAGAAGGAGGAAGACAAGGAAGGGGACCCTAACTATGCTGCTGGCTGCTACTGAGTCTTCATTTACAAATACAAGTGAGTTTTTACTACTTCCAACTTTAAACGCGATTTTCTCAAATTGACTTTTTTATTACTTATGAAGCTTTTTTATACATTTGAAGCTAGAAGTTTTTAAATACATATATTTTATAAAAAATAGAATGTTTTTTTTTTAAATTAATAACTTTACTCTCTGTAGCTGTAATTAATTAATTCTGCTTCAGTGTATACAAAAAGTATCAAAAAGAGAGCTGTACAAATTTGGAAGTCCTACATCTAGCGGTTTAAGAGGTACAGGGGCATAAACCTGGCTAATTTAACATTAGCGAGATAGGTCTTTCAAACTCCCTTAAGTAAACGATTGAAAGGGTTTTTTGCTATCAAAGGTGAGAATACCGATGGAAGAAGAAATTACAAGCACAGAATCACGTAAAATATGTTTAAAAATTTTCAAACTAACGTGAACGTCTTGAAGTATAGTTGGCAATCGAGGAGCCTATGCAAACTGTGACTAAGGTTTAAATGTAGGGCCAAACGGGTGTCTACAAACACAGCACGCACGCCTACAGACATTGTGGTGTAACACACGGGCTAGGCTCTATTGTTTCCCAACGAATACGCCTAAATTAAAATTCAATTCATAGTCTGTCCAATCTTGTTTCACACGTGTTTAATTTTCTTCCCATGTTAAAAAAAAAAAAAACATTTCGCTTATAATAAATAAAGTTATTTATTTAATATGTATAACTATTTTACCACAAGATGTATTATTTCCTTATTTGGAACATGTTTTGGGGAATATTATTTTTCTCATCCTCAGCCATCTTAATTTTTGATCTTGTTGAGTATTTGTGTTCCGGTTGGTTGTTGCTATCGTTTCCAGTTGGATTTTGGTATTTTAAATTGGTATTATTGTGTGTGGGTTTGGTGTGTATATTTGTTTTTTGGGTGTTTTCAATGTTGAGTATTTTGAAAATTATGTCGTGTTTTGTGTTGACTTGTAGTTATTCAGGTATTAGTTTGTTTTGTGTCTTGTGTTTTTATATTTGTAAATTTTCCCATATGTTCATTAATATGTCTTTGTGTGGCACGTGTTTTATCAGTGTCATGTTGGTTATGTCTGGGAATTCATGTCCCTTGTTTAATGCATGTGTGGTCAATTTAGATTTATATACTTATGGTTTTTTAATGCGTTTAAATGTTCAAAATAACGTTTTACATGTGCTTTTTGTTTGTCCTATGTAACGCCTATTGCAATTTTGGCATTCAATTTTGCACATTCCATTGGTCATTATATTGTCTTTGTTCTGTATGTTATTTAGTTTTTTTAGTTACTTTTGTTAGTTTTGTATGCTATTTTAATGTCTGTATTTTTAAATAATTTTGTAAGCTTTGAATTAATAAATAAAGTGTATTAAATTTGTTTAAATTACACACTGTGTGCAAAAACAAACGCGCTGTTGAATTTAAAGATATAAAAAAGCAGATTTGTACGCAAAAAATTAAAACTTGAATTTATCAACTGGCCGATGGGCGCTGTACCAGCGACAATTATTCTTATACAGGCTCGAGTCCACCCTTCACCGTCAGCGAAAACGGAGGTTGGAATAACCATTCCATAAGCGACGAGACATTTTTATCAAAATCAGCGCTATATACGCAGCAATGTGATTTTAAAGCTTTATATTTTCCTTCTCATTAATCAGCGGCGTTCGGAGGAAATGTCATACACATTTTGTTGGAATGTGGTGATGTTGCAACGGTGAAAGTGAGCGCAACATTGTTTGAACTGGTTTCCACGCGCGCCGCTGTGAACATCAATGGATGATCCGTTTTTTTTTAGGTATGTAGTATGAAGATTTTGGTAACTACAGTACTTGTTAAATAAAAAGGCCAGTTAATAGAAAGAATGCCTTATGATGAGTAAATTGGATAAATGACAAGGGGAGAAAGAGAGAGATAGGGAGAGAGAGAGAGACGATGAGAGAGAGGGGGAAAGCGAGAGTGTGTGTGTGTGAGAGAGAGAGAGAGAGAGCGTGTGTGAAAACCACACACAAGACGACTGAGCGTTATAATGCCATATTCTGTACACATCTCGACTGTGGGTTTATGTATGCCGCACATCATTATATAATTTCAAGGAAATCTGGATAAACGCATCTTCGCCTTCTCGTTGAAACGTTTCATCTTGACCCGTAATCCAAACACGGCAGGCTATGCAAGCCTCGCTATTACATGTATCGCGCTCTTTCTGGTTACCAGCCCAGCCTGGAAACATCGCGCCCCAACTTCTTCGTATTCCTGAAGTACTATATTCAGTGGCGTCACTCTTTTTTCCTTGTCCCCACAGGAATCCTTTGCGGGCCACCCTACTCTTCTTCTATGACGTCACAGTTCGAAGTCTAGCCTCCATAAATCATCCGCCTCCATTTTTCCCTGTCCTTGGTGATCGATGTCCATCGTTCTATTTTAAGTAAATTATCAGCATCCCTCGCCACTGCGTCAATCCAGCGTGTCTTGGGTCTTACGACAGGCCTTCTCCCGCGATCTGACTAAACAGTACCTTCCTAGGTATTCGGTTGTCTTCCATCCTAATGATGTGTCCTGGCCATTGCAATCTATGCAGTCGGATGGTGGTGGCCAGATCATTGTCTTCATACAGCTTGTATAGCTCCTCATATCCCGTTTACTTGGATTGGTCCATATATTCTCCTCAAAATTCTCCTTTCGAAAGTATTGACTATGTTAGCGGCTTGTTTGTTCAGAGTCCAAGTCTCGCTGCCATATGTTATCACCGGTCTAATCATAACTTTATATAATGTGACCTTGGACTGATGGTGGATATTCCTTGTCTTGAATATAGATGTCACCGAAGCATATGTTCTATTTGCGGCCTGTATCCTTGCCCCCCCCCCTACTAGCCTTACTCAATTCAAGCCATTGTTCCCTCTTAAAAACTAACCCCTCCTTATAACTGTGGCAGCTACTAACATTATATAACGTAAACAGAATGCATTCTCCTCAAGACTGTTTAACTATCTTCTTTTAAGCCTAGGACAGTTTGACCGGTCATTTCTATAAATCCTAAAACCTTTCACTATTTTTTAAGGCCTTCTTGCTTCATCTCCAGAAATTGAGACAAATCTGTTTATTTCACTCAGTTGATCTTTTCTATTCTTGTGTAGTATGCATTACTATGGAGAAAAGCTAAGCAGATTCGATGTGTTTCAAAATAATGTTTTTTTTTTTTAATGGTCAACTCTTCATAAACATGTATGCGTTTTGTCAGAGGCGTAGCTAGGGGATGGCAAGGGGGCAGCCGCCCCGGGCGGCATAGACAGGAGGGCGGCAAAGTGAGCATAGACTAGAAAAAATTGTTATCAGTTTATAAAACTACAAACAACTTGTTTCTTCGATATGACGATTCCTTTTATAAAAGAAGCATAACCAGCCAGCTTGTCCGTTGTCATAAACCTCGCGTGACAAACAGTATTAGTCTATTTATACTTAAGCATCTTAATTACTGTTCATTATGATAAGGTAAATCACACTTGGATGTATTTTTCTCTAACTAAAAAAATCTCTATTTTGATTTTGTTGCACTCTATTTTCACAAAAAAGAAACTACCAAAGAAGCCAATTCAATAGCGAAAATGGGTTTTCATCGTGGCGAAAGTTAAATCCCCGTATTCAGGATCATGAAAATAGTCCTGCTCATCGACCTGCGTTTTTGGATTGGAAGGAATTGGAACATTCTTTAAAGAAAGGGGAACTTATTGATGATCTACTTTAAGAACAAACGACTAAATCAGCTATGTCATGGAAAGAAGTCCTCGAACAGGTCATTGCCACAGTACAAAATCTGGCACTGACAGGATATCGAGAGTCAATTACTAATGATCCAAAACCCGGAAACTTTCTGGCTTTGCTAAAATACTTGGCTAAATTTGATCTCGTCATGATATTTCATTTGGATTCAGTCTCTCGTAAATCTGGGTGTATATCGTATCTTTCGCCAGCCATTCAAAATAAAATATTAAGCCTGTTAGAAAAAGGAGTGCGCAAATATATTATTACTGCATGTAAGAAGGCGAAGTACTTTAGTATATTATATTTGACACAACAGCAGATGCTGCAGATGTAGAACAAATGTCTCAGATAATAAGATTTGTCGAAATTAAACGCAATTCTGTTGATATCAAGAAAGCCTTTATAGATTTTATTCCTTTAGAAGTGAAAACAGGGGATGGGACACACAAGCTATCACAAGTAAACTTGAGAGAGATGGATTGAATCTTAGCGATTGCAGAGGTGCGTGTGACAATCAATCAACAATGGCTGATATCCATTCAGGATTTCAGAAGAGAATATTAGATTTAAATCCACTAGGTGTGTTTTTTCCTTGAGACAACCATTCACTTAACTTGGCTGGAGTTCACGCAGCTCTTGTAAATGTTCAGGCAGTGACATTTTTTGTTGGGACAGTAGAACGTCTATTCACCTTCGTTTCCTGTTCCACTCATACATGGAGTGTTCTTAAAGACTTTGTATTCGTAAATATTACTCTAAAAGGAGATTGTGATACCAGGTGTAGTTCAAAAGCAGATGTGGTGAAAACAATATCCACTCAGCTGGATGAAGTGATCGCTGCACTGGAGAAACTGAGGGATACACCGACTGAAACAATTGATACGAGGGAAGATTCAGCATTAATAATTAATGCGATAGAAAACTTTAATTTTGTGACCTTGCTCTTTTCTGGACAGGGGAGTATGCAGACGATTCTGCATTAACCGTTCAGCAAGAAATGCGACTTTCTCTAATAGAAATTTCGGACAAACTCTCAGTTGAATTTCAAGCCGTTTCTCTAACATAAAAGAGTTAAGAAAACGCTTTGGGTTCCTCTGTAACTTTGAGGCATACATAAATTATGGGGCTATACATTTTAGAAACCGCTTTCCCAAATCAATAATAAGTGCACAGTGCTTGCAAAACTGTATCCACATGGCCCAAATAGTGTAGAATTGTTCAGTGACTTAAAAGACGTCATACTTTTATTAAAAAGGGTAAAAGTTGACGGAGAACAAACGGACTTTACACCTCAGGGCCTGCTACAATCCCTACAATGGATGGGCCTTCATTTTTGATCTTTTGTCCCCTTTTAATTGTAAAGGCGAGGCGGCCGACGATCTCCTTGCCCCGGGCGCCAAAAAGCCTAGCTACGCCACTGCGTTTTGTCAGTCAATTTGTTCAATGTTCGCTTAGTCGAACAGATTAAAAATTTGCAATAAATTAAAAAAATTCAGATAAAATCTGAATCAGTTGATTTTGAATTTTGGGAATTATATGCTTCTCACTGTTCTTCGAAATGCCGAATAACGCTTGCAACAATGGATCGTATTTATTATTCAAAAGATGGACAGTTGCCAAAAAGGTACCGCTACTGGGCTGGACTGTCTTCTCTTTGTGGCCTCTAAGGGCTAAATTTGAAGCTGCCAATGTCAGAGTAACATTCACAACGCGATCCAGTACATTGACCCATTAGTTTTATTAGTTTCCTTTCGTAGCTCATAACGAATAACCATGCTGGCCTGGTCGGTGGCCTCAGTGCATTATTAACTAGAATCACCGTCCTACTGTGCAGGTAACCAAATAATTTATACTCACAAAGTACATCATTAGGTACTGTTAAAGTTAACAGTAAAAAAATAAATGTAATTGTTTTTGATGTCAAATACATACGGGGAAATTTGGTTTCACTTAAGTTCATTAGTTTGTACCTATTCTTAAAAAAATAAGAGAAACGATTGTGCGGGCCCCCCGCATTGAGGCCCATGCGGCCCACGCGTTACGCCTGTAACTAAATTATAAACCTATTACCTGTTACCTATTATAAATATAAACCCACATATATAAATTTATATAAAAAATTGAATGCCAAGATTGAAATAAATGTTACATTGGACAAACAAAAAAACAAAAATCAACTGAAAAAACGTTATTTTGAACATCTAAACGTATACAAAAACCAGAAATATATAAATTTAATTTACCCACACATGCAATAAACACAGGATGTGAATTACCAGACATAACCAACATGATACTAATAAAACACATACCACACGAAAGTACCATAATGAACATTTGGGAAAATTTACAAATATACAAACACAAAAAAACTAATACCTAAACAAATACAAATCAATACAAAACATGACGCAATTTTCAAAGCACTCAACATCGAAAATACATAAAATACTAATATATACACCACAACCACACACAATACCAATTTAAAATACCAAAAACCAACAGGAAACCATAACAACAACCAACCAACACACAAGTACTGCACAAGATTCAAAATTAAGAAGGCTGAAGATGGGGGGAAGACTAAGTTTCCCGAAACATGTTCCAAATAAGGAAAAACATCTTGTGGTAAAGTTATTATAAATATTAAATATATTATATGCATCAATAAATAGACTATAGCAAAAAGTGTTTGAATATAAATATACATAAACCTATATAGGCTACCTATTACCTATTGTAAAAATACCTATTATAAATTTTAAACCTATTACTTACGTATTTGATATCTTGAGTTATAGACAATTTCGGACCCACAATAGTGTTTCAGTTATTCCACGCTACATTATCAGACATATTGAACGAACAATCGGATAATGTTTCTAGAGCTGACTTTTAGCAAAAAGGGTAGTCAAAGTCGTCGTTTACTCTATCTATTAGGCTACTATAACTATTCTTTATTCTAGTCCTTATCTTAACTATTACATTTGAAGCTTTCAAGACTTCAAAAGTATATTTCTTGAAACGAATCTCCTTGGCCTCATCAGTTTCGAATAATCTCATTCTATTTAGTGTAAGACTTGAGTTAAATATCGATAGCCGACTTGAGTCTTAGTTCCAACGTTACAAACATCAGTCAGAATCACTGTCGAAAGGCCTCGTCCAGCTACGGTCGCATCGTTATTATAGGCTACTTTCCTTTTGTCCAGTTTATCGTTATCAGTCCAAGTCTGCTTCATTAAACATGATTTTTTCAGTCATTGATCGGATTCGTAATTCCTCCATTGCCGGCTCATAGTGAAGCGTTTTTCACCTTCGTGAATCCATCCTTAAAAGCTGAACGATCGACGGTGGATAAGAGAAGGATCTATACAAACCTTAAAAGGAAACTACATCGTACCGGAATACTAATTAATCATTCTAAAATGTTAGAGTATTCAAAAAACTTCATGTTAAACGATAACACCCACATCATAACATTACGAAGAGTATAATATTCTAAGCCTTTTAAAGTTGACCTCCTTACTCGATTCTGGATTCGTCACTTCCCTTGTCACGTGTGTCCAAGCATTGCAAAACAAAAAATAATTACTACTCTGTTATTAGTAAAATCGCAAGCAGGGATTTCCAACGAATAACCGTTATCCGCTAAAACAGCGTGTCAAACTGGTGAGTCAGGCCTCAGTATTGTGTCACATTTGTTAGCGTTGAGACATGCGAGACATGAGAATATTTATTCCAGTTAACGTATTGACGTATTGGATAGTCACACATATACGGGAACGTATTTACGGGGGCGAACGAGACCGGACCCCGCCCCCAGAGGGTCGAAAAAAGTTGGCGAATTTTGTTAATCTCTTAATTTTAGGCTCTTCTATTATTTTTTCAGCTGTTTTAAAGCTCGTAACTCTTTTTAAATATACAATCAGGTTTACTACACAGCATTCGCGTATAGGCTACGTTTGAAATATGAAATATAGGAAAATCAATTCAGAGTTTCAGTGACACGTATTTTTATTGTCTTATTAGTCTACCGTTTACTTTAATGGGACTGATTTCAGGATGTTGATATTACGTTTTCATCCATTTTAAAGATGGTAATCTTGATTAGTCTTAAATTATTTTTTATTTTATATGAAGCCGGAACCGCCCCACCCCCAAATTCTAGATACGCCACTGCACATATGCGCATAACCTATAAAACATATGCATACGGTGTTTACGTAAAAAACAGAACCTCTAGCAGTTCGTAAAGCGTAAGCGCGCACGTAGGCACAAGAAGAGCATAAGGCAAAAACCCAGCCTAAGTCAGATTGTCCAACCCACTCACCAACTCAGCATTAACCTTAAATGTGCGATTGATATTACAAACTTCATCTTCTACTAGCGTTACAACCCAGTATCGGTTCTCTCATCATATAGTCTTCTCCATCTGATATTACAAACAAAACAGTTAAATTCGCAGCAATCAACCATTTACTTCGATCTATTACATTTGAGGACAAAACAAAAGTTATCGTATTCGCTAAAGCACGAAAGCGATAAGACAGTGTATGGAAATGTAAAAGGTTCGTCTATAGTGTGCAGTCTAGTGCAGAATGTCAGGAGTTTGTGAACAGCTTTGCCGCAATTAACCGATTAATCAACGGACGAAATAAGTGTACGGTATGTCCTTTTGGCTGGTAATTCGCGAAACTATCCCAAGCGAAGGTTAGAAGGCCAAGTTGACGTACGGTTTTATTTAAAACTTGTCACGAAACCTAAGAAATTTCATTTCTTTGGAATACAGTTACGTTTCTTGAAAACGCAAATTCATTTCTAACTACTTTCTTCAGTTCTACAAATTTTTTCGAGTACAATTCTGAAACAACAAATGAAATTTCTTCTGATTCTCAGTTTGACGTCAGCATCGGTTTAAGTGCTGTTATGGCTTTTTAAAAATATATTTTTAATATGTTTATATTTTAAAATTGTAATACATTTTATTTTACTACCTAGAGCCGGTTATTGCGACTGAGACCTAATCGCCAAAATGGTAGACGCTACGCATTACATTTCGACCGCTCTTTTACTAGTTACCACGAAGAGTTTATGATCAACTCTATATTTTGCCCATAATAGACAATTTTCTAATCTGTTATGGTCTATTATGGAATTACGCGGCTATCCATAACATTTGATAAATGTGATTAGAAGCCTATATTCCAACTCTAAAATAATAGTAAATACTGGGAAGACAAAGATTGAAGAAATTTTAGTAAATAAAGGAGTGAGGCAGGGATGTAGTATTTCGCCAACGCTTTTTAATGTATATTTTGACGACATCATCCAGTCATGGAGGAAAGTTGAGGAAAAAGACAAGGCTTAAATTTTATAAAACAATGGCAGTGCCTGTTTTACTATATGGATGTGAAACATGGGTTCCTACAAAGAAGATTAAAAACCAGATTCAAACTTCGGAAATGAAGTTTCTGAGAAGAAAAAGGGTTGCACTAGACCCTTGCGCAATGAGGATACTAGAGAAGAGCTACAGGTATTCTCCATAAACGATAAAATCCAGACAAATCGCAGGTAATGTTTACAGCATCTGGAACGAATGGAGGATGGACGATTACCTAAGGTTGCGTTTCGATATGGACCCTTTGGTACAAGAGATGTAGGAAGACCGAGAGTGAGATGGAGAGATACTCTGTGACGACGGAACAGGCAAAGTGCCTACTCAGTGAGGTGCAGAAGAAGATATTTTGTAATGTAAATAAGTGGTCGACTGATTCTTCCACAGAGGACAACCAAAGTTTCCAACAAAATTTATCACCGTTGATCGTAGGTATTGAAACCAGTAGCGATGGCAAACCAGATTTGCCAATTGTCCACATATTTTTTGCCAATTAAACGGCTAGAATAAATCCTTTCTTGAGAACCTTACCTTAACATAGACCTCCCCCCACTCATAAAAGAAATTCCACTCAATATATAACCGTACTTTAGGTATCATGACGTTTGTTTTTTGTAAAAAGCACATATTTTTCGTATTATTCGGTGTTGAATTTATGAACGTTGCAGCAAAGCTCGTATCTTTTGAGGAAGTGTTGTATATCACCGCGAATACAGGTCACCAGTGTCTAATGACAAAATGCATGTTATTAGAAGCTACTCTCAACAAATCACAATACAGGAATGGGACGAGTTTTTCAAACTTATCTGACATCGACATTTATGTAATAACAAACATACTTTATTTAAAACAGTGAGCGAGTTCTGTAGCTAAGGGAGCTTGCTAGTATAAATGAAATTACTAAATAAGTAATAAGTAAAACAGAATGGAAGGACATGGCAACTGATCAAGGGGGCTAAAAATAGAGTCAGAAAGGATCGTATCTTGTAAGTCCTATGTTCCACTGGAAACGAAGGGGATTGATAGGCAAGAATAATTTAAAAACATCAATTTAAATGAAGAAATTTTAATGAATTCTTTTCTTTTTTTTAATCAGTAAACCAGTGTGTCTACCGCCCTGTGAATTGTGCATTTCATGAGGCGTACGTTTAATTTTACCGATAATTCCCGTCTAATACGAGTGAAATGAGAAACTTTTAAACTCCGCGTATTCTCTTAATTACTGCCTCTAACATGTTTACAAATACCATTTGAAATATTACGGCAGTTATATCTTTACTTCACCTATTAAATAGTTCTTCTCGAGTTATTAGTTTTCGGTTGGTTTGTACCCTCCACCCATATACCCGCAAATGTGTAAGAGGTGTCCATTCCGAGGATGAAGTAATGTCTGATAAATGAGAATAGTGAACAGTGTCGAGTTCTGTGCACGACGCCATGAGCACGTTTTACAGCAGATTAGAGACCGAAAACTGTTTACACTTTACCGGGAATTGTACATTGGATAGAGTTGCGTGTGGCAACAGTGCGGGAAATGTTCTTGAAGCAACCAATCAGAGCTCAGAAGTATTCCATGTGCGACGTAAAAAAACAAACTTGTTTGCTTTCAGAAGAGAATCAGCGATGATATTCTCTGGTATGCGATGTGCGATCTGCTTCGCTATGCACGGTGTCATATAAAAACATTAGTTTGTTTTCACACTGACTGTAATCTGTGAGAGTATTCTATGCTAGTATTCCGCGCTACGCACGTACCCTTACAGATTCTTCACAGGTATATGGGACCTACAGTTTAGCGCCGGAGCTAAACGCCATAGTTGGGGAGGTCTTATACTAGGTCAGGATACCTCTCGCTGGTTTGCCATCGCCGGGCGAGGAAGAACGGTCGTATCTAAACAGGGTAGCAGCGCCACACGCTAGCCACTACTCCACCACCACTCACCCGATTACCTACGGTTTCTACAATTATAATATGTAATTTAGCATGCAAAATCTTCAATTAAAACAGTCTGATTTTAAATCTACTGAATCGGCGTTTGGATGCAATAAAACATTACATTTCCATTGAGCTTTTATTCAGATGATTATAACAAAATGTCTAGTTTTTTTATAAGGGCTCTGTTAACGGGAAACTTCTAGAAAGTATACAGAACGTTTACCTTAAAAGTACAGTAAAACCCTGTATAACCGAACTCGGTTTATCCGAAACCCGGTTTAACGGAAACGATGTCAGTCATTGAAGCCAATCAACATGAAATATGTAATTTATTGGTGTGCACAGAGTTGGGAGAAGATTACGGATTCCACTTTAAATAAGAAAATAAGGCGTGGAGTAAACTGTATGATGGACTTGAGTATGATGAAGAAGAGGAAAATTACGGAAATTTGGTAGAAATGGCTAAAGTAATTCCAGGGTGTGAAGAAATAGACGAAAGTTAATTTAACGAATGACTGGAGGCATATAATGCTGAACTAGAACTTACTAACCAAAAGTTGTGGAAGCTGTGATGAGACCAGAGCCTCAAGCAGACGACACAGACCAGGGTGTTCATGACACAGACACAAAAAGTGTGACAGCAGACGACCGATTTAAAGCCTTCTTCTTCTTCTGATAGTTTCTATCCGTTTCTGCTGTTTGATATCATACAGGCTACTTTATCTTTCTCCACTGCTGTACGGAATAAGTCAGTTGTATTCATGCCAAACCAGGTCCTTAAATTTATCAGCCACGATATTTTCGGTCGCCCAACTCCTCTCTTTCCAAGTACTTTTCCCTGTAGTATGCACTGCAATCAATAAAATCTCTGTTTACTTCTCATGAGATGTCCCAGATACTAAAGCTTTCTTATCTTCACTGTGTAAATAACTTCCCTATCTTTCTAAGAACTTCAACATTAGTTATATGTGCTGTCCATGAAATGAATGCTCAGTATTCTACGGTAGAACACATTTCGAAATTTAAAGCCTTAAAGGTAAGAAAATTTTAATAAGGTAATTTTTATTAATCAGTTCATTTTACTGTCTTATAATTGCATGACAGATTCAATATAGCATCTTTATTTTTATAGGTAGCTTTACGTTTCGTGGAGCAGGCCGAGCAAGCGACAGTATCAGAGATCTTACTTTTAAAGAGATGGCGTGACACTGCAACGGTCAAACGCTGTGATGAAACTGTTCAGAAAAATTTATGAACTTTTTTAAGTAAACTATGTAACTGTGAACATAGATTACAGTGTATTGCATGTTTATAATTTGAACTTTTATAATTAAATATGTTTTCAGTGATAATTTTATGTTTTTTATGCCTTAATAAACGGAAATAGATCCCGTGGATTATCCCAAATGGCTCCGTCCCCTTCGGTTAAAAAGCGTTCTACTGTTATAATAATGTAACGCTATCGCCATTCCATAAGCAGGAAATGTAACTGCTAATGAAGTAGGATATTACAGTAACGCAGCAGACTAAACAAGGCAGGGCGACTACACTGGCCAGTAGTCGAAATCTTTTGCTTCGCTGTTCGTGAATGGTGCAAACAGGATCCGTTGAGTACTTTATATAGAAGTGATAATATCTATTAATTCGACGGAGACTTAGATGTATGTTGAGCTTACATTAGCGCACCCTAAGTTTTAAGATAAAAGACGATGAAGCTTTTTTGTTTTTGTTCCACAACAGTGAAAATTTTCGTTACAGAAGTCGGCGGTTGTCGAACTGAGGAATACTGTAAACGACGAACCCTGTAAAGTCCGGCTACAGGTTTTCTGGGCGTTCCTTGGGACAGGAGAATACTGAGCTCCTTGTACGATGGCTCCAACCATCGGATAATTTCCCTACCATAAACACGGAAAGCAGCGGGTGACACAGCAAAATGGCCACACTTCTGTTATTCTGAAGACGGCCTTAGATTCCGAAACCCGAAACGTCAGTGGTGGTTCCAGCGAAGGAGCCAAGCCGCCCCAATAATTTCCCATTATTTCAAAGTTTGTATTATTTGTTATCTACGTTAGTATTTACAATTGCAAATTACTTTTCTCTGTTTAATTACTATTTTTATTCTCAACTATTATGATGCCTCCGCACTGCTTTTTTATTTTAATTGTTACTGTTATTCCCATTTACTAAAATCCCCCCCCCCAGACACGTATTTGCGGGGGGGACGAACGGGACAGGAAAATTGGCGAGAAATTTTGTTA
This sequence comes from Magicicada septendecula, assembly GCA_034769895.1. NCBI lineage: Eukaryota > Metazoa > Arthropoda > Insecta > Hemiptera > Cicadidae > Magicicada > Magicicada septendecula. The sequence continues at coordinate 289,679,618 of CM068376.1, forward strand.
ATCTCTTAATTTTTAAGCTGTTTTATTGATTTCTCAGCTGTGTACGTTAATACAGTAGTGACCCTTTTTTAAATATAGGTCTACAGATAAGTTTATTACACAGCATTAGCGTGTAAGTTTGAAATATGAAATATAGCAAAATCAATTAAGTCAATAATTATCTTAAAAACAACGTTGAATAGTGCTTATTTTTATTGTGATATTACTTTAATGGGATTGATTTAATTTATTACACGTTTTTTTATCCACTGTAATGACTGTAATATTAATTAATCTTAACTTTTTTTATCCTTTGATGGCCCCCCCGACCAAATTCTAGATTCGCTACTGCCCCCCCCCCCCATATCACAAACACTAGAACCGCCGCTATGAAACATCGAGAGACATTATGGCCGAAGTAATGCATTTCTGTGGCAGGAGGATCAGAGGTGACCATCCCTCCCAAAGGGCATGGTGAAATCCCCCCCCCCCCCAGTATTCCGAAATCCCCCATAATTTGATTTCGTGGGTAGAGGGATCACAATACGCGGGTATGGAATAGCCCCCAGTTAACGGTGGATCTCGGAGGTTTATCCAAAAATCTTTGAAAAACTAAAGCCATTTAACCAATTATTGAAATCAAAAAATTAATGTTACCGAAATCAAAAGGTTCCCTACTATGCCTAATCAATAACTAAATTGTGAGAAATGTAAAACCTGGCCTAACATAATTAGTACTACATTAAGCCTTATCTAGACAATCTAACTTGATTTTGTAATTGCATTCGTATTCTTCACTGATTTGGTTGATTTACGACGCTTGTAAGGGGGTAATTGAGCCCATGGTTACGCAACTGGCTTAAATTCATGTAACTTCTATTTCGAACAAGGTATTACGAAAGGGAAAAGACGGTTATTAATGACAGGTTAAGTTTAGTAATAAAATTAAAAAATCTACTAAATTTTGAAACACAATTTATTGTGTGTACATTCCAAGAGGGTGGGGTGAATTTAAAAGTAAAAGAAATAGTTTGAGCACCGCAGAAATCCCCCAATTAACAAAATCCCCTTGAAAAATCCCCAAAATAATTCCAGTGGTGCGACTTGCCCTATCGCACCATGCTGTGGGCACCCCTGAGGAGGATTTTAGGAGAACAGCGAGATTAAAATTAGGCCTACATTACATAAACGATAACCAGTTAAGAAGACCCTAAGCATAGTATCTCAGCAGTCACGATAAAACTCGTCATTGCAGCGTTGTGGCTGTGTGACGCAGTCAACGCTCAACTTGGATGACTGCTATTTTGTTACGCCAGGGAAATTCAAAAAAATATCGCCGCTCATTAGAAATAGTCAGCAGACACAACAATTGACACCCGTAAGTACGATCAACTAACCGTGAAGGCCACAGCTGAAACAATACACGTAGTATTCCCTGCGGTAGGGAAATTTCCCTACGAGTAATCGGCGTGGACCAAGCCAAGTATAACGGTGAACAGGTGAGATAATGGCGGTTGGCTGGTTACGTCACACAGCCCGCATATTGGACAACGGTTGTTCCATACCATCAGCTGTTTTTACACTCCGAAAGAAATTACCAGCGCCGCATACATTTCTACCATTCAAAGCATCGCTTCGTTTTGTGTTTCCAAATACCTGCGTATCCACGCTTATAAATTGCGTATTATATTTGCCAACTGAGTTTGTACTTTAAAATACTGTTTAGGCCTGCTTTTTTTTAGGTATGAACGGGGGCGTATTTATGGGAGGCGAACGGGTCCGGACCTCCCCTTCCCCAGACGGTCGTAAAAGTTGATGAATTTTGTTAATCTCTTAGCTTTTAGGCTATTCTATTCTATGTTTTTCGGCTGTGTACGATAATATAGTAGTAGCTCGTTTTTAAATATACAAACAGGTTTATTACACACCATTAGAGTACACGTTTGTAATATGAAATATAGGAAAATCAATCAGCCAATAAGTATCTTTTAACAATGTTTCAATAACGCGTATTTTTATTGTGTTATTACCGTTTACTTTAATGGGACTGATTTCAGGACGTTATCACGAGTTTTTGAGCCACTTTAAAGATTACTGTTGATTACTGTTAATTTGTTTTTTCTTTTGTATGAATCCAACCCGACACCGGACCCCTCTAGGGCAAATTCTAGATACGCCACTGACTACGAAAGATATGTGTGAGTAGGACTACTTATGAGGAGAAACAGTAAGTACAGTAGACCCCGATTATCGCAGCTGATAAACTTTCTTCTGCATCCTAATGAAATGATTTTTGGTCTTCTTGAATACCTAGAGCGTAAAAGTGATTTGCAACTCGCCGATAAAATAATGATAAGGAAACTTCGTTCTCAAATAAGAACGAAGTGTTCCAAAATCCTAAAGCAAACGAACCGCACTGATTATTTAAAAAAAAAAAAAACATAAATAAAAGATTTATAAAGTTGTATTGAAGTAGAGTCGATAATTTAATTTAAAAATAGTTGCTGAATTTTGTGTCGCTAGAAGTTGTTTATTTTTATCAGGGTAATTTTTTAATACATTTTAATGCTATTATCTGTCTTTTAAAAGGTCATTTAACAGATTTAGCTACATGTAAAAGTAAATTATTCGGTTTACTTAAGTGTTCCTAGATTTTAAAAACCGAAAATATTAATTTATATAATTAACTATCAGCAACTGTTAATGGGAAAGTTTGTTTGTTCATAAAATCTACATGTTTAAAAAAAGATATGAAGTCACTGAATTATTTTCAAGCACATAATGACTAATTTGGTGTGTTTTTTCGGATTTCAACGACTTCGATTATCCGCGACGGCAAGTCGTTCGTTATCTCCGAAAATCAAAGATTACTATATTTGTCATTTTTGTCCGTACACATAAAAGACGTGTAGGCCTATGTATAATCTTCCATTTATTAGTTCGTTACACTTAATAAAGAATTACTAAGTTATGTGTGTTTTATATTTCTGATACCGATTCACCGATTTCTTCACTTACAGTTAAAATTAATTTCTCGATTACTGTGACTTCGTTCGCATTAGCGGTTTTTACTTCTTCTCTGCGCCAACAGTGGTGTAGAACAGGTTGACATTATCAGGCGAACGGTAACTCCAAGGCGAACGGTAACTCCAATGTCTTTGTTGTGGTAACTTATTTCACTCTGCCGAACGTACAACACGATTTGGTCGACTCTTGCCAGAGGCACGCTCGTGAATGTCGTATTTAGTCGTTTAATATGTGCTTTTTTTGGGGGGGGAGAATATTTCGTTAAAAATCAGGGGCCCGAGGTGTTCGTGTTTAATAAGTGTATATATACCATGACGTTATATTTGTATTGTAACGATTATTACGGAACGCTCTCAAAGATTCGAGAGCCTCCTTCCGCCCGTTTCTCCGTAGCGTCTCAGTCAAGGTCGCACACAAGTACCTTCCAGACTGTTCTGGAGAACACTTGTAAATATGCATTGTGCTGGCACACGCCGTAGTAAGGATGGAAAGTTGTTCCGGAACACCTGCGCTACCTACATAACCCACAGCGACTGGCTTTGCCAGTCAGTTGCAGTGAGCGCGATTTCTTTAGTGCGGATCGAGTCACTGTTGAGGATTAGTGAAAAGTGATTATTGTGCCATAATTAGTGCGGGACTCTTAATAGTTGGCATTATTATTGCATGCGACAAATTTATCTTGAATTATTATACGAGTTGATTACAAATTGTTATTTGCGATTAATTAAAACTGGTAATTAGTGACTTCATTGGTGTCTGTATTTTGTTTTCCACTGTACCATACGACGATCGGTAGGACCGTCGTAACAGTATGCTTATACAGTCTTGAGGTGCATATAATAATGAGGAATAACGAATAATTTGTCCCCGGGTTGAAATAGCGTGAAATAAAATTTTCGAAGAGTTATTGACTAAGAGTCTAAAACTTAGTCTGTCAGACAATTCGGATGGTCCGGAAATGATTAAATTTGTACAACAATAACATGAAAAGTTCAAATTTTGATTTACAAAGATAGTGATGGATTTGGCGCTGTACTGAATACAGAGCGTTTTCGCCACCAACCTTGTAGATAAAACCAGTGCCGAAACTACGGCTTACTTTCGGGGTAGACGTTTGCCCGTATTAAATCAGTTAGGAAAAAACGGCCTCTGTTTAGTTGAAACCAATATTCTACACCACCGGGTCAAATTTTCTAGTAAAGGGTACAATTACAAAATACGAATGCATATAAACTAAGCTTTTCGACAAGTTCGAAGTTCTGTTCTCATTAACTCTACTTGTCTACTTTTATCCGTCGACAGTCGATTAATCGTCCTGAGTTGTTTTCTTTTTTTTTTTTTTTTTTTTTTTTTTTTTTTTAAAGACTTGGCAATCTTCAAAGTATTACACTTTATTAATAACGTCATTCACACTATAGCTACGGTGACCATATTTTCTCTGTTGCAATCCGGGACATATGACACCAGTTGAGCTCGGGGGAGGGGTATGTTAGGGAGGAGGTATTAGGCATCATTTCCCGGAACAATGTTGAAAATATATACGCTTTTAGTGGAGCTTATATTTGGCGTTAATTATTGACAAAGTGATTTGAAATTTGGTATGGAAGTTCAGGTATGGAAGTATTAGGGCTATAAATGTATAAAATTCCATTCATTTATATCCATTATTTTCACATAAAGAACATTAATTTGTTTAAAATCGCCTGTTGCTAACTTTTCAAACGATCTGCATAAAAACTATTTATTGCGTATAATTTTTATAAGTTCAGTTTTATTTGAAATTTTATCCTGAACAACTTTTAATTAAAACTTTTCTTGATGCAATTATTAGAAAATATTTTGAAGATATTTTGAGAAAACCTGAAAGAACACGATTTTCCAAATAAATTTGTTAACAAATATCTAATATCATATCGAGAATGAAACTAATTTGTCATATTCCTTTTGGCCAACTGATTACACGGAAAAAATTTACCTAAAACGTTTATCTCAAAGCAGGGAACGCTTCACCGAAATTTTGAGGTAAAACGTTTTTCATTGCATTAACGTACGAAGAGTACGGACCACGGCTGCTCTGTTTGCATAAATTAAGCACAATTTTTGCTTTAAAACGATACAATATTTTAACGTCTAAATCCTGGACTTTTAACGATTATTCGGGGCACCGGGACCTAGGTCAAAATCCGGGACTGTCCAGGAAAAACCGGGATGTATGTTTACCGTAACTATAGCACAACAATTAAAAGAAAATGCCGAGTGACTGACGATTTGAGGTACTTAACAGAAAACAGCCACTCGTAGACCTACAATATCCAGAAACGCACAACTAGTCTATCAAAATGATAAGACTCTGTTATATGTAGACATTATATCCACGTATTAGACTGATTGATTACTTGTAAATAGAAAACACTTCAGAATTGGCTTCAAAACATATCTTGTCTTCTGACATTTTTTAAAAATAAACGAAACGACTTCAACCGCATGCATTTTCTTTTAAAAATGAACAGTGTGCATAGAATAATAGTGGTACAGGTTAGAGAGTACTTGTGGCCGGCAGTCGATGTTGAATTCAAGACACGTTTCCCGAGAAAAGAGATAAGCGTGGGCAATTGATTGGTGACGCACAAGTGTGTTAGTGCGCGTGCGAGCGCGACATACGCTTATTCGTCTTTCAGCTGTGCATTTATTGCACGCTGTACCTGACCTCCACGTTCTGATTGTGTATAGGTATAGCTCTAATTTTATTTTTTATTTCATATAATTGATAGGCTTGACATTCACCACGTATTCAACTATTAACACTGTTCTGTTGCGTTTCAGGATTTAACAGTATTCTAAAATCGAAATGGTACGTCGATTTGGTAACTTCCTCCAATAACTTCACACGTCTAATCGTGGATGTACAGCATTTAAATATTTATATAAATATGTTTTAGGGGAATTTTTTTCCACTGGAGCATTTTTATCTAGTTACTAGCCACAAGCCTTGGGTTCGGACAGCAGGGGCATATTTACGGGGGGGGGCGAACGGGACCGGACCCCCCCCATAAGTTTGAAAAAATTGACGAATTTGTTAATCTCTTAATTTTAGACTGTTTTATTATTTTTTTCAGCTGTGTACGCTTATGTAGTAGTAACTCTTTCTTTAAATATAAGAATCTGTTTATTACACAGCATTTGTATAAACGTTTGAAATATGAAATATAGTTTGAAAATCAATTCAGTCAATAAGTTGAACAACGTTTTAATAACGCGTATTTTTATTGTGCTATTGACGTTTTTTAATGGGATTGATTTCCGGATATTATCACACGTTTTTCAATCACTTTAAAGACAGTAATGTTGATTAGTTTTAACTTGTTTTTTTTCTTTTGTGTGAAGCCTACTCGACCCCCCCCCCAAAGACCAAATTATAGACTCGCTACTGCTGGATAGTAACTACACGTATAACATTTTAACCACAGAGTAACTACAAAACAGTATTGTATGGGCATAATCTTTGACGGCTGCAGACGAAACCGAGCGAGAATAACACTGAACATCTATCTTTTCCTTTGGGTGTCGACACTAATCACAATTGTCTGCAGTTGCCCAGGAGTTCATCGGTAAATTGTCAGTGACTCCGACGATGATGACGCTTGGGCGAAAAAGCGTCTTACGCTTCCGGTGTGCTGCCCCAGTAGTAAACAGACAACGCTTAACAGCACAAAAACTGGAATAACAATCAACGTTTGTAAACATTGTTAACAGTTCTGTAAAAACAAAACTGTAAGCCTGTATACAAAAAATGACGAAGGAACTGTCGACCAAATTAAATTACTTTGAATTCGGCGTCCGGCGTTTCACGCTTCCAAAACTAGCATTTCGAGCTCCGAAACGCAGTGTTTTTGGGTTGCGTCTTGATCGCGTTCAGCCCAGACTGCGTACATGCCAAAACCTGTCCATATTGCTAACAGTTACAATTCGTTTTAGAGTTCGTGACTGACACTCAAATATCCAGTGTCCTGATTGCGTACAATGAACAACTCGGTGTCTGGTACGTGGTCAAGTTAATGTCCGAAAGTGTTTGGTTAAATCCAACAACATGGATAAGCTGTTACAAAACCGTTAATACATAAAGGTAAAACGTAGAGAGAGCATTTTCCACCTCTTTTTTATATATAAAATAATATTACCTTCATGGAAACCGGTATCTACAGTACCAATCTACTCAGATCTATAATATCCATGTAGATTTCGGGGGTTATGGACACCTGACGGGGCCATCTAGTCGGACTGGCTGCTTTAGTCGTAAACGATCGCATTTACGACCTTAAAAGGGTTGCTTATTGTTCCCAAATACAATGACTGCAGGAATAGCAGGTAAAATTTAGGATGGCCCCGTTAAATTGTTTGAGGTACATTTTAAAATAAAATGAGCGTACTCGGATTGAACAGTAACTATTCTTATCACAAGTTTAATGAAGAAAGTTGTGTTAGTGGTTATAATCACAAACAGAATTATCGCTGTTGCACACCACTATAGAAAATTTATTCCGATTAGCGCTTTCAACCTTCTCAGCTCATCGTCAGATCGGAATTGACACGCAGAGGTAAACCAAACACACACACACACACACACACACACACACACACACACACGCACACGCACACGCACACACTACACATAAACACAAGGAATGTGCTAGAAAAATATGTAACTCTCCAGCCGGGGGTGACAGGGCTCGGAGGTTGGGAAGGGACATTTGAATTATAGCTTGTTGTGTGTGGTCAGCGGGGGGGGGGTGTAGGTGTGAAGGGTTTGGTTTACCTCTGCTTGTCAATTCCGATCTGACGATGAGCTGAGAAGCTTGAAAGCGCTAATCGGAATAATTTTTCTATAGTGGTGTGCAACAGTGATAATTCTGTTAGTAACAATTCTGTTACTGTTTGTCCTAAAAAAAAATAAGACTAATGTCTTTAAGTACTTACTATATATTTTTCTTAACGGCTTCTGTATAATGTATCTCTAGCCGTATAAGATAATGTGGAAATATACTGATTATTTTTGGGTTCCACCGACACCCAACGAATCTTACTTAGTCGCCCGCGATTGTACGTGTATCGCGTATCGCGTATCACAATGAGACAGAAAAAGGATACTTCAAAATCGATGCAATTAAAACGGACAACAAGGTGACGGGAAGAACGCGTGACGTCCAAAGATAGTACTGCCCCGTACATCTTTTTTCACTCTACAGTTTTTGCCCCACATTTGTAAATCAAGTTTTCATTTTGCCCGTAATTAATATGCATGTTTCCTCCACACTTTACACAGTTAGTTGATTTTTTCCATAAGCTTCCAGTGTTCAGCGCAGTTTGTAAGGCCTCTCTTTAGTATATAATTTTTCAATTAATCTATACTGTTGAAATCCATCTCGCTGTTCAGTTTACCGCTTAAAATTTGGTGCAATGGCACTGGATTACACACTGTAGTTTTAATGCTCTACGCTTCAAGAGAACAGGACGTTGACGGAACACTGTACACTGTACACCGTCTAAATGGAATGGCCTTTAAGAAACTAGACGGGTCCACGTTGGTTGAGGATTTCCTAAAACATGTAGGCCTATGAATAGACGAATTGCTTAGGTGTAATGAATATAAACAATAGGCGACCCTTTCGAAGTTTGTTAACGTAGTAGGCAGGTAGTCTGATACGATGGCCCAGTCAGGTTTCCAAAACCCGACTTCGGTAGCACATGTAACGAAACTAATGTACCCCCGGTTGTTTTCGCGCTTCTTCCAAACAAGAAGATTGAAACCTACGTTACAATTATTGAAATTATTATTATCATATTATCAGCCGGACTGTGAGTCTCTAAAACAGTATCTACCTCATCTCTGAGGTGAATTGCCGGACACCGTGCCAATCTAGACACTGATGATGGCGGGGCCGAAACGTTTGTCAACAACGACAACTGTGCACCACGGCCTAACAGCCCGGCGGATAATGATAATTTCAACACTGTTGAAGCCGCCCGTGAAAGCTTAAGAACGTGCCTACGTTACAATGTTTCAAACAATCCTGAAACAAGAACCGCGAGACAGTGATAGTAGATTTTGAAGCACCCACTAATTTAGCTTCAAAAGAAGTGTATGCCTACTGGTTTATTCTGCACAGCATAAAAAGACAAAACTTAATTAAACTGACAAGGTATTATAAAGCTACTGCTGCGATTAGGCCGTAAATTAAAAGGCCGAGTGCGGATCCATGGCATCCGCGTCTCTAGACACTCTGTTGTGAAGCATGGTGTTGCAAATGTTGTACGACAGTGGTTCCCAAACTTTTCAGTCCGCGCACCCCCCCCAAATAATTTAAAAATTCACGGACCCCGTCTGACTTCTGAAATAAAACAAACAGTGGATATTATAGAAACTTTTATTAAAATCTATTCAAATCAAAATTATCCTGACGTGCGAAATTATAATAGTAATGACACCAAACATAGTTTAATGTGAACGATGAAGCTCCTTTTGAACAATTAGCTCTGCAATATTGGGTTTAATGACTGATAATTTCAATATTAAGTCACTCTCGACATCAAGTTTATTTCTTAACTTTGAATTCAAGTACGTGATAAAGAAGAATGCGGTTACACACAAATAAGTAGAGGGAAACACAGATACACGCTTCAAAGCTATTTTTGCGAGTTCAGGATAGTCAGTCATTACATATAACCTGAAGGCAGCCAGCTGTAATTGCAAAAACTGTAATTTTAATGAACTGTCAGTTGAAAGTCCTGCCGATGAATCTTCTTTTTGTAGTGTAAGAAAGAGGTCTAGTTAGTTCGACTGACAAACAGATCTACTACACGACATGATTTAAAGACATTATTAAAGCCATTAGTTTAAAATTACTTTTACAATTACAATTAGTTTGAACCAAACAAAAAAAATATACTGGAATCTTCTACTAATTGTTTTAAGATTCTAAAATTTAGGTTTTAGAGCATAAAAAATCTGAGAAAATTACGGTATATTATAATTTGTCTTAAAAAGTGTCTGCAGACCCCCTGAAACATTGTAGCGGACCCCCAGGGGTCCGGGGACCACACTTTGGGAATCGCTGTTGTACAATGCTTCACGACGTTCCCAGCTCGAAAATAATCGAGGTGACCACTGAGAAGAGGGCGCGCGCAACCCCGACTGGCTTTAAAAACGGACTTTTTCACTCCAGTAAATTAAAAATTATGCTTTAGAGGTAGGTTTTCATTGACTTTGCTTAATACAGTATGTTAATACTAAGTGTGTCAGAATGGATCGTAAACAGGGATGTTCTAGCCGTGTATTCGTAACCTGGAGCATCCCTCGGCTACCGAAACAATACGATTCTCTCCAGGTAGCCGACTATTACGGAATCAGAACGACACCGAGTTCCCAACGGTATCCGAGTACTAAACAATTTTTAAGTCATCCACTTATTATGTAACCGTCGCATATGAAGCGAGATTTTGTTCAACTGCTTCGACAGTCATCGAGTCGACTACTATCGATTATCGTCAATTTTATTCTAACTCGTCGTACGAATTCATATAAGAAAATTTATTTTAATACTCAAACGCTACCTGAAGTTAACGTGTCATATAAAAAAAGTTTACAAAGAAAGTTGGCTCACGATTGCCTTTTCGTGCCAAACTCGACAGGCCGTGTGCGACGCGACGTGCGTTGTTGGAGAGGCGGCGAATAAATAACTTTTTTTTCTATATTTTTTTTGCAACGATATATTAACATTTTATAACAAGGACATATCGTTAGGCTCGTTAATTGTATTAATGTCACTCACAATATAATAGTCTATGTATGACAGACTATGTTTTGTTGCAGACTATGTAAACTATGTTATATAGTCTACGTTTTGTGTAATACAGTCACGCAAAATTCAGTGCTCGATTCTCCAAGTCTGAGTTGGCGTCTCTTCTGAATACAGCTTTGTGATTGGTTGTTCCAAATAAATCATGCGTTTTCCATTTGAAACAATATCGAACAAGTCGACCAAACGCCCCTTAACAGGTTTGAGATGGTAGAGAATTACTGGCTAATTTCATACTTCCTCTGTTTGCAAATCGTTTGATTATGGGTATTTGTAAACGTGATTTCACAGATCTGACCACAGAATATTATTGCTTAGGTCTTTCTCTGTAAGTGTGTGAAAACACCTAATTCGTACCTAGCCTAATTCTCTAGTTATTTCTCTTGGCGTTCTTCTTCTGTATAACTTCTGTAAATGTTAATTATATTGGTTGATATTTTGGCTACTTATTGAGCTTTAATTGCTGAACACTATGCAGGTTTCAGAATTGCTGTATTGAACATAGTGCAGTTTTAACTAATAAAAATAATTGAATAAAAATTCATGTCTGTGCCGGCAACATTCGTAGCAGTGGCGATGTTAGACAGAGATAGCTGTGATTATACCTCTCTTGCTTACGCCGCTATACTCGCACAGTATGACACTTTCATATAACGATCTGATGGGTCGGCTTTATGAATCGTTATAATATATATAACATTAAATATAATAATAACGGCTCCCATGTGTACCACCAAAGTAGCTTAGGAGAAGGCAGGGTAGGCTGCCTCTAGTGAGCCGTACGGCATACAAGGAGGGCAGTATGGCCAGCACTACGCTTCAGTCGCCTATTATTATCCCCAGGATGTTATCCCAGGTACTCATTTTCAACAGGCTGAGTCGACCTGGGGGCTGAGAAACGCACCTTGATTTTATGGTGCGGGCCCGGGAATCGAACCCGGGACCTCTAGATTAGTAGCCAGGAGCCATACTCACTGGTCTACTGAGACCAGTAGAACATTCAATATGTAATGAATAAAATCAAAGTTTTTTTTCATAATTAGGCCTAAATATTGTTTGGTAAAAAATCAAGTTTCTTCGCATTCCGCAGAACAAAAAATATGTTCGTCACTAAAGTTTACAATTCTCTACGATTTTTAGTTTGTTGTTAATGACATACGGCAATATTAGTGCTTACGAGTCATTTGTGGTTGACCAGCTCAGGCCGTCCTAAGCGGGCGTGCAAGGTGGTGCACTGGACACGGGCGGCAAAACACATCATAATCGACATACGTAAATGATACGATTTTCCCATTAAATCTTAACTTTTTGATGTATATTAAAGTCTTCCAATTACGTGCATACGCTATCACGTACTTCTCGTATAATACACAAACTTGTATGAACTTCATCGAACGTGTCAACAAGACCACGAAGCGCCGGAAAATTCAGCGGATCCGAAAAATATCTACAAATTAGAGTCTTTTTTACAAAGTCCAGGATAGTGTACTTGGATTTTCCAGTAGTAATTCGTTTATTACTCGAAAGACGAATTAATTATATATTATAAAGACATAAACTTAAAACGATTCTCGATATGAGGCAGACATCGACGGGACTGGTTTGTTTAATGAACTGAATACTTTAAAAGTGAGTTTCATCCGCTGGATGAGCTACCTTTTACAAAATAATTTGTTCTCAACATTACCAAATACATCAGTAGAGTTAAGAATACTACTTACATTAACGGTATCCGTTGCAACTGGCGAAAGATCATTCTCTAAATTAAAAGTAATAAAATGTTATTTAATTTCGACCGTGGCTTTATGACACTGAGAGAGGATACAGACGGGGGGGGGGGGAATTTAAGATTGCATGCAGACGCACGAACATCTAGCGTCGGTCCTGGACCTGTTCATACCACAGCATTTTCGGCTCTTCACTCCCAAATTTCTGCCTTTTTGCTGCGACCTTGCTTCCGACTTTCAGGCAGGCACAAGACTCCGCTTGAATATGTGATTATATTAACTGGGGTTAGAAATTGTGCAATGAGTTACGTGTGTTGCCTGATTCCGTCTTCCAGAACCGTTCTCTAACATATAATTTGTGTAAATAATAATTCACTCACTGTTGTAATATAATTTTTTAACGTCACAAGCAGGGACCGGATTTAGAGTTAGTGGGCCCCTAGGATGAACATGTGTTGCGGGCCCCCAACTACCGGGGGGCCTGGGGGCATAAATTAACCCCCAGTCAGACGGCGGTTCCGGGTACCTCCCCAGAAAATTTTGAAAAATATATCTTCCAAAACTGCAAATAAAATTTTCAAAGTGTAGAAATTAAAATGGGATACTCTGTTTTTTGTAAATTTTTAAAAAGATAATTGTACATGTTCATAAGATAACTCTTTAAAAATATCACTTTCTAGGTTCGTAAGAGATAAAAAGTTCGGACTATCATGGTTGTGCGGAGCCTATTTTTAATAAGTTTCAACTTCGAAAATGATTTTTCACCACTGCTGTTGGCAACCATCATTGACAAATACATACGGAGTGCCATTTCCACGTTACGAAAACATTCCATGACTCCCATGAGGTTGAGTGCGCTATTTGAAGATATATTGAGGAGGCTCATATTATAGGCCTATACATGGCTCACAGCACCACCTTTTCCTCTAATAACTTCTACTGTTCTCTGAAACACGAACCAAATAATTTTTATCCAATCGACTTTTGTTTTTTTCTTTATGTTTGTGGTGAGGGCTGCTTTGTGTTGCGGGTCCCTAGGCTGCAGCCTATGCTTAAATCCGGCACTGGTTACAAAATTAACTTCATTAGTTTCTTTGAAGGCCGTCGGCGTTCTTTTTTGTACAATTAACGGAAATTGTACCATTAAACGTAAGGTTTTCTGTTTAGTCAAGTACAGTTCATGCCTTATTGGTTTACAAAACACACACAGAACGTTCTTCAAAACCTGGTCCAGAGGAAACGTAAAACCACGTTTATAATCGAACTCCTAATAACATAGTTAAACCAATGGTTTTGGCCCATATTACGCGGTAAGCCTGAGAGTCGATAATAAACTATAGGCAACCAGTTTGGACGCCTACGCGCCCCGTTTCGCGGATTGAGCAAACACGCCCTATTCAACACAGTATAGTGTTCATTCAGTTGTACCAACTTAACAAAACAAGAATATCGGACACTCGAATTTGGAAATTGTAAACTTAAGATCATTAAAACAATAAAGCATTGAAGTTATTAAAATATTTGTGTTGAAAAATAATATTTTATTTCCGACGTTTCGAAGATGCCAATGGCCTGTTTAAGTGGTGTTATCGAAACAGGGTGACCATTTCGATACATAGAAAACCGTAGGTTAGAAAAGGTTCAATTTTTTCGAAAAGAGACCAGGGATACTATCCGCCTATTACCACAGAATTAATTTTCTCGAGAAGGCGATGAATTAGTTTTGAGAAAATCGCATGTATCGATTTTATAAAAGGAAATGTCGACAACAATTATCTTAAATATTAACAAATTATTTAAACATACATACGGCTCTTTTAATTACATATAAAAATTCTAAATTTTAAAGTGTTCTGTCAAATGGAAATGTGAAAATCGTGTTATACTGTAGGCCAGGGCCGGTTTGCTGTTTTTCCGTTCTGTGTAAAAATTTTAATTCCCTCCCCCTCTACCTAAATGTCTAACGCTTTGCACAGAATCATTGAATGAAAAAATTACAATTAAACAGAAACCTCCTTGTCTTACACTTTAAATTAAAAAAAAGTTTGGGTGCGTGTATCAGTAAGTGTGTCCACACGGAAGAAGTGAAACTTCTTTGGGTTATATCCATTATTTTTTGTTTATCCATTATTATTATTATTTTTTTTAACTGTATACTTAAAATTTAATAGGATGGGAGAGGTATCAGTATAAGAAAAATTTTCATTTTTATTAAATTAAAAATATTTTATTATATACATTTACAGAAATTATTATTATTATTATTATTATTATTATTAATCTTTTCGTTAATATTTAGTGATATTTCATCATACACTTTTGTAACCAAAGGCTTATGGTAACTAAAATAAGAAATGTATGTTTTGCATTCAATATTATCCAGAAACCTTGTGAATACTGCATCAATTGTCGTATTCGATTTTGTCGTAGATATTTTTTTATCGTTTTGTATAGACAGGTTTAAATTATCTTTCAAAAATTCAACCAGTTTTATAGATTTGTCTAATGCAAAATTGACATTTAAATCTCCACTTAAAATCGTAGGTATTTTATGATAATCTTTACGAAGTATGGCGGCACCTTGTGATGTATACGATAATAATGAACGATGGAGAAAATCAATAATATCATCTAATGTTTTATTAGGAGAAATATACACTGCTACAATCAAGCCCATTTTCCATTTTCCATTCAGCCATACACAAATCGCCAACTGTAGATGCCATTGAACCATACACATCAGATTGAGTAACGGAAAAATCCATGGATGGAGTTATAATGTTAATAATATCGTCAGAATTTTGAAATATCCCGACACCTCCCGCTCTAATATTTGGTCGTTTATATTTCACAATGCAGTTGAAATTAAGAACAGATATGTCATCTCATTGGCTAGCCAAGTTTCTGATAAAACTATGACATTTGAAATTTTCACAACTATATCTTTTAGATCAACAGCATGAGCTGTAAGACTCTGGCAATTAAAAGTGAATATTGATAAACCTTTTCTGTTATTGATGAAATTAACTAAATTTTCATTTATAGTTTCTAGTTGTTTAGTAAAGTCGTTTAAATTCCTCTTGCAAATCAATTGTTGATGATAATCGTCTTCGGCCATGGTAGAATATCTTCTCGTTGTTCTGTGTCGTAATATGTAATCCTTCAATACTCGTCACACGTGATAAAGCAACGTATAATAATGATTGAGAATGACGTCGATCGTATTCATAAACAATTTTTAACATACAGTACTGTATATGTCATTAAAAAATTATGTAGGACTAGGTAGATTATTTTTTACATATAGTTAACTTAAAATATTCGTAACAATAATTATATATAACTGTACATTTCCTCATTTGGTATACTACTAAACACATATACACACACATGCATGCATATAACGCATAACGCGTAACGCGTAACGAACATTTTTCCTACCGTGCCCAAAGAAGTTTCATGCATATAACGCATAACGCATAACGCGTAACGCGTAACGAAATTTTTTCCTACCGTGCCAAAAGCAGTTTCACTTCAAAAAAAAAAAGATTTTGTTAAGAAGGCGTAATATGAAAATCTAAGAGTAACGAAGTCACAATCCTCAGGTTTTGTGCAGGATGCCGCTCTGTGATTGGTAATCGCATTCCTCCGCATGTTTTCTGGTACTCTGCACCGAACAGTTTGCGTCTTTGGTCAGACATAGCATAATGCTTTTATGAAATATTTGAGGAAAACCACTTTACTGCAGACAACGACAATGATATACTCGTAATTAATGTATAATAATAATGGCCCCCATGTGTGCCACCGAAGCAGCTTAGGAGTCAGGCAGGGTAGGGTGCCATATGCGAGCCGTACGGCATACAAGGAAGGCAGTGTGGCCAGCACTACGCTTCACCCGCCCATTATTATCCCCAGGATGTTATCCCAGGTACTAATTTTTCAACAGGCTGAGTCGACCTGGGGGCTGAAAAACGTACCTTGATTTTATGGTGCAGGCCCGGGAATCGAACCCGGGACCTCTAGTTTAGTAGCCAGGTGCCATACCCACTGGTCTACTGAGCCGCCTATAATTAATGTCATGTTGAATAAAAATTCGCACAAGTAGCATATTGCACTACACTGAGTCAGACTGACGGCGTTTGTGAGCTAGATTCAAGGGAAGGAAGATCGTGAGGTACGCGTGGGATAACTTAAAGAGGGCGGCGGACGGGTCTAAGGGAGCCCACCCTTGTACCGATTAATGTCAAAAATCATAAAGTTTTCCCTTTGTGCTTCCGTCAAAGAGTACGCCCAAACGCTTTAGTGCTATATACTTTAAAAACTTATAAACTAATATCCATAGAGATCCACTTTCTAAAATATTAAAACAAATTTTGGCAAAAGGTGATACGTGTGTAGCCCCAAAGTGTTCCTTGCGCGAACAATAGGGCTGCAATAAACGTGACCCTCGAGAAGTCTTTGGGAACAGTTTGACAGCCTCTTCTCCTACCTGCAAGTATTGCCTTACACTCATTTGAAAACGCTTATAACTGAGCCTTAAAACATCATAAAAATACAAAAATAAGGACACTAAAATAAATAACAGAAATGTCAAGTGAAAGAAGGAGATAATGTTTTGTGTGTGTGTGTGTGTGTGTGTGTGTGTGTGTGTGTGTGTGTGTGTGTGTGTGTGTGTGTGTGTGTGTGTGTGTGTGTGTGTGTGTGTGTGTGTGTGTGTGTGTGTGTGTGCGGGGGCACGTGTTAATTCTGTTCATGTGTACGTTAATTGCATACAACAGAACACTTTTTTGTATTGTTGCCATTTAGTTTTGATAGGACGCGAATACATGTGTGTCTTTATATGTACGCGCGCGCCCGGTGTGATTCGTGTAAATGGGAGATTCCGCTCGTCTACACTGTACATTTACATTTAAAATGAAACGCGCGCGCGTGTGTACTGTCCATGTGTACGTATATTGTGTAAGCCAATAGGACAATATTCGTGCTGCTATTGTTTATTCTTTTGTTAGATGTCTATTTGTACATGTGTGTTAAACCGCGCAGGTGCTATTGAGCGTGAATTGTGAACTGTTAGTTTGTAATGGCTCAGTATTAGAACTGTTTCTTACATCAATGACTGTGAGCAGATGTGTCAGGTATAGAGGAGGTTGTAAAATACCCTTCTTGGGTTTGTTTTTATTTTACCCTAATTGCTCGCACGATAAATTCTTTCTGGTTCCACACGTGTCACTTTTACCCCAAATTTTTATTCAAAACAAAAAATATACTACGGGGAACTCTGTCTTTTGAAATGTTCGCCTCTGAGCAAACACATGTATTGTACCCCAGATAGTGCCGGCCCTGCTGAAAGCCTCCTAACTATGATTTTATTCTTCGTATTGTTTAAATTAGCAGCCATCCTTACTTTTCTTTTATAAAATTGCTAAACTGCTATAATTGTTTTTATTATTTAGACAAAGCTTTTCGTCATTTAGGTTTAAGACCTGAAGATGTCAGTAATGACGAAAAGCTTTGTCTAAATAATAAAAACAATTATAGCAGTTTAGCAATTTTATAAAAGAAAAATAACTATGATTTTGTTTAACTTATTTTAACAGAAATACAACATTTACTGTAATTTTATTATAAGTGATTAATTTTTTTAAAATAAATATTCTTCTGCGATAAGTAATAGCGCCAGGAGTTAATTTAAATACTGCATGTTTAGTAATATACCCGGCGGGGGTTAAACACGTGACTCCACTTGTAAAGGTAAGCATCACTGAAACCTGGAAGTGTAACCACATGGTGGAAGGGTAGACAGAGAGAAACGATTGTGTGTGTGTGTGTGTGTGTGTGTGTGTGTGTGTGTGTGTGTGTGTGTGTGTGTGTGTGTGTGTGTGTGTGTTTATATATCGTGGGGTTATTGATAAAGTTACCAAAGTCCACTTAGGTGAATTTACGGAAAACTGAATTAAAAGTTTTCGAGTGCAATGATAAAAATAAAACTGATTTTTAAGGTTAATTTTTATCATTAATAGAGTTTTTTAACTGATTAGGCCTAAATTGGTGTTAGAAAAGAAAAAGAAAAAGAAAAAGAAAAAGAGATATGCATAAAAACGTCATTTTTTAAACATCTTGAAACATCATTAAAAATCGGACTTGGATAGTTTTACCATTAACCCCACGATATGTTTATAAATGCACGTTTCTTGTTTTTTTTTTTCCAAACGACCTGACTTTTACCATGTTCGACTGTCAGAAAAATAGTCAGTGGATTAGCCGTGGTTTTAGATGAATCGTAAATTTTACCACGAATAATCGGGAACTGACTGACTGTATTTCAGATTCGCGAGCAGGCATGCAAAACGTTTACGACTGCTTCCGTAAAATTAAACAAAAAAATTACGCTGATACTTTATCTCCTTTTCATGACTAAACGTGCTTGTTGTCGGCCGTAGGTAGCAGAATCGTGGTCTCGAAGCGATATTGTATGTAACTAACATCTAAAAATATGAACCTAATCGTATTGTTTTGTAATAAGATTGTAATCTTATCGACAATACGCGTTAATGGCGTATAGTGACGTGGTTTAGTAATAATACCATTGACAGTAAACCGGGGTGTTTCGACGTGTCGCGACTGTTTCCGTCAAACCGGGAGTTTCGGAATCCATTTAACGGGGGTGTAACGAGAGTAACGAGATCTGCTAATGAATAGTTAATCGGTTCACGAAAATGGGTTTTTTTTTTTTGTACAATTAAGTGTCTGCTCGCTGACCTGGTGCCATGTGTTCAATAACTCCCACTGCAGACTGTTTGGATTTTGTTTGGATTCAATCGTTTCGAATCGACAAGAAGAAAACTAGTTTACTCGTTATTAGAATAGAATTTTGTTTTTCTTTTTTTGAGTCTTATTTTTAAAAACAAATAGGGTTTGTTAACAGCTTACAAAAAAGTACAAATTTATATGTTTATGTTTATATTTATTATTTGAATACAATAATCGTAAACACGTAATATTACACGTTATATATACCTAATAAACGCAATATTTATATTTAAATATGATAACCGAAACCACGCTGCTCCAGTCACAAACACTCGATAAATATTGACGTCTCAGAATATTACACAGTGTACAGCGCTTTAATACTGTGTCTGTTTTCCAAAGGATAAACCAATATATTTAGAATAATACGTCTGGATTCGGTGATATTATGGTAGTTCGTACAGCTGCAACTTTCGCCTGGTATGGTTTAGTAACTGGGGCTTAATAGCCAGTGGGTATAGTCATAGGCGTGCCCACAGGAGGGACCTTGCCCCCCCCCCATTAGTTTACAAAAAAAAGCCAAATTCGGAAAAATTAAAAGATGAGAAAAGACAGTGAAAAAATTATGTTATAAAAAAATACACTGATATAAAAGTACATGTAAGAGTGATTTCAGTCTAGGACAGGGGCGCAGTGATAACCCCGCGCCCCCTTTTCTCCCACTTTCTTTCTTTTACAACAATGGGACACTTGCAAAGACACGTAACGAAAAAAGGCAAGCTGCTGTGTGCGGTCTAGGCTGGCTGAAACAAAAAATTTGATCTATAGGCTACTGTTGGAAAAATTATAGGTTTGAATCTTGGCCCAAACAAGTGGACAAATCAAGGTTTAGATACTCTCAGCAGGCATTTTCGTATAAATGCAGAAGAGCTCTGGGCAGAGCTGAAAATTTTGAACACAAGAAAAGATGAGCATTTCCCTCCAAAGAGTGATCAGGAATGGATTTTCTGGCTCTCAGATTTCCAAAGGGGAGCAACTTACAACAATTTAAGAATGGGTATAAGGAAATTTGCTACAGTTCCAGTTACAGCTGCTCTTGCGAGCGAGGATTCTCCAAGTTAAACGCATTAAAAACAAAAGTAACATCGACTATGAAACAAGAACGACTGGAAAACTTATTATTACCATTTATAGAACAAAAACTTACATTAGATGATAGTTCAGAAGAAATTATTGACGAATTCAAAACGATGGTCCCTTTCAAGAGAAGGATGTCACTGTAAGCTTTCTATCACGATCCGGTTTTACTTTTACTTTAATTTTGTAATACCTACAAACTTTGATATAAATGTTTATTGAAATCATCAAAATATGTACATATTTTTTAATAAACATAGTCAAAATTACAATTTGGTAATTCTCAAAAGAGAAATTTTACCTTCTCCACTCTGTCCTAAGGTAGTGGTCGGCAGTGAAAACTGCTATCACAACTTCCTTAGCTGAAGAGGCGAATTGAAGCCGAAACAGAGTCAAGCAAAAATAACTATAGCGTAATGCTTAAAGAATAAGTTTGTGTTTGCCAAGCAATCTTTGTCAAAAGGTGACCCTGACAATAGTCAATAAATATTATTTAAGGCTTTTGTTTATTCCATTCCTTCTTATTGTTGTTGTTTAGGTCACAGAAATAAGATAATGATATGTTTTTAATTAAACCAGTTTCTTTTTGCAATGTCAATTTTATAGACCGTTTTACTGAGTATTTTCCATATCCCCCGGTATAGTGGTCCCCCCATTGTAATCGCCCTGCGAAAGCCTATGGGTATGGTACTGTTATCATATGGGCATCGAGGTAATCATAGTTATCTTGCGTCATGCCTTGTGTATCTGACGAAACTTTACGGAAACCGTCGAGCAAACTCAACAAAATTTAACGAGGGTCTCAAACCGAATGTGTCTATATTAGGCCTAATTACAGCTTCTTTCAAAGCGTTTTTGTTTCTCCTTATAAATCAGACGTTATTAGGGAATAATATTATGTTTATCATTCTTGGATGTTTTCCTTACAAACAAATCGGGCTTGTTAATTATTTACAAAAACGTGCGTATTTATATATTTATGTTTATATTTTTTATTTGGATACAGTAATCGAAAGGGAGAATGCGGTTTCACACAAATAAGTAAAGCGAAACACAGTTAAATGCTTGAAAGCTTTCTTTGCGAGTTCAGGATAGCCAGCCATTACATATAACCAGAAGTCAGCTAGATGTAATTGCGAAAACTGTAATTTTAATGAACTGTCAGTTGAAAGTTCTGCAAATGAATCTACTTTTTGTAGTGTAAGAAAGTGGTGTAGTCAGTTCGGCTGACAAATTGATCTCCTATATGACATGACTTAAAGACATTATTAAAGCCATTAGTTTGAAATTACTTTTAGAATTACTGTAGTTTGAACCCAAAACAAAAATACTGGCATCTTCTATTAATTGTTTTAAGATTTTAAAATTTAGATGTCAGAACATACAAAATCGGAGAATATTACGATATATTGTAATTTTTCTTATAAAGTGTCCGCGGCCTCCCTGAAACATTGTCGCGGACCCCACTTTGGACACCACTGGTCCTAAACATCGAGGTGGTCATAGTTATTTCACCTTGCGTCATATCTTGTGTATCTGGCGAATCATTGCGGAAAACCGTCGAGGAAAAGCAACAAAATTTAACGAGGGCCTCAATCCGAAAGCAGGCTATATGATGATATTATTCTTGGATTTCGTTGTCCATGACGTGTCCGTTACTTAACTAAATATCACTATAATATTGACGACTCGGAACACTAAGTTTTTTATAAGTAAAAACGTAAAGTTTTACCTTACAGCCTAAACCGGCTTTCACCTATAGAAGGCTTCATCAGAGGCTGTCGTAAGTAGCGCTGTTCGTCGAACACTACTTACGACAGCCTCTGATGAAGCCTTCTATAGGTGAAAGCCGGTTTAGGCTGTAAGGTAAAACTTTACGTTTTTACTTATAAAAAACTTAGTGTTCCGAGTCGTCAATATTATAGTGATGATATTATTATTATTATCATCGTCGTCGTCATCATTAGGCCTACTATTATTTTAGTTTTTACAGTTTCGGTTTTTCTCAGTGCTCCGTCCGGCACCGGCACAGTGAGGCTTATCAAATGACACAAATGCAACGCCGATTGGACATTTGGAAGGAATGCGTGTGAGCAGGGAGGTGATAAGAATTTGGGGAGGATGTCGCTTGGGCACAGAACGGGTGACGTTTCCTAAGACTGGGAGTGAACGACTGTAGGCGTACAGTATTGTAGTAAGGACAATTAACGATCAGTGTGACAACCGAGTAAATAAACGTCCTGAAGGTAAGTCGGAGAATTTGCCGACGGTTGGCAGATAACACACTTTACAGGATGACTGTTATTACGATAAGAACATTCCGTATTACAACGTAACGTGATGCTTGAAGCGAAGTTTATTTTCTATAGAATAAAAGTTCTACATAACGAATTTGTTCCATTATCCTTAACACTCTGTTATATGTAAGTACCAGCTGCGTCAGTATCGGACGGCTCAGAGAATAATATAAAAATTAAAAGTACGTTGCCGCAAAATAATTTTAATGAAGTGTTACTGACCCTAACACTTATATGGGGAAAACAACCGTCACACTAAAGGATTGCATAGCAAAAATATCTAAAATGTGGTCTAACGGTGTCACTTGGAGAATTTGCCGACGGTTCTAATACTCGATCCGCAGTAACAGACTTTACGGGATGACCGTTATTACGATGATAATGCTCGTTAGGTCTACTATTATTTTATTATTACTTCTGCTGTTGTTATGGGGGAAGAAATAGATTTCTTTTCGTGGATTTTTGTTTTATAAATAAACGCAACGATTGGTAATTCACTGCACGCTCATGTAGGCATACCACGATTATTCCCAAAGAGGTTAGCGTCGACACAGAAAATAATTACCTTGACATTTTCTTAACAGGTAGCGTAACTCGAACGAATACTCGAAAGTGTTAATTCAAAGCACTAACTCGAAAGCGTTAATTAAAAATGCCAGTTAATATTGAAATTTTGATACTTACCAGAGTATACACGCCGATAACAGACGAAGCCACAGCCAAACTGCAGCAGAAACAATTTTCCAACAGTGCCATTACTTTTCACCTGATAATATTGTTTTGTCGACTGTAAAGGAAACTTAATTTTATTGGTAAAAGTTGTTTATCATCTACCTCCATGGCCTATCATTCGAAACGGATGTATGTGTTCTAATGAGAAACCCCGATCATTCTTTAGTTTGAACAATATTAATCTATATTACTAGAAAAAATATATACAATAAATACAATCTCCCGTGCTCTTGGTGTGTTTACGGGATAATAGTGATTGAACACGTTTGTACACAACTTACACACGACTCTCGTTGCACAGTTCCGCCTGTACACTGATCAAATCACAAGTTTCAACTGTCGCTCCCACCAGGTCCCCCTCCAGCACCCCACCTGCAGACCGGCCGTTTGCATTTGGTGTGTAATTGTGTAACTGTGTGACATAACATACCACGCTCCGTTCCTCAAATTCTGTATTGGCCGCCGGGCGATTTTTTGTTTGTTTGTTTTGCAGATCCCGGTGGTTTTTTAAAATTCTGTCTTCCTATAAAACCCCGTTCAGACAATTTTGTAACAAATCGTCCTGCAGTAACTCACGAGTGAGTATCTACCGAAGAAGAAAAGAATATTCGTGTAATTAATTTTAATTATTATTGTTTTATCAGCTTCACTGATACCTTCGTCCATGCAGAGTTTTTTGAACTTTTGCATAATACTTATCTTCGTATTGTCCAAGGACAACGTTCTATAAATTGTTTCCTTCGACAGTCTCACTGTCTTATCCCACTATATTACCTGTTTACGTTTGGAGTCGTCCATAACAGATTTTTCCGTGACCACTATTCGTTTTATTTCTTAGTGAATCATGCGATATTCTGGATGATCTTAGTACGCCGATTTCAATACTTATGGTGACTTATATCCAGTGTTGGATTATCCATAACGCTAGGGTATGCTGCAGCACCGGGCACCAGGACCTCAGCTGTCAGAGAGGGGACCATCCAGCTGACTTGGATCGTAAGCGAAGCAAAGCTTACGATCGCATTACCCAATTGTTTGGTTTTTCTTACGCAGTTATTAACCACGGAGAGTGTCGATTTGGAAAATCACGCGAAAGCTCTTACCAGGCCCGGATTTCCCACTAGGCACGTGCCTAGGGGCGGCACGAGGTGAAAAATTATTTGTTCTATTTATCCGATTTACATTACTTTCATTGATTTTACTATATCTGATGATAAAACCAAACCATATAGGTCTATAAATAAACCTACAAAAAGAAAGTAGGCCTACGTATATTACTTGTTATAAAACAAATCTTTGCGTTACTAAAGTGTAGGCCTACACGTAAATAAATAATAATAAAATTTAAAAAATGTAGCCTTTTTCACAATGACATCACATTTCCCTTTTAGATGTAATATCAAATGAGATATTTGCAATAGAGATAGTTGAAATGACTATTTTCAGCAACTTTTTTTCAGCAGTCAAGAACTGAATATATAAAAGTTACGTGTTGGGGGGGGGGGCTAACAATAGTGCCTAGAGGCGGCAGGACACCTAAATCCGAGCCTGGCTCTTACAGAAGTTTACTCGAACAATTTGAATAACGATCTTCTAATAGAACTGAAGCACATTGTGCCACGAGTAATATTGCAAGAAAGACGTTTTTTCGAAATCGTTCGAATGAAGATGATAGATTCCATGCTACTACAGTTTGTCCGCTCAAAGTATTAAACTGGATTATTGATTGTAAAATGATTGATGTATTTCCGAATATGTACATTGCTAATCGTCTGCTTTTGACGAATCCAATAGCTAACTGTGAATCTAAATGATCATTTTCTGTATTAAAACGCATTAAAGACATTTTTACTTCAACTATGGGAGATGAGAGACTGTCTCCGTTAGCAAGGCTGAATATTGAAAGCGAGATACTTGAATCGCTCGATTTAGAAGAAATTATATAAGACTTTGTTAAGGCAAAATAAAAAAAAAGATGGATCGATTAGTATTTTCTAAGCTTAAGTACTACTATGCTTATTATGATCACTATTTAGCTAAATATTTGTTGCAATTTGAAAGTTTAATAAAATAATTGTTGACTTTCGAAATTGTGTATGCCACTTGTCAGTATAAATAATGGATAAAAGGTTGAATTTTAAATCGGCGGGGGGGGGCACGTCTGATGGCAGCATAGGGCGCCACCCGCTTTTAATCCGCCCCTGCTTATATCCGTGTTTCTCTTGCATTCATAGACCGTTCTGTATCATGGCCATGTACACGTAATGTTTTCTTTCTGTTACTCCACAGCATTGTGTTTAAGCGACCTAGTTTAGCACTTTCTAAGCTTCGTTACGTTGTCGGCTGTTCCCTGTTTATCAAAAACGGTTCCCAGATATTTTTTTATCTTTTTCACGATCCTATTTCCGTGTTGTCGTTGTTCTTCATGCGCATGTCATAAGGATTACATAAACATTCCGTTTTCCCTATTACAAGTGCTAGCCCTCGCTATAGATATAGCCTACCTGATTAAATTCTCTAGACGTGTAGTCGATTCGTGTTTTCTAGCTTGTGCATACAACCTGACCGCCATTTTTACTTCCATGTTCCTTAAGGAAATGGAAGTATGGTGATGTCAAAAAAAATCGTGTTCGAGATTATTGCAGATTCTGATTGTACTACACTCAAAACATGAAAAAAAGTCGTTTTTCGAAAAGTGTCTGTGTGTGTCTGTCTGTCCATCTATAGATTTTTTTCTATGGCAAACGATAACAGCCGCAAATTCAAACAGAATCAAATAATTTTTTGCATAGAGCCCTGATTTGTAGAGTACTCACGACATATTGTTTTTGGTGAGGATCGGTTGAGGGAAAGGGGTAGTTTACCTGCAACGGTTTTTTTATCAAGGGTAATTTTGTTTGTTTGGCAAACGATAACAACCGCAAATTCAAACAGAATCAAATAATGTTTCGCATACAGCCCTGAATTGTAGACTTCTCAAGATCTGTTGATTTTGGTAAATATCGGTTAAGGGAAAGGGGTAGTTTACCTGCAACGTTTTATGTTTTAACAAGGGTATTTTCTATGGCAAACGATAACAGCCGCAAATTCAAACATAATCAAATAATGTTTTGCATACTGCCCTGAATTGTAGAGTTCTCAAGACCTTTTGTTTTTGGTGAAGATCGGTTAAGGGAAAGGGGTAGTTTACCTGCAACGTTTTATGTTTTAAAAGGGTATTTTCTATGGCAAACGATAAGAGCCGCAAATTCAAACAGAATCAAATAAGTTTTTGCACACAGCCCTGATTTGTTGAGTACTAAAGACCTATTGTTTTTGGTGAGGATCGGTTAAGGGAAAGGGGTAGTTTACCTGCCACGTTTTTTGTTTTATCAAGGGTATTTTGTATGGCAAACGATAACAGCTGCAAATTCAAACAGAATCATATAATATTTTGCATATAGCCCTGAATTGTAGAGTTCTCAAGACCTATCGTTTTTGGTGAAGATCGGTTAAGGGAAAGGGGTAGTTTACCTGCAACGGTTTTTTATCAAGGGTAATTTTGTTTCTATGGTAAACGATAACAGCCGCAAATTCAAACAGAATCAAATGATGTTTTGCATACAGCCCTGTATTGTAGAGTTCTCAATACCTATTGGTGTTGGTGAAGATCGGTTAAAGGAAAGGGGTAGTTTACCGGCAACGTTTTATGTTTTAAAAGGGTATTTTCTATGGCAAACGATAAGAGCCGCAAATTCAAACAGAATCAAATAAGTTTTTGCATACAGCCCTGATTTGTTGAGTACTAAAGACCTGTTGCTTTGGTGAAGATCGGTTAAGGGAAAGGGGTAGTTTACCTGCCACGTTTTTTGTTTTATCAAGGGTATTTTATATGGCAAACGATAACAGCCGCAAATTCAAACAGAATCAAATAATTTTTTGCATAGAGCCCTGATTTGTAGAGTACTCACGACATATTGTTTTTGGTGAGGATCGGTTGAGGGAAAGGGGTAGTTTACCTGCAACGGTTTTTTTTATCAAGGGTAATTTTTTTGTTTGTTTGGCAAACGATAACAACCGCAAATTCAAACAGAATCAAATAATGTTTCGCATACAGCCCTGAATTGTAGACTTCTCAAGATCTGTTGATTTTGGTAAATATCGGTTAAGGGAAAGGGGTAGTTTACCTGCAACGTTTTATGTTTTAACAAGGGTATTTTCTATGGCAAACGATAACAGCCGCAAATTCAAACATAATCAAATAATGTTTTGCATACTGCCCTGAATTGTAGAGTTCTCAAGACCTTTTGTTTTTGGTGAAGATCGGTTAAGGGAAAGGGGTAGTTTACCAGCAACGTTTTATGTTTTAAAAGGGTATTTTCTATGGCAAACGATAAGAGCCGCAAATTCAAACAGAATCAAATAAGTTTTTGCACACAGCCCTGATTTGTTGAGTACTAAAGACCTATTGTTTTTGGTGAGGATCGGTTAAGGGAAAGGGGTAGTTTACCTGCCACGTTTTTTGTTTTATCAAGGGTATTTTGTATGGCAAACGATAACAGCTGCAAATTCAAACAGAATCATATAATATTTTGCATATAGCCCTGAATTGTAGAGTTCTCAAGACCTATCGTTTTTGGTGAAGATCGGTTAAGGGAAAGGGGTAGTTTACCTGCAACGGTTTTTTATCAAGGGTAATTTTGTTTCTATGGTAAACGATAACAGCCGCAAATTCAAACAGAATCAAATGATGTTTTGCATACAGCCCTGTATTGTAGAGTTCTCAATACCTATTGGTGTTGGTGAAGATCGGTTAAGGGAAAGGGGTAGTTTACCGGCAACGTTTTATGTTTTAAAAGGGTATTTTCTATGGCAAACGATAAGAGCCGCAAATTCAAACAGAATCAAATAAGTTTTTGCATACAGCCCTGATTTGTTGAGTACTAAAGACCTGTTGCTTTGGTGAAGATCGGTTAAGGGAAAGGGGTAGTTTACCTGCCACGTTTTTTGTTTTATCAAGGGTATTTTATATGGCAAACGATAACAGCCGCAAATTCAAACAGAATCATATAATATTTTGCATACAGCCCTGAAATGTGGAGTTCTCAAGACCTGTTGGTTTTGGTGAAGATCGGTTAAGGGAATAGGATAGTTTACCTGCAACATTTTATGTTTTATCAAGGGTAATGTTTTTTATGACGAATGATAACTGCCGTACATTAAAACAGAATCAACTACTCTTCTGCATACCTTTTTGAATTATACAGAACTCAAGGTATGTTGATTTTGTTGAAGATCGGTTAAGGGAAAGGGGTAGTTTACCTGCAACGTTTTATGTTTTAACAAGGGTATTTTTTCTATGACGAACGATAACTGCCGTAAATTCAAAGAGAATCAAATAATTGTTTGCATACAGGCCTGAATTGTAGAGTACTCAAGACCTGTCGCTTTTGGTGAAGATCGGTTAAGGGAAAGGGGTAGTTTACCTGCAACGGTTTTTTATCAAGGGTAATTTTTTTCTATGGTAAACGATAACAGCCGCAAATTCAAACAGAATCAAATGATGTTTTGCATACAGCCCTGTATTGTAGAGTTCTCAATACCTATTGGTGTTGTTGAAGATCGGTTAAGGGAAAGGGGTAGTTTACCAGCAACATTTTATGTTTTAACAAGGGTAATTTTTTATATGACGAACGATAACTGCCGTAAATTCAAACAGAATCAACTAGGTTTTTGCATACCTTTTTGAACTAAAGAGAACTCAAGGTCTGTTGATTTTGTTGAAGATGGGTTAAGGGAAGGGGTAGTTTATCAGCAACGTTTTATGTTTTAAAAAGGGTAATTTTTTTATGACGAACGATAACTGCCGAAAATTCAAAGAGAATCAAATAATTTTTTGCACCCTTTTCTGAGTTGCAGAGAGCTCAAGGTCTACTGATTTTGGTGAAGATCGGTTAAGGGAAAGAGGTAGTTTACCTGCAACATTTTATGTTGTAACAAGAGAAATGTTTCCATGACGAACGATAACTGCCGCACATTCAAACAGAATCAAATATTTTTTTGCATGCATCCCTGAATTGTAGAGGACGGAAGGTCTATTGATTTTGGAGAAGATCGGTTAAGAGAAAGGGGTAGTTTACCTGAAACATTTTATGATTTAACAAGAGTAAAGTACTTAATTTTTATAAAAAAAGTATCCTGATACGAAGCTCATAGTAATCCACTGTAGAAACGTAGATGAAATATCTATAAATGAAGAGGTTAGGTGAAGGGGGTGGGGGTAATTTTCTATTATTAAAAATTATAGTTGAAGGTGGAGGGGAGAATTTTTTATATGTTTACTACGTTATCGGCAACAAAGAAGTAGATTTTTGTTAAAATTGCTTCCCGGGCTCTTTAGCCGTAGTCCAATGTTTTCTGCAAAACCAGACTTTTCGGCAGTGCCATCGACTGCCATCATCGGTGAAAATCGAGTGCGAAAACGTGAGGTGGTATACGTTAGTGACCACAGTACTGTGGTTAATGCTGAAGCAATAAGTAGAAAGACGTAGTTTCTATGGAAATATTTCATTTCGAATATGATTTTAAATATAAATCTTAGAACATGGAAGTCATGTATGGTTCTCCATACCGATATTTTTTTTTTTATTTACCTTCATTGCAACTAGTTACAAAATTCTACCAATTTTATTCTAATACACAAGTTAACAGTGTGTAGGATAGGCTGCCACTGGAGCGTTCCTCAGTACAGTTACACTTTTTTCATGTGCTGAGAATTACTATAGGCTACATATTTATCTCACTAGTTCAAATGAATCGGGGAATACTAGAATGTTCTAAGTCACGTTTTTTAAGGTTTCGAGTTATTGGCGGGAAGACATTCTCTGAAGGTAAATACAACAGTGTATGCATAAACGTTTCAAGTCTCATGTGTTTATACGACTATTGTAGGCTTGCAAAATCTCCAGAGCAGACAAAAACATTCTTAGTCACTGACTTAGAAGGTTTTTGTTGTCCATGTTGGCAATGCCGTATAACATGTGTTTGCAGTTGCATCATATGTTTATATTCCTTGTTTGTTTGTATTCAGAGGTTACGTTACGTGTTGTAAGGCTGTTGAATACTACTGAATTTCGTTAAATTTATTAAATTAGTTTAGATCTTTGTTAAATCTATTATAATGGAAGAAGAACCTGGACCAAGTTGTACAAAAAAAGTGAAAGATGAACGTAGTTGGAAACGAAACAAAATAAAAGAAACTAGAGTCCAAGGCAAAGAATACATTGATTATAAAAACAGACTTGTACCTGCTGTAACTACTGGACCACATTGTGGGTAAGTAAATTAATTTTGAATCTTTTGAACCTTATTATTACATAATTAAAATTTACTTAATTCATGAAGAAATATACAAACTATGAAAAAACATACACGCATGGGCCTAGTCGTCTATAACATAATGTACAATATTACTTATGCTGTAAGTTACATCAGAAAGTTAAAATTTAACTTTAACATAACCTGAAGTCATAATTTCTACAACAGTGGTTTTTGTTGTTCCAAGTGTACAGAACAGTGAGTGCACTGCCAGGCTTGAAGGAATGGCTGATGAGATTTTCGTACGACTGCGCACCATGGACACGAAGAACGAGCAAGATATATTTCTGCAGTCCCTAATCAACAGCCAAGATGTTCAGACTCACAGGCCACGGAAAAAAGGGGAAGAGGCAAAACCTTCACGTGAACAGTCATTCACATACCACGTTATGGTAGGAGATCAAAAGGAACGGGTATGTTTAAATGCTTTTAAATCTCTTTATGGTATCAAAATCAGCCGAATAAGGAGACTGCGCACTCTCCTACTGGCAGGAAAAAGTCCAAAAGACCTTCGTGGTAAAAATCTTGGCACAAATGCAATTCCTGCTGCCACAAGACTCCTCATCAGAGAGCACGTAGAAAGGTTTCCTTTAAAAGAAAGCAAATACGCAGGAAAAGTGATCAAATACCTTGATGCTAGGTTAAACATAAAGTTAATTTACAATATGTTTATTGAAAAACATACTGGCATAAAATGCAGCTACAAATTCTTTGTAGGTTTTTTTATGGAAAATTTTAACTACAGATTCGGTAGACCACAAATTGATTGCTGCTGTACATGCGAAGAGTTAGGCCTAAAATTAAGAAGTCCACACCTAAGTGATGCAGCAAAACGAAATGTAGCTGCTGAGTTGATGGTACATCGGCGTGCATCCAAAAAATTTTACAATAAGCTACAAAGTTATGCAAAATATAAACACACTCAAACAGATATCTTAGCTGTTGCTTTCGATTACATGCAAAACATACCATTGCCCATTATACCAGTTCAAGAGACCTTCTATTTACGCCAGTTGACAGTGAACGTATTTTGTATACATAATATAATAGAAAATAAAGCGCAGTTGTATATCTACCACGAAGGAAGAGCTAGAAAAAGCCCTGATGAAGTTTGTTCATTTGTTTGAGTATTTAACGTCAGTTCCAAATCACATTAAAGAAGTTCATGTCTTCTCAGATAACTGTGGAGGGCAAAACAAAAATCATACCCTCAATAGAGTTTTTCTTGCCCTTACAGACTCAGGTAGATTTCGAAAAATTGAGCAATACTACCCTATAAGGGGACACTCTTGTCTTCCTTGTGATAGGAATTTTGCACTTATTACAAGAAAACTACGAAAAAATGATAGGCTCTATACAATACACCAATTGACTGAACTTATAGTCACATCTAGTTCTTCTAACAAATTCACGGTGAAAGAGGTGGACAATTCAGAGATACTTAATTTCAAAAAGTGGTGGCAAGCGTACTATAAGAAAACATGCGTTTCTGAAGAGACGAGAGGGAAACGTGTGTGCAAAGAAGACAAAGTCTTCTTCGGAATAAGTTCTATTATGCATTTCACCTATGTAAATACAGTGAAGGGTTCCATTTTAGCACGGCCCAATATAGATGGATTGGTGGTACATACTTTTAAGCTGTCCAATTCGGCTGACCAAGTAATAGTTTTTCCTTCAGTAGTTGCATATGAGTCAGGAAAAATTTCCATAAAACAACAAAAACTAGATGACGTAAGAGCACTTCTGCCTTACATTCCACAAGACAATTAGGGAATCCAGGAGTTCTACAAAGAACTGATGGAATGGCCTACAGGTGAAAAAAGTGATGGAGAAGAAGTGCACGACATTATTTGAAAGGACCGAGACCTGGAATTAAAAGCATTATTTTTAAATTTTTAAAACCAAATTAGTTATTTCTTATTTTGTAATGTTCTTTTTTAAATGCCACATGTCTAATGAATAATAAAACATTTTCTTTTTGCTAAAAGATTGTTTTTTATTTTATAAAACCTGAAGGCACACTAAAAAGTTCTAAGTCATGATGTAAAAAAAATAAATTATAAAAAAACGAAAACATAAAAATTAAAAAAAAAATTCATTAGCTTTTTAATGGTTTCCTAATGATACTGTAAAATTTTAGCATTTTTAAGATGTGTTGTTTAAAAGTTACAGTTTTTTTTAGTTTCCCGAAAAACTGGTTTACATGACTTCGAATGTTTTAGTATTCCCCGATTCGGTGTCTCTGCAATCGTCCAACGAGTCCAGCATTACCAAGCAGTTGTAGCACTTCAATGTATACGTGTTCATGAAGTCTTCTTTCATATTTATCCGCACCCCGTCTAATCTCGTCAGCAACCGTAAGCATTTTGCAGGTCCCGATGATGTCATCATTTTTTACGTACCACGGTGCATCAACAATACTCCGAAGAACATTATTTTGAAAAGTTTCAATTATATAGTAGGTATTAGATTTCTTAGTACAACCCCAAAGCTGTACACCATACACCCAAACTGGTTTCAAGACTTGTTTATATACCTTTCGTGGGACCACGAATATGAGAACAACCCAGTTCAGACCGATAATGACTGGGTTCCGGGTCGGGATTGGGGGAATCTCGGCGCCTGGGTTGCCTGCCTGCTTCGTAATGTGTCAGATGCGTTTTGTGAAGGTTGCAGAAAGGATCAAGGGACTCGTCAATGAGGAGCGAACGACAGTTGATCACATCAAGGGAAGCGAGCAGAGAGCAACCCCAGGCATGACGACAAGTTTGGGCGTCACCCAGCAACAGAATGTATCAGGATTGGCCTACAGAATTCTGCTTCCATCTCGACAGTTCTTCTCCACGAAATTCTTGGTCTTCCTTGCCTTCTTCTTCCCTGAGGGTTTCAAAAGAGGGCTTGTCGCTCAATTGCATTTTGGTTCTTCCGCAAGGTATGCCCAATGCACTTCCATTTTCTCTTTTTGATCTGGACGGAAATGGGTTCTTCGTTTCTCCTCCTCCAGAGATCTTCATTTGAAACAATGTTTGCCCAGAAAATCTGGAGTATTTTCCTCAGGCACCTACTGATGAAGACCTGCAGACACTTGGTAATTTCCATTGTGACTTTCCAAGTCTCGCTCCCATACAACAAAACAGCTTTCACATTGGTCTTGAAGAAGCGTAGCTTTGTTGCAGTTGATATTTCTCTTGATTTACAAACTGGGTAGAATTGTATAAAGGCCGCATTAGCTTTGCGAATTCTTGTATTAGCAACTGCAACTGCTCCTCCTTCTTTTGTAATCACATTACCAAGGTCAGTGAACTCAGCTACTTTTTGTATGTTTTTTCTTGTACCTTCAGTACCTACTTTTCTTTAAAGCATCAATATTAGTTTGATAGACGTATTTTGTTTTCATGGTTGTTTTCAACCAAAAATATCTTTTTTTCTGTTTTTACGGATGTGCCATTTAATTGTTGTTGAGTTCGTTCAATGTTCCTAGGTAAAGGCGACACGTTTTGCTTCCTTGTAGTATACGTAATTTTCCGAATGTATTGTGTATTCAAACAATGCCGTTCAATAACACTATCCTTTTTACTACTTGAAGCTAACTCCATCCTCATTTTTTTTTTTAGGTTTTCTACATACGTTATCTAGCACTTTCTAGTACAACTGTTAGATATAGTTTTCCTAGCATTTTTTTTACTGTTAGCATCATAATTATGGTACGAATTCTTTTCTTATTCAACTAGCGTTTCACCTAAACGTTTAATTTATTGTGTACTACTTTAATTAACATAACTGTGTTAGGAATATTTAGCAGACTATAATATGTGATAATTCTATCGGTATAGAATAATGTAGTTTCGTCATTTCAGCAAAGTTGAAAATTGTGTATTTTTTTGAAGGGAGGAGGAGAATCTTGTAAAATAGGAAAATCAACATTACATATTTAATGAAAGGTACTTTTTCCACAAAAACAAAATAGTAACGAGTATTAAAGACAGTGGCATAAATAGGATTGGTGTATGAGGGTCCGAGGTCGAGTCGGCTTCATACAAAAGAAAAAACCAATTAAGACTAATCAACATTACTACCTTTGCAATAGTCTAACTCTTTGACTGAGGACAAAATCCATGAATATTTTACGCTGGTCTCACTGATCATCACATAGTACAGTGGAAAACAAAATACAGACACCAATGAAGCCATTTATAACCAGCTTTAATTAATCACAATTAACAGTTTGAAATCAACAAGTTATTCAACAAGATTATATTTGTACATAATTCAAGTTAAATTTGTACACATACAATAATAAGGTCAAGAAATAGACTCCCACACAATAATCACTTTTCACTAATAACTACTTGAATACACTATGTAATTCCCCGACATAAACTGAAAAATAAGTGGCAGCTGTCGTTGTTTAAAGAGATAGCACAAGTGTTCCAGAATAATCCATAATACCAGTAAAAAGGCACTTGAAAACGCTAGAGCATAATTAATTGCGCCTTCAAGAAACACACACCTGCTAGGCTAGGTGGAGGGACAGGCAGAGAAAGCTCCCGGCTGTTGCATTTGTTTCAATATGTTACGAACAATGAATTGGGTGATGAAGTATATACTTTTGACAAATCATGGAGACAATCTATTTAACACTATTTAATATTTTTCATCAGTTTCCCTATAATTAACGTTGTCAATTTTTCATTAAATTTAAGTTTCAAAAACTCTACTATCAGAGGCCTATATTACTAACCGAGTTGTCACTTATGAAAGGGTTAAAGACCATGAGCCATGGCTCATTGGAAGAATATCATAGCTCTTTGTCCATAACATGGTACTATTCAAACTAGTCTCCACCAGCAGTACTGATATTGCACAGTCTTTAAACTTACTTGCCAAATGCATTTGGAAAACTTATAGGCACTTCCTGGTGGAGGATCTGATAACTAATATATTCTACTTTGCCTGTATCATCAAACTACTGTCTTAGTCCTTTGTCTGACTCAATATGTGAAAGTCTGAAGGTTCCACAACAGTGCTGCAAGGAGGATGTGGCATCACTAATAATCCAATTTTTGGAAGAGCCTGTTACCAAACAGTTAAAAAGGTTGTGTTTTGTCATATTATAAGCGGATTATATTAAGGTGTTTCTGTGGTCCTATCTTATGAGTGGCTCCTCAAAGTTTCCAGAGCAATGAAATATACAAGGGCGATTTGAAAAGTTCACGGCCTACCATATAAACGAATGTGTGGCGTTTCTGTTTTTACTGCATCGTGTCACCACGTTCGTCCCATGAACAGCTGTGAAGCGTCAAATTGGGTCAAGTCATTGTTGCGGAGAAACAGCTGTATAAATAAGGTTATCTCACAGCAACGCTGAAAATGGAGAAAACTGAACATTGTGCAGTGATAAAATTTTTTGTTAAGAAAGGTTTAACCCCCACAGAAATTTTTAATGAGATGAAGAATGTGTTGGGTGATTCTGGATCTTTATTTACTACAGTGAAAAATTAGGCTACTGAATTTAAACGTGGTCGTGCAAGCTTGGAAGATGACCAACATTATGGGCATCCGAAAAGTGCCACTACACCAGAAATCATCAATAAAGTGCAAGATTTTGTTTTGGAAGATCGCTGTTTGAAATTGTTACGCCTGTGGGCATCTCAGATGAAAGGGTACACCACATAGTTACTGCGGAATTAGGTATGACAAAGCTGTCTGCAAGATGGGTGCCGCATTTGTTGACAAGTGACCAAAAACGTATACGAAAGCAAGCTTCTCAGGAATGTTTGGACCGTTTTAAGAAAAATTCGAAAGATTTTATTTATAGATTTGTAACAGCTGATGAAACTTGGGTCCATTACTTTACTCTAGAAACAAAACAACAGTCGAAACCATGGATCCATAGTGATTTGCCACCTCCCAAACGGTAAAAGTTTTGTTGGCTGGAAAGTGTATGGATCCATTTTTCTAGGATGCTAAGGGGATATTGTTACTATACCGGCTTGAAAAGGGTTAAATGATAAATGGAGAGTATTAAGCTTACCTTCTAGGCCAATTAAATGTGAAAATTCGAGAAAAAAGACCAGGTTTAGCAAATAAAATCATTTTCCATCAGGATAATGCATGCCCTCACATATGCGTTGTGTCTATGGAACAAATCACCAAGTTGAAGTATCATCCGTTGCACCATCTACCTTATTCGCCTGATTTAGCACCATCTGACTTTCATCTATTCCCAAATCTCAAAAAATTTTCGAGGAGGAAGCTATTTTCTTCAGATGACGAGCTGAAAGTGGCAGTAAATGGTTATTTTGAGGACCTAGAATAATTGGACTTCCTCAACGGGGTAATGACTTGACGCTTTACTCCTGTTGACCTTTACTGAACAGGGCGCCACGATGCAGTAAAAAACAGAAACGCCCCACATTCTTTTCTGTTAGGCTGCGAACTTTTCAAATCACCCTCTTATTGGACACAACAACACTGTCTTTCAGTTTGACACGTTTTATTTTTCTTAAAACCAAATATTTCTCCCATACTATGATGAGGCATCCCCAGTAGCTAGACAAGCCTTGCCATAGTATGGATAAAACATTTGTTTTAAGAGAAATAAAACGTGTTAAACCAAAAAAATTTGTTATCAGCAAAAGCCATGAAAGTTTATGAGCAAAATACCCTGGTCAAAAACACTGGTCTACAAAAATTAACTTTTTTTTCACAAGAACAAAAATAATTGAATTCAGAAGTACATTTTATGCTGAATTCAAATATACATTCATATTTTTTCCTCACGCAGGACACTTTTGTGGTACTCATTTGAAATTTTATAAAATTAGTAACTATGTAACTCAAAATTATTAATATACTCCTCATTCTGGGTGACCCAGAGATTTTCGGGGATATTTTGCTTCTGAGATACCTCTCTTCTTGGTC
The DNA here is from genome assembly GCA_034769895.1 of Magicicada septendecula. Classification (NCBI taxonomy): domain Eukaryota; kingdom Metazoa; phylum Arthropoda; class Insecta; order Hemiptera; family Cicadidae; genus Magicicada; species Magicicada septendecula. Next base: position 289,717,403 of record CM068376.1, read on the forward strand.
CAGCAATAGTCAGCCAGCATACTAGGACCCATTTACCTCGGTACTTCTTTTACATTGTAGAAATCTGCTGCTGGTAGAAGAAATGTTCACGGTACTAAGTGAACAGTGACAGTCCCAGAAATGGACTTTTAAAGACATGTTGCATCCCATAGCTTTGTATGAATTCACGAGACAAGCCACTGTATCACAATAGTTTTCTGCTTTACGAATTCCAGGAAAACTTCAACAGATATTTTGAATGACTGCCAGGCTGCTTTTTCCAGTGGATTTAACAGTCCTTCAAAATGTTCATCCTCCATTAGTGGTCTTATTTGTGGCCCCATAAAAATCCTTTCTTCCAGTTTAGTATCATTAACTTGGAAAATGTTGATTTCGAGTATATAAATGCACCATATTTTTATCTCTTTCTTTCACGAACTTTTTCATAACTGCCAATTTGATATGCAATGGAGGTAAATACACTTTTTCAGAATTCCCTAAAGGGGAATTGGACACAGTTTCTCCCCAGGGATAAGAGATTCACGTTTAGGCCACAATTTTCTAACATAGTGAGATTTCTTATCTCTGCTGTCCCATTCACACAGAAAACAGCAAAATTCTATGTACCCAGGTTGCAAACCAAGCAATAAAGCAATGACCTTCAAATCTCCACAAACATTCCAGTTGTATTTTTCATACTGGATTTTCTCTAACAGTAGCTTCATATTTTCATATGTCTCTTCCCATATCAATGGCATGTACTACAGGTATTGATGGAAATTTATTGCCAATATGTAGAAGCACAGCCTTCAAAATAACTTTTGATGAGTCTACGAACAGTAACGCCACTTATCTGGCTGGTGTTGATGCCCAAGAGTCTCCATAACACATCAAATATTATTATAAAAAACTACACCTTTTTCTTCAAAGAAGTAGTCTTTGAAATGACTATGGTTGCTATGATAACTACATATTGTTACATCTTTTTGGAGTAGATTCTATCCTTTGAGCCTGGAAGTTAAAAGTTCAGATTGTTGTTTAGACAGGTTCAAATCCTGAATCAGATCATTAAGATCTTGTTGATTTGGAAAGTAAGGTTCTAATGAACAATTTGCTTCATATGTAGGATCACTTCTAAAATCACTTTTTTCAGTGAGATAGGTCAGAATCAGAGTTTTCATTTAAAATCATATCCAGATATACTGGTACAGGAAGCTCCTCACTGTGTAAGACATGCCTCATTGCAGATGGTAAATTCAGATACTTAACTGTATATTTTGTTTTAGATGTGATGCCTTTAATGTTAGTTAAACAAAAGTAGCAATCAGTTAAATGGTCCTTGGATTCCCTCCAAATCATGGGAATTGCAAATGACATGTGATGTGGTCAATTTTTTCATCCTGTGAGCAGTGGCGGCTCATGACTTAAGAGGCTGGAGGGCGTGGCCTTTATGCTCCTTAATTATTTATCAATATTAAATATAACGCACAATAGACATGTTGCCAATATTTGATCACACAATTCATTAATAAAATAAGAATAATAATAGTGCAGCATGCAACGATTATTTAAAAATTTGATCTCACCTCAAATATTGTGAGGTGTTGTAGGGAGTCAGCAGTTTTATTAATAAACAACCACAAACTATCCAAAGTGTCCATAAAAATGTCTATACTGTTTCCACAAAAAAGTAATACACTATATTTACATTATATTATTTCTATGATACCTACACTTTAAACAGACCCTTTATTTATATACAAAGTCCATTCGCCTTTCCTTTAAATTAACAAATTATCTAGCATCAAAGTCCTTAATTTCTTTAACAAGTTCCTTGTTAATAGATAACATCGCAAGGGCATTCAGTCTATCGTTTTTCATTGTATTTCTCAAGAAAGTCTTAAGTCTTTTCAGAGTAGAAAAGCAGCGGTCAGGTTCGGCAGTTTGTCATTGGGATAGTTATGACAATTTTCAGAAGTTTTGACACTTCTTTGAAAACTGACGTAAGATTGTTTTCTTTTATAAAGTTAAGAAGTTTTATTGCGCCTTTAATATTAAAATCATGCCGTCTGTATAATACTTTCAATTCACTCCTAAATTTGTTTTCTTGTAAGAAAGGGTAATGTTGAATCACTCGCGTGAATATTTCTTCCGGAAAGTTTGTAGAAAAAAGTAGAAATAAGTCATTGTTCATCAATGAAGCTGCTTCTAGGTGTTCCGTGTAAGTAAACCTATCTTTTACGTGAGTTATAATGATGTCGCTTACTTCTTTTGCATCCCCTATTCTAGTGCTGCATCCAACATTATTGTTCCTTTTTCTTGGTTCCTCAAGGAACTCCTCATTTATTTGTGTTTCTATTTCATTTATTTTCTTCCTCTCTGCATCTCATTTTCAAAAATTCCGATGTCACTTTGTCACATTACACTGTCTTTGTTCCTACTCTGTAGTTGTTGGTACAGTATGTCCACATGGGATAGAATTCTATGGAAAAAAGTTAGCCAGAACATGAAATTTTGGTCCTGAAGAGCCCTTCTGTGACCACTTGGCTCATTAACTGTGAGTCTGTTTGTACGCTTTTCTTCAAAACATTCCTCCAACATATCGGTTATCGTACACAACGTTGACTGTACGAATGTTGTAATTCCATCCTGTTATAGAAACTCTGGGTAACCTGGCTTGCACTACTTCCTCCAAAACGTCCGTTCATAGAGATGAGTGTAAAAAAAAATGCTGGAATGGCAGACAGATTTGATAAAAAACTCTTAACTTTGTTGTTTACACTTGTTGCTTTTTCTAATAGCAAATTAAGTTCATGAGCGTAACAGTGTACAAAATATGTGAACGGATACACTTCTCTAATTTTTGCCTTTACAACTCCAATAGAACCACACATAACATTAGCGCCAACAGTCTGAGCTATTAACATTTCCTTTGATGTGTGCAGAAGAGGATAGATATTGTTCATTAAGCACTTTGCTAATGTTTCTGCACATTTACCTTCAGGACTGAGAAATCCCCAAAATACTTCCTACACCGACCCCTTAAACACGTAGTTAAAAACTAATACCATTTGACAGTGGTTTGTCACATCAGTTGTCTCCTCACATTCGATTGTCACAAATTCAGAAGCTTGTATCTTCTTTTATATTTCTTCCCTCCAGACAATAAGCATACAGTCCAATATATCATTCTGTATTATTTTCTATGTATGCCTACCTTTGACTACAGTGGCCGATTCTAAATGGTCTTTCACTGCAGAATCCAGCTCCGTAGTAAAATTAATTAAGCCTTTGTATACCCCGGATTTGTAGACGATGCTGATTCGTCATGAACTATTACAGACAATTGTAAAACACTACAGAATTTGACACACGAAATCAGCTCTTTTAAATATGTTTGTTTTTGCTGACTTGAACATTGTGCTTCTCAAGGTTTTGTCTAAATTGCGAGTCCAGACTAGACAGTATGTTTACTTTGCCTAACAAAGAAAAATTAACAACACTATTCATGTGATGGACGGATATTTCATGCTTCTTAATTTTTCTGTAAATGTTTTATATCATTAACCTCTTTTAGAGTCCAAAAGCGATAACTATTGTCTCTGGGAGGCAATAAAATACATGGAAAACAGAACATTATTCATGAAGCTCTTAAAAAAAACATGCAAACTCAAAACCTAAACACTAAACAAATGCCCGCACTGAATTAACCACGTTAGAGAAACTGTAAACACTAAAAAGAGCAAATCTCATATTATTATCAATAGTCTGCGATTAGTTGTACTGAGTGAATTACGCGACTTTCTGCTAAACGTGGCGGGGGAGCCAGCGTGACGAGCGACAGTGTGAACGCCGCCTATAAGCTTACAATTTCGTTCAACTTCGGATAGAGTGGGGGAACTGAGAAATAGGTGCGATTGTCAGAGCGCATGCTATTCCAAAAACATTTCTGCTATTACCTAACACAAAAACATTTTATTGTCCGAAGTGTTAAAGAAATATGTAATCACTTCCCACAAATAGTGATAATGGGTTGTTTAATGATATGATTTAATGTGGGAGGCGAGCGCCTCAGTGCCCTAAGAACGAGCAGCCCCTGCCTGTGAGCACCCTAACACGTAACACACAGCATATATTCAGGGCCCAGCTCTTATAATAAAAACCACCAACTTGACAGCCAAAGTAAAGTGGATAACAATTTTTTACAAGTGGCATGAAATTTCACTTCCGAGACTTGAAGATTAGTTCGCCACAAACAGCAGAAATTGACTGGATGATTTACATAATTTCTTGGCATAATTAAGCCTTACCGCTTCTTGGGCAGGGCAGCCCAGCCACTATCCACTGGCAAGGCTCACCCGACACGTATTTGTGAATGTATTTAATTGACTGAATTGAATTTCCTACATTTCAGATTTCAAACGTGTACGCAAACTCTGTGTAATAAGCATATTTTATATTTAAAAACGAGTTACTACTATATTGGCATACTGAAAAAATAATAAAACCCTAAAAAATCAGAGATTAACAAAATTCATCCACATTATCGACCCACTGGGGGTGGGATCCGGGTCCCGTGTGTCCTCCCTCCCATGGTAAATACATCCCTTCTCATCTATTGTGTGTCTCGCCCATTTCACCACCAACTTATGGTAACCACTATTTTTAGCATATCACAGGATTTTTAAATCATTAAACATGGACAAATTATTACAAAAGTAACAACACTTTATTGCTACAATGTGAAACATACAAAATCATATCAGCACATACAGTCTGTAATATGCTGATTGGAAAAGCATAATTCCTTCCAAAACAAACAACACAACTTAGTTCATTATTTTCTATACAGCAAAGTAAAGCTGTTCAGTTTAACATAATAATGAATTTTAAATAAAAAAGAACGAAGACAAAAAACAAAAGAAATACAAAATATAATATTTGATCATGATGTGCAACACGCACTTGTTCCATATAACTGATAGCAACAGAGTCTATGTATCAATAAACTGATTATATTTGTTATCGTCTGTAACATAGTTTGCAAAACCAGTACATGAATGTTTACTGCCATACAAGCAGGGCCGTATTTAGGCATGTGCAACATGTGCAGGTGCACAGGGCAGCAAAATTTTGAGGGCGGCAAAATATAGCTGGTTAAAAAAAAACATCGCTTCATATCATTATAAAGCCCGAAGTAGATTAGCGTTCTGGCTCTGGCATTAAAGTAGTATGGTACTATTAGTGCACCACTTCTCTTTGAGATGGCAGCACCTATATTGAAATTACTCTGGCTAGACGCTCGTGGCTCGTACACCTACGCGGATGCAGTAGTGTGCATATTCTTTGGTGTGTATGTTGTTATTAGTTCAGAGTTAAGTTGGCGTTTCATCGTTCCACGTGGTTCCAACTTGTTAGTAACTTTCAAAATCAAGGCATTTTATACGATACGCCGAGTATTTTAACTGCTGACAGTGAATTATTCAGTTTTAAATGTTCTACAAAACAGTATTTCTATAGGTTTTTCCGTTAAGATATAATAGCTTAGGGACGGTATGGATGGGCGATCTAGGTTAAGTGGTGCTGCATATCGCAAGAAAGCTGAGGAAAAAAGACAGAGGGAGAGTAAAATTTTGCAGAAAATACCTCGACTGGACTCATATTTCAGTGGTGAAAACAAAAGTGAACAGTGTAGGCCTGAAAATTCGGGTGAAATTATAGTGGAAAACAGTAAAGACAATGTGGAAGTCAAAAATCTCGAAGTACAGGAACAAGCTACCCTCTCTACAGAAGTGGATTTTGCAGTATCTATTCCTAGTAATGATCCATTCTATTGGGAAAACACTGACCACACTCAGGATTATTTGATAAAAAATGGTATTAATCAAAACAAAGACGCTGACTTTTCACAGTCCTCGCGGCAATATGCTGATGGAACACAACGGTTTTGCAGCAAGAAACTATTCCATAGGATTTTAGTAAATGGGGAAATTATGAACCGTGAATATCTTGTTTATTCTCCCAGCCAAGGATCACTATTCTGTGCCCCATGCAAATTATTCGGTGGTACATCTCAGTTTGCAACATCTGGTTTCAATGATTGGAGCCATAAGAATAACCGAACATGAAATTTCTGCTTCTCACAGAGACTGCTTGTTAAAATTGAAAAGTAGAGGAAATGAGATGAACAGAATTGACAAAAGATTGCTCAGCCAGCATGAACATGAAGTTACATATTGGAGAAATGTACTAAAAAGAGTTGTTTCTGTAGTTAAAAAACTAGCTTCTAGGGGTTTAGCATTTCGTGGAGACGAAGAGAAGTTTGGCTCTATGAAAAATGGAAATTTCATGATGTGTTTGGAATTAATTGCAGAGTACGATTCTTTTCTGGCTGACCATATTGCACGGTTCGGTAATCCTGGAAAAGGATCTACATCATACTTGTCACCAGCAACTTATGAAGAATTAATACATCTTATGGGAATGTCAGTGAGTGAAAAAATAGGCAATGAAGTTATTTCTTCTAAATATTTTTCAGTCATGGTAGATTCTACGCCAGATTTATCTCATAATGACCAGTTAAGTGTAGTTGTTAGATATGTAACTGATTGTGGGCTCTCAGTTGAAAGATTTCTGTGTTTTATGAAAAATACAGGCCATACTGGAGAAAAGCTTTTTGAAGCACTAATGAATTCTTTAGAACAACATGGTCTGAACGTTGATAACTGTAGAGGTCAATCATATGACAATGCGGCCAACATGTCTGGAATATATTATGGCTTGCAAGCAAGACTCAAGGAAAGAAATCCTCTTGTTTTCTTCATTCCATGTGCAGCTCACTCACTGAATCTAGTTGGTTCACAAGCAGTGAAATGCTGTATTGCTGCAGTACGGTTTTTTGAGTTATTGCAAAGTTTATATAATTACTTCGCAGATTCTACAGGGAGATGGAATATCTTGGAAACATTTTTTGATTCTGTCACCATGACATTGAAATCACTGTCAACAACTCGATGGTGTGCACGTGAGGATGCTTGCAAGAGCTTGGATGCAGATTGGAAAGCAGTGGTTTCTGCATCAAGAACTATTTCAGAAAATGAAACGGGTAAAGGTAGATGTGAAGCTGAGGGTCTTCTTAGGAAATTAAATAGCATTGAGGTAGCATTCATGACATCAGTGTGGGGTTCTATTCTTCAACAATTTGGCAAAGTCATGAAAAAATTGCAAGCTCAGGAAATGGACATTTCCACTGTTATTGAAATGTACGACTCTCTTACAGTGTATTTAACTGAGCTTCAGACCTGTTTCCCCAATCACAGAGATTCAGCTGAAAATAAACTTAATCAGATCAGGAGTCTGGAATCAGTTCCTTCTTCTTCAGCTGTTGAGATTTCAAGACCAAAACGTCAAATTAAACGTAGGCGATTTTTTGATGAATCATCTGAATCAGAAGCGGAACCAGAAAGTCCTGAAGAAGAACTAGGATCAGATGACTTGGAACATGACAAGATCTGGAGATGAATGGAAATTTCATATTCCAAGATCATACAAACTCTCCAGACTGAGTTACAGAAGAGAGTTAATGTCTACAAAGAATATAATTTAATATTTTCATTTCTCTCAAATATCACCAAACTAGAAGCTCCTCAAATTTATGATGCTGCAGAGAAACTTCGAGCCATTTATGATTCCGACATAGAAAGCAGCTTTGGTGAAGAATGCATCCATTTGAAAAGCTATCTGTTATCTATGAAGACAGAAGATGGTAACAAATTATCGTCTCTTCCATTTCTCTGCAGAATGTTGGCTTCGAAGAAAATTAGTGATGTCTACCCAAATGTGTACACTGCACTCAAGATCTACAACTGTACTCCAGCAACAAACTGTTCTGCTGAAAGGTCATTTTCAGTTTTAAAATGAATCAAGAACTATCTACGGAGAGCACAGAATCAAGAACGACTGGTCAGTCTTGGAGTGCTCGCCATAGAATCAGACATCACTGTCAGTCTGGATTTTGAGGAAGTGATAAATGCATTTGCAAATGCAAAAGTCAGAAGAAAGTCATTTCTCTAAGTTCAGTATGTTTCACAAAATGGTTAGTATCAAATTGCAGTGTTTCTACCATATACGTTTGACTGACCAAATTGGATGTTTCAGTGATATTTTTAACTGAGGTTATTAAACTGTAGTGATTATTTTCTATGTGTTTACCATATATCGTCTTCAGAATAATGTATAAGTGTTTAACTTGCACCTTTGTTTCATATATTGTGTATTCAGTTAAGTTTAAATACTGTCTATAATACAGTTTAAAATTGAAGTAAGTAATTAAACAATTTATTGTCCATAGTCTGTAAACGAATAGCGACACTGAAGTTTAGCTCAGGGAATAGGGGGCGTAAAATTAATGACTGCACAGGGGCGTTATACATCCAAAATACGGGCCTGCATACAAGTGATGTAAAAATAATAAATCTGTATTTTTAATTTCCTAAATTTGTTTTATAATTCAATTCTATTTGCAACCATACATATGTGCATTGCATTACTAATATCCAACTTACGTGTAAAAAGTTTTACATTTGGTAACAAACAACTTGTTTTTCTACTTATTTTCAAAACAAACAACTAAATAACAATTTCTTAACAACTAAATATTATTACTTAATCCAGCCACCCACGCCTTACGTCTTATACACTAATAAATCACAGTTTAAAACTATAAACAATGTCTTTAATATGTTTTGGTATTAAGGCAATGTGCATAAACATGGCAGTTTCACCAATACACATTTGTAAAAAAAAAGTATTCAGCCTTTTACTTCTGTTTTAAGTTCTGGAGTTTTGTATATTACAAATATTAAATTAGCCGCAGTATTAAATTATCTTACCATAGATTTTGGCATTTGACACAACATGTCTCAAATAAAAACGCTTATGAACACTCAAATTTTACAAAAATATACACATTTTTTAAGCTTAATGCACGTATTAAGGCAAAACCTGAAACCACTCATTTAGTTAGATGAAAAATACAAAAAAGTACAAAACCTCTAAATTTTAAACAGACACGGTTCCAACCTAACAACTTCTGCAATTGTGATTAAGAAAGAAAACATATTTAAACATTTTCTTCTTTATTGTCTTCAACACCCCATACACAATGTATATTGCATATTTGTATTATCTACTACAAGTGGCTTAAAATATCTTATATGTATTCAAAAATAATAATAATTTTGGTTACATCAATACCTCCATGAAGTGCACAACACACAGTCAAGCAGCTCAGTTCTCTCAATATAAAATGTATATATTACAATATATATTGTATACATTATAATATATATTACATTGTTCGATGCTATTTATATCGGACGTGTCCATGCTCTGAAACATGGCATTTCTGAAATAAGAAAGTGATTTTAACTAATAAAGCCAATACAGGTTTTACAGATCATTGCTTACAACACAATCACTTCATAGATACAAAAAACATAACACTACTGCACAACATAAAAAAAGGTAAAAAAATGGATTTATTCGAAATTCTAGAAATTAGAAAAGCAATCAAAATAACAAAAATTTAACAAACGAACAAACTTGTTAGTGGCTGTGACCAAGCAGTTAAAAGGGTTGTGCGTTGTCATATTATAAGCGGATTATATTCAGCTGTTTCTGTGGTCCTATCTTACGAGTGGCTGCTCAAAGTTTCCAGAGCAATGAAATATATTGGACACTAACAACAATGTCTTTCAGTTTAACATATGTTGTTTTATTTTTCTTAAAACCAAATATTTCTCCCATACTATGATGAGGGATCCTCTGTAGCTAGACAAGTCTTGCCATAGTATGGATAAAACATTTGCTTTAAGAGAAATAAAATGTGTTTAACCAAAAAAATTTTTATTATTAGCAAAAGCCATGAAAGTTTATGAACAAGATACCCTGGTCAATAACACTGGTCTACAAAAATTAACTTTTTTTTCACAAGAACAAAACTAATTGAATCTAGTACATTTTATGCTGAATTCAAATATACATTCATATTTTTTCTCTCAGGCAGGACATTTTTTGTGGTACTTATTTGAAATTTTATAAAATTAGTAACTACGTATCACTATTATTAATATACTCCTCATTCTGGCTGACCCAGAGATTTTCGGCCATATTTTGCTTCTGAGATATCTCTCTTCTTGGTCCAGCAATAGTCAGCCAGCACACTAGAACTCCATTTACCTCGGTACTTCTTTTCCACTGAAGAAATCTGCTGAAGGAAATGCTCATGGTACTAGTTTTTTAGTAGCTAGAAATAAGTGGCTTAAAATATCTTGTGTTCAAAAAAAAAAATAATAATTTTGGTTACATCAATACCTCCATGAAGTGCACAACGCACAGTCAAGCAGTTCACTTCTCTCAATATAAAATGTATATTACAATGTATATATACATTTTAATGTATATATTACAATACATATTATATATACAGTAAAATCTGTCTTTAGCGACCACCCTTAGATCTCTGTAAAATGTGGCCGCTCAGAGAGGTGGCCATTAAATAAAGGGGTTGGTGGGGATAGTAACAATACAGTGTATTAAATAGGGATGATCAGCTCTATTATTTTATTATGTACTTGCAGTTGTATTTCTATTTACAGCACCTTTTCAGTGGAAATAATTGCATTACAACATATTGGTAAAGCTTATACTTAAAAAAATATAGTCTTTTAAAGTGGTCTGTTTTGAGGTTCTTGTAAATTCTGTAATTTTTGGTCAAGCAGTAAAGTTTACTACACTGTTCCACAGTACTCTCCCCACATTCTTTATCAAGAGTAACACAGATATCTTTGATCCGCCCAAGAGATTATAACATTTCTTTTAAACAGATCTGTGGTTCTTTAATTTCTTCTTCTTCTTCTTCTTCTTCACTCTGTACGTCATTATCACCTGTTTCTGCAAAAAGCAGAAAAATTACTGTATTGTAAAAGTATGTATTCTGGAATAGTCGAGATTTTAATCAACCACTTCAAAAATTTTTGATTGTAAATACAGAAATGTGTTTGATATACCTTTATAATCTATTTGAAGTTGAGTCTCCCAATTGCCCTCGAGATCGTCACAGGTTCTTGTGAAATTTCATGTAATGTTACTGTTAAATTACACTACAAATTACAAAAACACTTCTCAAGCACACGCAGATTGTTTATGCGAATTCAATGTTATAATGGTTTCAACAGTTTGGAACGTTCGCGTGTACTACTGTTTTAACATTATGAAAACTTCAACAGTGTATTGTTCACAAATAACAATTTGTACATTTAAAAGTATGCAGGTACATAAGGCTACATAGTTTTAATTGGTTAGGTATAAACACTACTTGAGTATTCGTCTAAATCTCTACTGTCAAACTATTTGTCTTCTGTATTCTATTTAAGATGACTGAACATCGCTGACCGTTTAAGCAAATGAAGAAATCCGATACGGGCTGACCACTGGCCTAGGGAGGAGGTGACCGTTTAATGGTGGGAACGTTTACATTGACCTTACAGAAAAAAAAACCGTTCCTCAGAAAAGTGGCCATTCATAAAGGTGGCCGTTAGGTCAGGTTTTACTGTATTACAATACATATTACATTGTCTGATGCTATTTATATCAGACAAACGAACAAACTGAATTCTGTGTATCCCCTTTATTAAAAGTTGTTATTTAGTTTAGTTAATTTTTATATTTTGCCTTCAGATTAAACTTAGTTTTTACAGAGATTTGACCTTCCTTCTCCACTCCTCCATCTTACACACCCCACACACACATGTCCTGATACACACCCTAAACCCATGTTCACCACCTTTACATTCTTTGTTTAGTTGTTCCTTGATCTCTCTGAGAACAGCTTAATAAGCTGAAACAGCTGTCAGAGGTAAATAATAAACCGTGAAACTTACCAAGTTGGTATATTAATAAAAAACCTTTGTATTACAATGTATAATAATATATTTTCAAATGCATATACAGTTATTGACTTATTTTATAAAACGTTTACAAAAATTATACATAGGAAAAGAGAAGTGTTCAATTTTGTTAACTTCAATAATTTGTGAATACAATAGTACGGTGGTTGTGACCACGAATTCTTCACTAGTATAATGTCAATTCCACAAACCACAAAACAAAACTTTCTGGTCACATGTAAGCACGCATACACACATGTACTTCTAGAAATGAGTTCTCTCACCATCTCTCACACAAACTGAAACAAACATACAACAAACAAAAGAAGCAACAAATCATAATTGTATAATGAATGAACTACACTTATTTTCAGTACACAACTTTAATAATCACAAATCTCCAGCAAACAATATTTATAATCATAAAGAGTGTGCATAATCTCAGATTCAAACAGCAGTGAAGAGCCTGGTTCTGATTGTTCATTTTCTGTCAGTTCCAGTTTTTTCACAATCTGACAGAATGAAGAACAATGAATGCTGTACCAACCCAGCCCAATCAGTAGATTATGGAAAAGAAATAACATATACACAAATCAATTTTAAATATGACAAATACAGTAAAGCACCAATTATCCATGTGTGGCTTAATCGTACGTCAGTTTAACCGTGCATTCGTAATATTTATGACTGTAAAAAATAGTTCAGTATTTGTGCCTGGCTGTCCACAGTGGTCAGAGATTTGAGATAGGTTGCAGTTTCTGCACATTAAAGAGATCGGTAACACAGGAATACACCTTTTCCTTATCACATAGTAGTCGGTGTATTTTCGGGTACAGGAATTCCATGCTTTCATTGTGGTCAATGACTGCAAGTGTTTGTTTAATAAAATACAGTACAGAAGTTGAGTGACCAGGAAGAAAGAGAATTTTGCAAACAGAAGAAAATGACCTTTTTTAATAGAAACTGAGTATTACAGTGTAATAATTTTCTATTTACTGTAGTCTTTTTTGTGATTTATACAAATTTCATTTTTCTGTACGTGTGTTATTTAGAATATTTTTTCTTGCATATGTAACTTAACTTCTTAGTTTAATTACACTACACATTATGTTAATTGGGATAAATTATTTTCATCTGTTAATGTCTATTTTCATTATTTACAAAGCTTAGTTGTTCTTATCTGCAGAAATTTTTTCGTTCAATATCAGTACCCATTCATTTACTATGTACAAATTATGCGCGCAAATATGCGGGAGATCTGTGTAAATGTGAGTATCTGTTACATCCTTATTGCAGATGTCACTATGCTGACCATTACCACTTCGAGAGCCGCAATGGGATAACCGTGTTTTCTGACAGCCATGTTGTAATACCCTCGGTCAAAGTAATATAATGAATATTGCATAATATATTAAGTGATATTGTGATTGGTATTCTTTATCAACCTACAAATACAATTACAGTTAACGTAGATTTTTCTATATGAGATTCTAGAATATACGCCTATACTAATAAGTGAACACCAGCTATACTAGTAAGTGACTATGCTGGTGAATCATATTATTGCCAACTATATATAAACAGTAGTAGATGGAAAAAATCAGTCTCAATTCTGAGTTCAGTGGATTATGTTATGGAGTTAGTGGGTGTGTTTGATACCACATTTGTGAATCAATATTAAATTTGTGTGTTGTCTATTTGTTTGTATAAATTTCGGTTAATAATCGATATAAGAGTTGCGAATCAAAATTGTATTTTCTGTTTTATACTTTTATTTGTACAAATTATTTGTGATATCAGTAATAAACAAGGTGTTGACAGTGATGCAACTGTTTTATTTCCCAATTGACACAGATAATGGTGGTTTTACTGTAATTTTAAATTACTACCACATATACATACACTCAACATACTCAAAACCATACCAAAATCATACTTCATAAGATATAAAATCGTACAATATTATTATATTTCTATCCAACTTACGTCCATAATATTAGTTAATCAAATCTGATGTAATATGCTTACTTAACTTTTGATGGTCCCTGAGTCATACAATACTATATTCTTTATATACACTAATTAATATTTACTGTATATACCAATAACATATACAGTACAAGTTTGGCATATCTGAACAAATTTACATATATAACATTTATGACATGAAATTTCTGTCATAAAATTTATGAAAGATGTACCGTGTATGGACAACGGAGCTTACCACGTCATCTACACAAACCTTTTATTAACTGTACTAAAATATATCACTAGTCTGACTGAACAATTCAGCCAATTATGGAATTAGCTAAAATTAAATCCTCTACACTTATTTATCTGCTGAAGTATCAAACGCTGATGCCCAATGTATTGCTCTCACAGTATCACAGGAAAATTTAAATCTCAATATGAATATTAGGTTAATTTTAATAAACTTAAATAGAGATTACTAGCAACAGCATATAAATGGGAATGGTTTCTTGATGTAAAGACAAAATTATAGAATCCAGTGACATAGGGGTCTTGAAGTACACAGGTCAGAAATATCAAAGACAAACCAGAAATTAACCAAAACATCAAAATTGTACATTGTTGTTAGTGATTATATTATTTCTCCTTTAAACAAAACTTAGGAGAAAATCTTTATCGTCCATGTGATATACTAATAGCATCAACGTATATGATGACTACTGCACTAATGAAATTGTATGTTTTATAATACATAAACCAACACTATTTACAGTACAAATAATGCTGTCACAAATACTTTGTATAAACTCTACTGTAAAAGAAATACAAACTAGTGGTCTGTATCCTTTTTCTGTCCACCATAAATTCCAGCAGTGAACAGAAATTATCACTGAATCATGCTTATTTTTAAAATCTGTTAATCTAAATAATATACCTTACAAATACTGTTTTTTCTGGTTTTATATTAACCATGATACTTCATTAAATTATCTAAGAGCGTAGAGTTATATTTAAAAAACTTATAAACAATACATAACACTTTCTTATAAGTTTTTATTTGTACTTAAACACAGCAATCCTGCACAGCCAAAGCCAAATCCACGAAGTCACAATCCACCAACTATATCTGCTAATCTTTCACTAACTATGCTTTCCCTTGTAACTTACTACCGTCTGTAAAAAAAAAACACAAAATATACATCTATAAGATTGAGGTATAAACTTGTAAAGCACAAATTGTAGAATCCAGTGACATAGGTTTTGATATACATTTGTCAAAAATATCAAAGACATACACCAGAAATTAACCAAAAATCAAAATTGTGCATTGTTTGTTACTGATTATTTCTCCTAAAAAAAAATTAGGGAAAAATATTTTATACTTTGTGTGATATACTGATGACAACCACAAAAATGTCACTTTAAACTGACATACCAGTAAAATACATATATTTACAGAACTTGCACAAGAAACTGACATAAGATGAACAGATAAGTATTTCTTTAATCATTATAAAACAACCATTACATTCAGGCTAATAAAATTTGAAAATTTATACATTTCAGTGTGCTAAAATATTTCCTCTTGTGCCTCCAACTGATGTTAGTCTCTCTCTCTCTCTCTCTCACACACACACACACACACACACACACATTTTTTGTTTATAAAAACTGTTTAAATGCGCATTCTGTTTGATTTGTCACACTTCTTAAGTTAACTCATTACCAGACTGTTACTGGATCATAAACTTCTAATTGTAAAATTGTACACAAATGGATTATAGACAACAATGAAGTTATTTTCAAAAATTTTCAAGTCTTTTAATTTTGAGATATGGATTTCATCTTAAGCTACAGGTGATTTCTTGGTCTCATTACCTTAATTAGCCAAAGTTACTATAGACCAGTGTTTTACAATACCTGGAAAAATTCAAGTCAGAATTTTGTACGTTTCTGGAAAAATTAAAATAAACAATTTATATAATAATATATATTGCAATATAAATTTATATTTTGATTTTCATTCTTACAATTAAAATAAATCTAATTTATTTTACATGTAAATTAAAGATAATTAATTGTATACTAACAACAGAAAGACCATTCTTCTACATAACATGATATGGATTACAGTATCTCAGTTAAAAAAAATCAATTTAACATTATTATTATCATGCTTACACTCTATTCTATATTCATGTAACTTAAAAAAAAATCATTGAACAAAAATTTAGTAAAATGATAAATGAGTGCATTGTGGGGGTGGGAGATGCTAAATCTATGAATAACTTTCAATGCCTTTCATTGTAGCTTTGACACAATACACAATGATGCCAAAGATTACATATTGTAGTGACAACACAAATGTTTTACACTCACTGTGCAACAAACTAGCTATTAAATAAAAATAAAAATCAATATCAAATTCAAACATACATGTATATATTTTTTAAATAGTTTAATATAAATGAAAAGATGAAAGTAATTAACACAATATCAGCTTTGCTTTACCTAAAGAATTTGTATGAGAAAAATTGTTATATAAAAATTATTAACTTGTTTTAAATAAAAGATAAAAATCATAACTTACGATAAACTATTTGAGCGTTCCAGGCAACCAGTGGTAAAAATTCTATAATTATCAGAAGAGTATTTTTAAATCAGAGACTTCCCCAAAGCAAGTAAATGACAGGATACATTTTTGTTCTAATCCTAACAAAGTGATGGAACAATTCTACAAAATATTTAAATCAGTACTGGACATGCAATGAAAGCACTTTTGGCACCATTTATATGGTACTGACAGATCCATTAATTTTTGTTATACACCTAAATTATAGTATTCAAACTTTTGCAATGAACAGTAATTTAATGAAACTTAATGAAGTTTAATTTAATTAAACTTAATTAATTTAATGAATAAACAAGTTATTAGTATGTCAGAGTATAAATGTGTATGTACTTAGTTCATCTGAGTTTATAGGATTGTTTTGAACTGTGCTTGATGTTGATTTTCTATATGCTATTTAATATCTCTATTTATTTTTTTACTTTAAATAGATATTATTCACTGTACTCTATATTCCGATCATCACTGTCACTACTACATTTGGATAAATTTATAATGATTTTCCTATCGAATGTGTTGTATTCTTGAACTTTTTGTTGACTGATCCACAAATTTCCCAGTCTTTTACAGTTATATGATCTAAAGATTCATATGTTAAATTTAATTGACCTTTAATTTTAAATCATTAAATTAGTAGTAACCGTCAATCAACACATGATTAAAGGTTCAGCGAGGATCAACCAATAAGTATAGACAAAATTTTTACACCATTTGTGCTGATGTTTTAATAATATTTATTGCCATCATCACAACCTGTGTACGAACAATAAAGAAATAATCAAACACATAAACAGACCACAACTGAAATGGGAATTGACAATTCCACGCGCACGCACGCACACGCACATACACACACACACACACACACACACACACACTTAACTGGTCTATTTGTATTTAATTATTTCTCTATTGTCCATATATAGATCCTGATGATGGCTTTAAATACTGTTAAAACGCTGACACTAATGGTATGAAAATTATGAATATTCTTATTTACCAATCATCGCTAAACTTTACATCATTTAAGTTTCATGTTTTCGAGATAACATACATTCAACTCTTCCATCCATTTGAAAAAATGCCTTATTTGATGAAGGACGAGTTAACATGTTTCCACGTTTCAATGCCTGTATTTCTTAAGCAACAAAAAACAGTCGGACGTGAACAGCTGCAATAGGACCGTACAACTCTTAATTCAAAAAAAATCTTAGATGGCATCAGCATTACAAAACGTGAATTTTAGTGCATTTTCTATACACGTTATGAGACAGCTGTCTGCCGATCTCAGCCATAATTAGGTCATGCTTCCGGCTAACCTTTGTACTGTTCTGTGGTGTGTTTATCATTGTTTTCTCAACTTTTTAGACTATTTTTGTGTTTTTTCTTATATTTTAATTTTATTGGCGTTAAGTTTTTATTATTATCATGGCTTCATGGAACCAATATCTGTCCATTCAGAAACTTGAACAGACAGCAAACAAATCTGTTTCTGGAACAGACGATAGTAACTTACTTGACAAATCTGTACATGAAATTGACGATGATGATTCTGATGTAGATATTAGTAGTATTGTACCAAATGTGCAAGAAGAACCTAGTGTACATTTCATCAATTCGATATTACTGTCAGGCCTGTAATGTTATTCTGTGTGTGTCAGAGTGCTTCAAAGTATTCTATACATAAATATCCTTTTTACTTTTATAATTAACTGTAATATTTGTTAGTGTTTTAGATATGTAAATAGATAGATTTAGGGACAAAAGTTTACCAGTACAATGTGACCGACTATCAAAGGTAAGTTGAACAGTTTTTGTAACAGTAAAGATAAGAAATATGGCAGAAACGTGCAGTTTCTGGGCGTTAGCTATACCTGAGAGGGCAAAGTCTCGAAAGTGTTAAGTTTTATTGTTTATTGTAATGTCTTTCTTTACCTGTACCCAAATCAGTTTACCTGGATTATACTGGAAGTAATATGGAGGCAAATTAATTTTATTTTGTGATATCCATATTCATAACTAAGTTCATCAAGTTACATACAAATTAAGATACTGTTTTGCCTCACTTTGTCAATTAACTCAACTTTAGTCTTACTTTCAGAAAAAGCAATATTGCTGGACTGCAATTTCACACATTTGTATTGAAGCATATAAATGTGAAAGTACAGCATTTGTATGACGCATACAATTTCACATTTCCTGGAGGTCATAGTAGAGCCCTTATTTATTTGAACTGAATGGTAACTCAACATTCAGCAAAGAACGTAAGCTTTCACGGCTGGTATCTGATTGGAAAACTAATGCCAGGCTGTTAGGCCGTGGTCCAATATCACTAAAATTATGATTATATCAAAAAGCTGGTGCGTGACAACAACACTTAGACATAAACTATATAAAAAAATTAACAAATTCATAATAAAAACAGAATAAAAAGTCAAATGTTTCAGGTGCCCACGATGGTCTTCTTCAGTGGTGTGGGAGAAAGGTAATAGATCCTGTAAGAGACTGAGATTGTGACTAAGCCTCCCATGAAATGCACTCATATTAAAAAGTTTTCAGCAGCCAAACATTGTAGTAAAACAATGCGTTCTTATAGATTTACATTACACCCCATGTCAAATTCCGTCTCTTCTCTGACTGGCTTGCTTTAAACACAAAAACCAGTATTTGTTCATGGTCACAGATTCATCCCTTATATTCATGCTTTGATTTCTGCAGGAGTGGATTTCAATCGCTTCTCTCTGCAAATGAGCACAGTACCGCCAAGTTGAGGACAACACATGGGTTTCATCTTGTGGCCTTTGCTGAACAAGGCATGTGCAGCAATGGCAGACTTCTTGGACTGGCCCAAGCAACAGTGTCACTTATGATCATCGATGCAGGTGTTCACGCTGCATTTTGTAGTACCGACGTACACCATACCACATAAACATGGATCTCTGTACACTCTGTGAGACGACAGTGGATCCCTGGTGTCCTTAACCAACTGCAGGCATTGTTGGGTCTTCTGTGTCAGCAAGCAACTGCACGCATCACACCCTGCTTAAGCAACCTCCCAATACAGTACATCACACTCCTGATGTAGGGCAAGAATGCAGTACCAACCACCTGACACTCATCCAATGCCCTCATCACCTCCACAGCAGAGTAACAACCGTTCGCCTGCTGCGCTGAGTTTAAATGCCCGAGCTCCTCTTCAAGGAACTGTGGCTCACAGACGCACCTCGCTCAGTCCAGCACGGTCTTGATCAAGGCACTTTTGCCAAGGATGATGATGAAGGCATGATACAAATGAGGATCAGTATGCATCGGCTTTCTGTAAACCCTGTGATCAATGCTACCATTGGTCCTTTTCAGAACCAAAACCTCTACGAACACAAGTTATCCATCCACTTCCATCTCCACGATAAACTGAATTTTTATATGGATGTTCTTGAGATGGTCCAAAAACAACAGAACTCGCCATGGCTCCACACAACAAAGGTATCATCCACATAGGTGGAACCAACACTTTGACTTACGCGGTGCAGATGACAATGCAATTTCCTCATATCTCTCCATGTAAAAGTTGGCCACCACCAGACTAAGGTGGCTTCCTATGGTGACACCGTCTGTCTGTCCATAGAACAATCCATCCCACTCGAAGTAGGTAGCTGTCTGGACCTAGTGAAAGAGTGGACATGATGTCCACTGGAAACAACTGGTCAATCTACACCAAGGTCTTGTGCAAAGGAACCATCATAAACAAAGATGGAAGCTGACACTGGTGTCTCCTGGCCCAACCTCAAGAATATTCAACTTCTTAACAAAGTTCATGGAACCCCAGGTGTAAGACTCAGTCTGACAGATGTGAGGCTTTAGCAGTTCTGTAAGATGTTTGGTCAGAGCAACGTTGGAGATCCAATAGCACTCACAATCAGACGCAACGGTGTATCCTCCTTCTGCGTCTCTGAATGTTTCCACATTCATCGGAATAAGGGGGGGGGGTTCATTCATTAGACAGTCTTCCTTGTCCGATCAAGTTGAGATAGCAGTGCATTGATCTGAGGCTCTGCCCCCAAGACTTTATGGTCTCCTGAAGATCAACAAGGAGGATACAATGTTGCTTCCGACTGTGAATGCCATTGGATTTCTATATATTCTGGCCATACATCTTATGGATTGTAACTATACGTTTATTGCTGACAATAAATATACGATATACGATAAACGTATAGACACTGTTTTCAAAAGTCGGGCGCCATCTTGATCTAAGCATACATATATGTTAATAACTCTGTAATTTTACTTACCATTGTTAGTCACTATAGGGCAGGAATTCGTTACGCGAACTTTTGAGTAGCGGAAATCATTTGAAATAATAAAATACCTGGTTAAAATTGTTACCAATGATATACCCTGTTTATTATAATAGAATTACAACTTACATAATGCTGCATTCAGTGAACTTTAAACCCTCCAAAATCATGAAATATGTAATATCAAAATAAGTAATTATGAAATATTATATAATAGATTATTGAACATAGAACGCACAACCCAGCACTTAGAAATTATACGACACACTCTCCCTTTCAATCTCTCTCTCTCTCACTCTGGTACAATTTCTTTAACTGAGCTCATTTTCATTGCTAAGATAGATTTTGATTTAAAATGTTAAAGACTTAGTTTCATTTTAACGGTGAGTGACTTTTGCCTTGGTCATTATTTTGAATTAGGTTGATTTATGTGAAAAATAGAAATGTTGTTGGAACGTTCTCACCAAATTGTTGGAGAGGCCTCATCGCACTTCTAGGGTCGTATTCTTCGTGCACAATCTGTAATTTTACATCATTCTAAAAGCCCACACCGTCATGTCTGCCCACGAAAACGCCTCGGACAGATTCTATACGCACTACGTTATTAACGACCCATCGGCCGATGACACCTGTCCAATTTCGTTAACGCCCCAACATTTTCGATATTTTGATCTAGTTAATTAACCACTTTTAGTGGTGTAAAAGTTTAAATTCACACTCGGTGAACGGTTTGCCGGCCGGCTGCGATCACGCTTTCTGATGAAATGACCAAGATCCTTTGTTTCATATTTCTTAGGTGGGGCGAAAACTACGTCACCAAGTTATTGTTCGTCTGTTTACAGTTTCAACAACACATTCCTCGTCGCTGGCGTCATCAGGGATCGTCGCCTTATCTCGGTATGCGACATAAGTTTTTTGCTGTGTTTCTTGGTTTTTTGCGATGAAACAGTTAGAATCCTGGCAATTCACTTCTGCGTTCACAAAACATTTGTATAGTCCACTCACCGAAACTTTACAGGGATTATTAAAGGTTTAATTTATTATGATCAAATTGTTAAAAAATGAAGGAATACAATACTTATGGTTTTTTATACCATGTTTTTGTTAATTTAAAAATGTACCATAATTGTACCATCACAGGATTTTCTTAAGCCTCATATTGGTCAGACAGAGTCTCACATCCGAGTCTCCACACACTTTGGTGAGAAGCTGAAGACCCTTGAGATTGTGCTTGGTGACATCCTTGTCAGCTTCGATATGGTGACTTTGTTTGTTTATGATGTTTCATCTGCGCAAGACCTTGGAACCTGCCCTGCTCCAGGATGTTTCTCCAGACTGTCCTACCATTAGTTGTTCTTTCCATGTCCAAGTACTGAATAATTGTTAGTTGGTGTCCTCTCTACAGCATCTTTCCATTTCCATTTTGGTCTTCCCATAGGCCTATTTCTTTCATTTTGGCATTAAGAAATGTTAGTTGTTTCTTTCCTTTCATGGTAATCACATGTTCTGTCATCCCAAGTATTCCACTTTCACATACATGGATGGACATTATGTTACAATATTAGAATATTACAAACACAGAAAATTTTAAATATTATACAGCAGGATATTAAACAGAAGAACTATCTTGTTTAGAAACTATTCCATACATAAAACACTTAAAGCTATTCTTAAAAAACAGTGTTCTAACTACACAAGAACTGCCTTACACAATATACCCAATAAAATGTTATATATATTGAGTTATTATATATGCTTAAGATACTCTGGGTGAGTATCGGTGTGGGTTCTGGACCAACCATTTAACAACAGAGCATACATTTATGCTTAGATGAATTCATGAGAAAATATATGAGCATAACATTAACTTATATAATTTAAATACACATTTCAGTGTGCCTTTGACAGTACAAATGATTTTAACGATCTCACAGTATTAGGTATACCATCCAAGTTGGCGAGACTTACCAACACTGCATTAGAAGGGTATAAAGCAACAGAGCAAATAATGACCTTTTGATATTAACACTAGTGTTAGGCAGGGTGATTCCATTTCAACAGTCTTATTCAATTTGACATTAGAGGCAGCAATAAGAAAATCAGAATTGAGTGGTTATATTGGAATTAAATCCATTCAGATCTACGCTTATGGTGACGATGTAATAATTTCCAGAATTACAACAGCTTTGCAGGATATGTCGGAAAAACTAGACAATGAACCATCTAAATGAGGGGACTATGTATTAATGACAGTAAAACTAAATACATAGAAATTAGCAAAAGAAATATTTATAATAATGGTGTTACCTCTGACAAGTATACATTCATTTATGCTAAAGTTTTTCACCTATTTAGGAACTGAAATTAACAAGACCAATAAGATGACTGGTGGAATTAAAGCACACATATGAAAGGCCAATTGCTGTTACTACCCATATAAAAAGTTAATGGTATTTGAACTGATAGATTGAAAAATAAAGTTGACCTCATACGAACCCTTAATACAGCCAATATTAACTTATGGTAGTGAGGCATATACCAGCACAGATAATGATGAACACCTACTTCAAATATGTGAATGAAAAGTGTTAAGAAAGATATATGGACCAATAAGAAATGTTGATGGCATGTGGAGGATCCAGATTAATTATGAACTTGACTAAATTTTAGGAGGGGTTTATGAAGTGAAATATATTATATCACTAGGTATAGATGGACTGTACATGTGAGGATGTATAAGAGTAGAAATGTAAAAAGGACTTTTGAATGGAAACCTGTGCTGAAAATAATAAAGGGTGGGCCTAGGAAAATCTGAAGGAAACTGGAGAGGAATGGGCAAGGAAAGGAGGAGGATTGTTGAGAAGGTAAACTCCCACAAGGGATTTTGATTGTCAATTGAAGAAGAAGATGATGATGATTAGAATTTCCTATAAACCTACAAATTATAAGGACTGCATTCTTCTCTCAGCCTATAATTTATTACTACACCTTGAGTGAGTTTCAAAATCTGTCAGTCAGATGAGCTTCTAAGTACAATGCTTCTTAATTACACATATTAACACAATAGTGTGTGAACTTTATCATACAAAATGGTTCGCAATTTGTAATCCAACTCTCTGTATTAAAGATTTGTGTCCTTGTCAAAAAATAAACTTCACCTTATTTCCCTTGAAATTTCCCACATGATATCACTCTTGCCAGCAATCTTGACGGTATATAAGTACCTTCGTTGGCCCATGTCCATTGGTGGAAGACATATCCATGAGGAGCAATTCAGGTTTTACCAAGGGCATTAGTCTTTAAGGAAGTGAAGGATCAGTGACACATCAAGTTCCATATTCATATTCCCTGATAAATCTTAGATAAAAAGTAACAAATCCTTTTTATTTAATCTATCTATCAAGGGAGGCATTTAATCTTTTTGAGTCATTAAATTCTTTTGGCTTAATAACATATCCACATAACAGACATGGAAACTACATAACATCATTCAAGTGTTTCACTAAATGTCTTACCAACACTTTTCAAGATCTTTCATATTAAAATTTCATGTTTCACTTTACGTTCTAATGACCATATACAAAAAGGAAGCATCAGAAATGTATGAGGTCTAACAATTAAGTTCACAAACTCACAGAAAATACACTACATACCTTCCTGCTGAATACAGCTGTGGTCACCTTCAAAGTACTCCCCTTGGGAAGCTATACACCGATGTCAGTCCCTACTACACCCTTCAAAGCAATGTTGGAACTCTTTTTCTGGAATGGCCTTCAGAGCTGCAGTCGTATTAGCTTTAATATCCTCAATGTCATAAAAATATCTTCCTTTCAAAACTTCTTTAATCTTCGGGTAAAGAAAGAAGTCAATGGGGGCAAGTTCAGGTGAGTATAGTGGGTGGACTACCAAAGTTATTTGTTTCCTGGCCAAAAACTCCCATACAGACAGTGCTGTGTGCATTGTCATGATCTACAAGCCATGAATTGTTGGCGAAACATTCCGGTTGTTTGTGTCTTAGTTTTTCACACAACCTTTGCAGCACTCCAAATAGTACACTGAGTTAACTGTTTGCCTAGTGGTACAAATTCATAGTGAACATCCATAGCCCCTTGGATATCAAAAAAGGTTATCAACAATGTTTTGATTTTGATTTTGATTGACAGAACTTTTTCGGTCAGGGAGAATCAGGTGACTTCCGCTGGGCACTTCGTTGCTTTGTTTCAGGGTAACACGCGAAGATCCATGTTTCATCACTTGTTATTATTCGGCCCAAAACATCGGCTTGCCTCTCCAACGAGTCTGTGCACAGTTCAACCCTCCTTTGTTTTCATTCATAGGTGAGCTCCTTTGGGACCATTTTGGCACACACCTTGCGCATTCCAAGGTCTTCAGTTAAAACTTTCTGCACAGTTTTCTTGTCCATGTTCACTTGGTCTGCTATGGATCTCACAGTCAGTTGCCGATTTGCACCACAATTTGACGAATTTTGGCAATGTTTTCATGTTTTCATCAATACAGCTCGTTACTGGCTGCCCTACCCTTTCTTCATCAGCGACTTGTTCCCTCCCCTCCAAAAACCATCTAATCCATTTGGTCAAACTTTGTACCCATGTGTACTTTGTAATCTAAATACTATATTGCGAAGCGTGTAGATGACGTCACGTTTGTTCTTTGTTATCGCCAGCCGGGATTCAGACCGGCTGACTACAGTCAAAATTACGTTTAGTTTTACTCAAGACTCGGAGCTGATCACTCATATTCACTCGCCGCAGCGGCTACTTAAAGTTCTTTTTCAGTATTTAATTCCAGTAGCATGATCACCATGCGACTATTTATTTAGACCATTTCGGCTTACGGGTTGTAATGCACGCCCACATCTTATTTCTATTCAATTCTCCGGCACTCATGCCGTGTTAAAATCTGCACGCTTCAGCAATCAATTATGTCAATCCAAATTTTAATAAGAATTCAAATACCGGTATGTCTCTTTAACTAAATAAACCATCATTTTCTGAAACATTATACAGTCCACTCAATTATTTCATCTCAAACCAGCAAACTCCAATAGCGTTCCTAAGAACAACTCACGATTATCAAGCAACATTTTTGGTCCTCCGGGCCGGATTTCATATTTTTGGTCCAACGTGACCGCATTTTATGGTCCACAAGCGACCGCATTTTTTGGTCCACAGCGACTGCATTTTTGGTCCTCACAGGACGGATATCACATTTTTTGTCCACAGCAACAACATTAATATTTCATTTAATGGGCCCAAACGGTTTTTGGTTCAAGCCCCAACATTCTCAACTTTGGATTGCTGACAGTTGCGTGCCTCTATTATTTTCAAAAATTACGTCACACTACAAGATTCTGCAGAGCAGTAAACCAGAGACGACGGGATACGGCAGGACAGCATTAGTTATTCTACATCAAAAAAGTTCCACAGCTTTAAAATTATGGAGAGCTGCAAAATCAGGCTAATCTGACCGGTAGAGACAAGAGTTGCAACAACCCCTAACAGGATCGAGCAGCGGGATCGAAGCCAGCTTCAGCACGCCTGGATCAACGTCCACGTGATTAGTGATTATGAACTTTTATTTTTTATAATCTTTTCATATAATTATGACAATCTAAGTAACTTTTTTGGTACACAGTTAATAACATTTAATACAACATTATTAATAAGTTCTACAGAAACAGATATCATTGTTAAGTGACCATAAACTTATTATCAAGTCGAATGATTTATATTTTCGATAACATTCACAACTAGTTTTAAGCAAATTAAGTACCTATTACAATCAGTTATATATTAAGGTGTACATAGATCACTGGCTCCCGCATTATATCAAATTGTAGTAAATTATTGTAAATTCCAACGACTGTTCACCTTCCCTGCATTTAATTTTCAGTTTCAAATTACATTTTAAAATTTCGGTCATGGCTGATGTGAAGGCCTTAATAAAGAAACGCGGCACAATCAAGGCCTCCATATCTCGCGTGAATACTTTCGCGGATAACTTTGATCCAGACATAAGCGATCATCATGCGTTAAAAATAAAGCTCCGCCATTTGATGGAGTTGTCCGCTAAATATGACGATATTCAGACTCAAATCGAGGCTGACGATTCAGATTTCGCTCCAGTCAGTGACAGAGTTCAAACCGAAGATGATCTCTGCAATATCGAATGCAAATTGCACCATTTATTGAAACAAGTAGAGGAGGTGAACCAAAAACTGTTAATTCAAACCGAAATTACGCCAATTAAACCCCCCCCCCCGATACAATTAGAACCGATTAAATTGCCTTCCTTCTCAGGAAACATTATTGACTGGCGACACTATTACAATATATTTGTCGAGTTAATACACGTCAGAACTGATCTGATGGATATTCAAAAATTACACTACTTACACTCTTCATTGAGTGGCGAGGCATTAAATGTAATAATATCTCTTCCAATAACTCATGAAAATTATGCAGTAGCCATTGATTTATTAAAAAACACATACGACAGTAAATTAATTGTGTCAGCCCATCACATAGGGAATGTCTATTGACGTTGGGCGTCAAGTCCGTACAAGAGAAAATGGTCAGCATTTCTAGGTTCATTGACGAGATTACTGCAAATATAAATGCCTTAAATTCATTAAATCTACCCGTAAATACATTTGAAATGATTTTAGTTCAACACTTAACGCAGAAACTCGATACTCATACGTGTCGGCTCTGGAAAGAAGGTTTGTCGGACGAACGACTTCCTAATTTTAGTAATTTTATAAAATTTTTAAATAACCGAAGGCAGGTATTGCAAAACTTAGATAGCGTGCCCAGTTCCGTAAACAAGATACACGTTAGCGATAAGAGTCCATATCGCAAAGCAATTAAACCGATTAATATTAATAGGACAGCATTCCATGCTCATATCGGCAATAACATATGTCAGCTGTGCAAGGCTAAACACTGTCTTACTGAGTGTCTGCAATTTGTCGCGATTACTCCTCTCGAGAGAAAAAATATCCTAATTAAAAATAAACTTTGCCTAAACTGCATACGTCCATGCCACGACCTTGCACACTGTCCCTCCAAATTCTCTTGCAGAACGTGTGCTAAACGCCATCACACAATGATCCATATATCTAGCAATAACGCTTCATCCAGTAATAATCAGTGTTCGTTAAAATTGCAAACAAACAGATCGATATTATTGTCCACCGCAGTCTGCATGACAACTGACCAAGCAGGAAGGAAGCACCCAGTAAGGATTTTATTGGACTCAGGATCGCAAGCTAATTTCTGCACCATGAGTTTCGCTCGCCACATGGGTTTAAAACTGATTAACTCTCAATTACCCATCACGGGTATAAACAATTCATTATCTCAAGCTGATTTCAGTACCAGAGTAAGATTGCATTCACGTTATAAAAATTTTAATTTGAAAATAAATTGCGCTGTGCTTCCCAGTATCACTAATAATCTCCCTGCTGAATCATTTGACCTCTCCTCCCTAAACTTACCAAAGGGCATATTTCTAGCTGACCCGCAGCTGAACTTTTCGTCGCAAATTGATATATTGCTCGGTGCTCAGTACTACTTGCAATTAATTGAACCTGTCAAATTTATTCGTAGCCCACATTTCCCCATAATACAGGAGACTAAGTTGGGATTCATTCTTGCGGGTAACTTGCCATTTAATGTCGATATGGCAAAACCGGTTTCATCATTCATGGTATGTGAAGATGATAACGCCATTTCCTCGCAACTAAAGGACTTTTGGAAGTTACAGGACATTGCTATTCGTGCTCCCTCCGTTGAGGACTCGGATTGTGAGAATCATTTTGTATCGAATACTGTCCGTAATAAGGATGGCAGATTTGTGGTATCCCTACCACGCAGGTTACATAATCCTAATTTAGGCGATTCTCTCTCCGGCGCTATCCGCAGGTTCCAATCACTGGAGCTCAAGTTCAAGCAGAATCCTGCTCTTCACAAGGATTATAGCGCATTCATGCATGAATATTTAAACCTTGGTCACATGTCTTTACTTGATGCGTACGAGATTTATCGGTAGAACAGTCAGATACATTTTACTTGCTGCACCATTCAGTTTTTAAAGGCTCTAGCATAACTACTAAATTGCGAGTTGTTTTCGACGGCTCCGCCAAAACAACAAACAACTTGTCCTTGAACGACACACTGTTGGTTGGTCCCACGGTCCAGCAGGATCTGTTCTCTATTATGGCTCGATTTCGTACTCACCGATATGTCCTCATTTCGGACATCGAGAAGATGTATCGGCAGATTTTAGTTAATCCAAAGGATTCCAATTTGCAGCGCATTGTCTGGCGCGATGCCCCCCATAGGGAACTCAACATTACGCCTTGAGGACAGTCACCTATGGGACTGCAAGTGCGTCATTTCTTGCTACAAGATGTCTGGCTCAAATAGCCAAGGAAAATAAAACTCAATACCCTATAGCTTGTTCAGCTATTGCGAACGATTTTTATGTGGACGATCTTATCACCGGTTCAGACAACCCTCACATCCTATCCAAACTGAAATCCGACGTCACAGAGTTACTAAGCCAATACGGTTTTACACTGCACAAATGGTTCTCCAACGATCAGAAAATCATAGCTTCGCAATTTATTCTTCCCACAACTTTAGTAAAAATCAAACTGTGCGTACGGTAGGCATTCAATGGAACATGGACGAAGATAGTTTCTTATATAGTGTCCAGAGACATGCCAATCCCGAGGTGGTCAACAAGAGAGGTGTATTATCAGTAATCGCAGGAATTTACGACCCTTTGGGTCTCATTGGCCCTGTTACATTCTGGTGTAAGCATTTTATGCAGCGATTGTGGTTAGCGGGTACAAGTTTGGACGAACCCTTATCAGATTCATTATCTAATCAGTGGTTAGAACTTTATTCTCAGCTGGTTTCAGACACTTACTTTAAAATATCGAGGTCTGTAAAGAGTTTAAACAATTCGCAAATCATTGCATTCCAGCTCCACGGTTTTGCCGACGCGTCAGCCAAGGGTTACGCGTGTTGTATTTACGTGCGTACGGTCTATTCAAACCACGCCATCTCATCAAACCTGTTATGTTTTAAATCTAGAGTCGCTCCATTGAAACAGATAACACTACCCAGACTTGAACTTTGCGCATGTCTATTGTTGGCTCAGTTAGCTTCCAAGGTCATAGATGCCTTGAATTACAAATTCGACGAATTATATTTTTACTCGGACTCAATGATAGCCTTACACTGGATCCACCAGCAATCTTCCCGATGGAAGGTATTCGTCGCCAACCGTGTTGCCGAGATACAGCGTCTCACTACAAGGGGTACCTGGCATCATGTATTGTCATTGGACAAACCTGCCGACATTTTATCGCGTGGTTGTCTCTCTCGGATTTTACACAGTCATCCACAATGGTGGCATGGTCCATCCTGGTTATCCCACGAGTCATCATCATGGCCTATCTGTGCCTTCGATGCCCATTCTCCCTGCACTCATCCTGAGCTTGAGCAGGAACAACGTAAACAGGTCCAAACCTCATTGACTGTCGCATTATCCGCATCTAATTATGTTGAGAACTACTCATCGCTCTCAAAGCTCATTCGCGTGTTTTCGTATTGTCGTCAATTCATCCGAAACTCTAGGATTCCCACAGAGGATAGGAACATTTCCTTTTTAACCTCCCATGAGTTACATGGTACACTTTTGGTTTTTATTCGCCAGTCCCAGAAGTCGCATTTTGGAGTCGAAATTAAGAAACTTGAGGAACAGCGCTGCATCCCTAATAACAGTAAAATTCTTTCTCTTCACCCCTTTCTGGACAAGTCAGGAATACTACGCGTAGGGGGACGCCTTCAGCACTCTCAGCTCAAACTACGAGAGCAAACACCAAATCATACTACACCCACACTCTCATCTC
The DNA here is from genome assembly GCA_034769895.1 of Magicicada septendecula. NCBI lineage: Eukaryota > Metazoa > Arthropoda > Insecta > Hemiptera > Cicadidae > Magicicada > Magicicada septendecula. The sequence continues at coordinate 289,748,174 of CM068376.1, forward strand.
AGTAAATTAATTATACAAAGCGAGCACCTTCGTTTATTACACGCTGGTGTACAATTGACTCAGTTCTCTCTACGACGGAAATATTGGATACTTAATGACAAATCTTATATACGTTCGGTAATACATAAATGTATCACCTGTTTTAGATTCCGTGCTAGGGGCGCAAACCAATTATTAGGACAATTACCCCCCGTCCTGTGTTACGCCTGCTAAACCATTTTCCTAATCGGCAGTCGACTATGCCGGTCCGATATTTGTACGTCATGGCGGGCAGCATTCAAAATCAACTTCCAAGGCTTATATTGCTTTATTTATATGCATGACCACTAAGGCCATTCACTTTGAACTTCTCTCAGATCTGACATCAGACGCCTTTATGGCTGCTTTAAAACGGTTTATTGCGCGTAGAGGTATCCCTGATCAGATATTTTCCGACAACGGAACAAATTTTCGTCGTGCGAGTAGCACGCTTCACGAATTACATAAACTTTTGCAGTCTAAGGGTTTTGACCAGTCCATCCAGGATTTTACCAGTGCCCAAGGCATTAATTGGTCCTTTATTCCTCCCTCAGCACCGCATTTCGGCGGCCTGTGGGAAAGCGGAGTCAAGAGCGTCAAGTTTCACTTGCGACGCGTGGTAGGCGGAACCATTCTTACCTTCGAGGAGTATTACACCATTTTAACCCAGATTGAGGCTTGCCTTAACTCACGCCCCTTGTTCGCCATATCCAATGACTCTAGGGACCCCGAACCTTTAACTCCAGCTCATTTCCTGGTGGTTCTCCGCTCACTGCTCTCCCAGAACCTGACTATTCACAAATCAATATTACTCGTTTGGGCAGATGGCAACTGCTCCAAAGATTCACCCAATCCATTTGGAACAGGTGGTCAAAGGATTACTTGCACCAGTTGCAACAGCACAACAAATGGCGCGTTACGTCAAAAAATTTGACTCCCGGACAACTCGTCCTTATTCTAGATGACAATACCCCCCCTTCAGTGGAAACGCGGGGTACTCACGAATGTTTACTCGGGTCAGGACTCAATAGTGTGCGTCACGGACGTTCGCACCTCACTTGGTGTTCTACGTCGACCCATTCATAAGTTATGCCCACTTCCGGTGACACTAGATTAGAAGCATGAGCATCAGACGACACGTATCAGTAATGTGAACTTTATCACATTACCCCACTTCAAGCCCGGGGCATTCCTGGGGTGATCACATGAATTATATTGTTATGATTAATGTACTATTATTATGTCTATTGTGATATTATGTATCACAATCATGTTTTTGGGTATTGTTATAATATTATTGTATCAATTATTATGTTTTTTCACTATTGTACTTACTCTATGGTTGTGTATTTTTGGATTTGTGGGGATTCTTGTTCCAATATCATGCATGTAAATTATTATGTCTTTGTCATTGTATTGTTACCTGTAACAGATTGTTCAATCTTTGTGATCATTATCTTATTATTATGTACTGCTAATTATTATACCTGATTGTTGTATTCTCATATATTATTGCCATGTTTTTGTATGTCATGGAATTTTATTATTGTTGCTCTGTTACCGTGTAATGTAACGTAAATAACTATGTATTTTGTAACCAGCACATGAATTTAATATGTTAATCATATTGTTATCTACTATTAATTTTCTGGTTCTTATTTCTCTATTGTTATACATGTCAATTTTTTTATGTCGTTATTATTATATTAGTAATGGTTATTTATTATTGAATTTATTATCATGTAATGTCAATTACCATGTAAATTCACAGTTAATTAAGTTGCAAAATCGCCCCGATTTTGTGCGGGCAGTACGGTCAAACTTTGTACCCATGTGTACTTTGTAATCTAAATAGCAAAGCGTGTAGATGACGTCACGTTTGTTCTCTGTTATCGCCAGCCGGGATTCAGACCGGCTGACTACAGTCACAATTACGTTTAGTTTTACTCAAGACTCGGAGCTGATCACTCATATTCACTCGCCGCAGCAGCTACTTAAAGTTCTTTTTCAGTATTTAATTCCAGTAGCATGATCACCATGCGACTATTTATTTAGACCATTTCGGCTTACGGGTTGTAATGCACGCCCACATCTTATTTCTATTCAATTCTCCGGCACTCATGCCGTGTTAAAATCTGCACGCTTCAGCAATCAATTATGTCAATCCAAATTTTAATAAGAATTCAAATACCGGTATGTCTCTTTAACTCAATAAACCATCATTTTCTGAAACATTATACAGTCCACTCAATTACTTCATCTCAAACCAGCAAACTCCAATAGCATTCCTAAGAACAACTCACGATTATCAAGAGCTTCTAAGACGCAACACCATTTGTACATCACTGTTTTCTTCAAGGAACTCTCACCGTACACCTGCACTAACATTTCCCGTATTTCACTCTCACTCTTGCCCAGTTTCACCAGAAATTTAAATGTTTGTTGCTCAAATTCCAGCTCAGACGTTTTCATGACAGCCCACGCACACAAACACAAACAATAATGCACACCACTCAGCACAAATCCACCACGTGTCAACACGAACACTGCTGTGAGACACTGAAATACCAAGGCTATGAAATCTTGCAGAGCTGCTAGTATAGTGCTGCCCTCAGCGCTAACCAGTAGCGAGTTTGTGATGTTAATTGTCAGACCTCGTAAAATAACTAATTTTGAAAAAGAAGTGTGTACTGCAAGTGCATCATTAGTTGCAGGGGCATGTGATACTTTCAGCTGTACCCTGCATATGGTATAGCACAGGTGTGCTATATATATATGCAAATTTCCAAGGTTTTTTTTAATATATAAACACTTGGTACGTTTCACAGTTTTTTTGTTTAACTGACAGCTGTTTCGACTTCTTAGGCCATTGTCAAAGAGCTGAGTGAACACTAAACAGAGGATGTAAGGGTGGTTGACATCTGTTTAGGGCGTGTACCGGAACATGTGTGAGGTGTGAAGATGGAGAGGGGGTTGCAGGAGCTAAGGAAAGGTCAAGTGTCTGTAAAAACCAAATATACTCTGAATGCAAAATACAAAATTAACTAAACTATTAAATTAACTAAACTATATAAAATTAACTAATATAATTAACTAAACTATTTTGCATTCAGATTATATTTAGTTTTTACAGACACTTGACCTTCTCTTAGCTCCTCCATCTTCACACTCTACACATGTTCCGATACATGCCCTTAACATATGTCAGCCACCCTTACATCCTCTGTTGAGTGTTCACTCAGCTCTTTGACAATGGCTTAAGAAGTCAAAACAGCCGTCAGAGTTAAATAAAAAAACTGTGAAATGTACCAAGTCTTTATATATTTTTTAAAAAAACCTTTGTATTACACTGTACTATGTTTCACCAAGTGCCCAACGAGTCATCAATTAATATGCAATTTCATTACTGTATGGTGTTATTATCTGATCATGAACAAACATATTTTTTTACCCCTAGCCAAAAAACATCAGTTTTTATAAGGCTTTGTAACACAAATAAATGAATATCCCAATTTATTCATACACTCTGAAGTATACAATCCAAAATATTTTCCAGTATCACGCAACAATTTTGGAATATAATGCAGGGAAATTTACTATCCGTATACTTTACTTTTATAATCGATATTATGAAGTGACTGAAATCTATTACAGCTGGTGTTTATAGTATTAATATTTCACCTGTAATGTGCACATTAGTATAGCATAAGCCTTAAATGCTTTATACTGCGAAAACTAAAGGAATACAATTGAAACAAACCAATGAGTTATTATTGTACACCTCCAGTTTTCTCAATCTTATATAGCCTATTATTTATAACCTATTACATAAAAAGGAAGAACTATGTGGCAGAAATAGTATAAACAGTCAGAATCTTATATTAATAATAATTAGTCACTCTTGGAGTCAATATTCAAGCTGGCGGGAGCTACATATTTTCTGTCATATATTGATTATTCTAAATAAATGGTGAATTCTGTCTTTGCACTGACTATGTTTTGTTTTGTTAATAACTAACAAAATTCACAAACAAAAATGTGTTGTAAATAATAAGTTAAATAAATTTACTGGCACATAAGACCATAATCCATGGTTAGTTTGCCTTACAGATCTGGCGGGATTAATAAGAGTTATTAGTCATAACTTTGATATGGGTACCATAACCCGTCTATACAAACAGCCAGTAATGCTTTTTTACTGTTAACTTTAAGGCTCTGCAGAGTAGCTTCAGGGCCACACTTCTTTTATTGTTACACAGTGTTCAATGTATTTCAATTATTAAATCATATAAAAATCGCAGTCAGTTTCATCTGTCATTTTCAAATTGCTTAAATCCTCAAACACGTCATAACATGCAACATTTATAGAGAACACCAAGTGAAAAGTGTTACAAATGGGCTGCTAACAATAAACAGTTTTGCATATACTCACGCGTGGCTTAAATTTGGAGCGATCTCCTTTTACTTTGTAAATCATCAATTCCATGCATGCTTGTGCATCTTCAGCACTGTCGTGGCCAGAATCTGAAACCATGAAATTGTATTAACTTATACTGGCAACATAAGAAACATTCATTATACTAACATAATTGCCCGACAAGACTGAGACTGGACAAAAACAATACAGTGGTTGAAACATCATTGTTATACACACATATTCAGGCACATTATTTAATACATTCATATACAGCCAACTTTCCATTATCCGCAAGCGGATTATCCACTCTCTGACTTACCCATGATCTATTTTTCACAGGTTCACCGTGGACGGTTAATTCAAATGCCTATCCACAGTAGAGCCCACTTTAACTGGCAGTGAATACCAAAATACTCAGTGTAATGCACTATTGTTGATTTGTACTGTACTTCGTGCAGTAACCATCTCCATTGTCTTGTAAGCTATAATATTGATCTTGTAATAATCATTTCTTGGTGCGTTGCACACATGGCACTTCTTGTGGTAAATAATTAAAATTTTAAACAACCCTGTCTACTCTTGAAACTTCATACTGTACGAAAACTTAATCATACTTGGTTTTTTCATTTTCTCAATCATTACTCTATTTTTTTATAGTGTTCAACTGCAAGTGTATTATAACACATTTATGTTAATTAGTGTCATTAATAATATGCGTTGACATGCCACATTATCCAATTGGATCTCAGTATGTTACGATAATAATCTCTATTATATTAATCACTTTACTTAATACTTAGCAAACTCACTACATTACCATAGATTTTTGGATTACACATAATTTTTCACTTTTTTTGTATGCAAGATTCTTCCCGACCATAAGCACAAATAATCAGGAGCTGGCTGTATTTTAGTCTACATCTTTATGTGTATATATACTGAAAACCAAAGGTTCACTCAGAAGAGTATCTGGGTACAAAGACGTGTAACAATGTTGAACACAACAACAAAACTACACCTGCATTCTGAAATAAAACTGACTACTATATAAAAATCATACATCCCTCACATAATTTCATCTACAACCTCTATTAGTCACAAAAGTATAAACAATTAAAGTGACAATTTCATAAACTTGTTGTAAGCAACATTTTAACTCCTAATTGACTAGCCCTTCTTTTGATTAAATACATTATTCCTTACCTTCACTAAATGAATGGATCCATTCTACAATAAATACCATACCAAGAATATTTTATTTCTATAATTATCACCATTTTACCAATAATTATAACTCAAACTGTTTACACAATTCATCTCCTGCTATTAACACTAAATACACTAAAAAAAATATTTGTTTCTAATTATTTTATTAACAATTTAAGCGCACTAAGTCACAAAAGTGAAATACCATAATATTTTATATAAGGAAGCCCCCATATTGTTTGCTATAATATTGCAACACTGAGGAAATAAATAGTATCGCATCACTGAGTGTCTATGTGATTCGTGGCACACCTCGACGAGCGATATTTCCAGATGTTTACAAATCATTCTACATGGTAGAATTATGTAAGGCATTGGAATGTTCTAGATCATGCAAGGGGATGCCAATGCCCCTTCATCATTCGACTACTCTATCAGCATCCAGGCTCACAATCTGACTATAATGCAAGGCGATGGAGGTATAAATACTGTATTTCAAAACGGCCCAGTTCAGTTTGAACCTGGCGATATGGAAGTGCTGATCGAAGTATTTGTTGCGGTTTAGTGTGTTAATTAGTACGAAACTATAATAAGGTGACATTTATTGTTGGACAAATTTAATTTGAATTATTGTGTAATAGTGCTTTATTGATTTGTAACTGCTGTTTGTGTCTAATTAAAGTTTCTAATTACGGACTTCACTGGTGTCAGTTATTCTGTTTCCACGACGATCCAGTGAGACTGTCGTACCAGTGCTGTCAGAAGTGTGACAGAATCTTTAACAGTGGAAACAGAGGACACATCATAGAAGAGTAGTGTACATAGTAATAGTATTTAATTTGCGAACATGGATACCAGTTACAAGATGGAAGTTTTCCAAGCACTGCTACTGCAAACACAAGAACAACAAAATGTAGAACACAAACAAGAAGCATAATAAGCAGAGAAATGACAGGATGAGAAACAACAAGAAACAGATGTCCAACAAAAAGTATTCTTGCTTGAGTTGGAAAAACCACAAAAAGAAGAACATACACAGGAGTCAGAGAACATCAAAGTGTTGATATAACAGCAGGAACAGCAGAAAAGATGCAAGAGCATACTACTGCAGAACTGGGTGGGCTGAATAAACAAGTTACTAGACTATCAGACGCACAAGAATCAGTGGCATTTACAATAACTGCAGTAGAAAAAAACGTCAAATAAAATAGCTGAATTGGAAAAATCTGTCTCTAGTATAGAAGAAGCTATACAAGCTATGTCAATAAAATTAATTGCAGTAGAAGACGGGTACAAAGATGATTTATGTCATTCTATAGTGTAACATATACTGTTCAACAAAATAATAAAAGTACACCTATATTCAGAAAAAATGAATACTACATACAAATCTAATTAGAAAATTGGAACTATAGAAGTTGAACAGTTAGTGAAAACAGACGTGCATTTCAAAACAAACTGCTCAACAGACTGTATCAATAGCAAAGACAGAAAAAGACATACAAAATAAGATAATACAAGTCAATTTTCCTGCTGTTAGGTCAGTTCATGTCAAGGCCCCAACATTCAATGGAAGCACTCACTGGACAACGTATCTTCAGCTTTAACAGGACCTGCAGTAGAGCTACTACAAAAAGTGCAACCTGATAGCCAGAACACCTATGCCAAATTGATAAAACTCTAGAACTACAGTATGGTGATAAATGTATGCAAGATGTGTAGTATGGTCAGTTGAGAGCAAGATGACAGTATTCCACAGGCAGTCTTTAAGAGTTGGAAGGAAGCATCAACAGACTAATAGACTGGTCTATCCTGAATTTTACATAATGGAGATCTGATTGGGGAAACCTGAATAATTTCTAATCAATTTCTTGAAGACTGATAGGCAACTACATAATTGTAAAACATTGTCTCTTTAAAATGTCCTCCTGTATCAAGTAACTACCCATATTTGACTCTGTCTTGCTGCATATTACAGTTTAATTTTTAGCTCTTAAAAACTCCCAAATGACAGGTAAGTATTATCTGGTGAAACCTCCTCTAAGACGACCTCCATCATAATTTTTTTATGCTTAACATTTTGACCACCAGAATCTGGGGTAATCTTCAGAAGACGAGAGTGGCAGTTCGAGGACCTTGTTGACAGAGGATCCTCTTAGGTCTTTCGACCTCCCCCTCAGCCGACGATTCTTGGAGACGAGCCCAGATTCTTAAGTTGAAGCATTAAGCACGAAAAAATTCCAATACAACTTGCTTACCGTTTATATAGTAAGTGTCGTAATAAGTGTCATGACTCGAGTCTTCCATGCACAAAAACAACAGGATTACAAAATAAACTAAAATGGAAAAAAAAGATATAAAGTACGAACTTTCACTATTCTCTGTGAGAGTGCCCTCTAGGCAGCTGCCTAGGTTGCCTAGGCCTACATCTGAGACTGCCATTTTAAAACACATTTTGAGATAAAACTTGTCGACATGCTGGATTAAATGAATTATAATATTAAATTATTGAAACTCTAAATGCACATGTTATGATACAGGCTAGGTTAACAACTGATCAAATGGCACTTAAAAAAATGTATCCTTTTTAATACAACACATGCAGGATTAATCTACAATAGATTAAAGGTATGCTACACTTCAACATGTTTGCTATGTTATTTCCTCAATAAAACAGTCAGTACTCATTTTCTTTTCAATGTATTCATATAATATAGTGTAGCAAGTATCAACCATAAACTTCAAAACCAAAATCAATACCAGCAAACGTAATAGTAAAACAGGTATTTTAATGCCTAACTTCGTTCAAAATGAGTTGTGGAATGACTTGCTGGACAAAGTTTTATATATTACATGTACAATAAACTGTATATATTGTTCACCATTTCACAAACACTCAACAGGATCACGAGGTGTTTTACCAATCTCACTCTTACTTACTAGCACGAGGTCATACTCAAAATTATAATAACACATATGCGCAATAAACAAAAAATGTACTTACCACTATCCTGAATAATCTTTTGCAGAAAATCAACTGCAAGTTTTCGTAATGAAATTTTGTTTGGGTGACCTAACCTGTGTGGAAAGGCGACGCTTGTATCCACAACAGTATTATGAATTATCTGCTTGAACAAACACAATTCAAAACTCGCATCAACTTTCAATGGTTACAATAACAATACTTGCATTTCTTTTACTTTGAAATTTCATTTGACAAGTCATTACTAACTGTGCCTTACTAAAATTACATTACATAATATGGCTAAAAACTGACTTAGGTTTACATTCACAGTAAAATTAAGCATTTGTCACTAACTGATAGATGAAATACATACAGTATGTGAAGCAGAAGGGTTTACACAGTTCCCATCTGGCCTGTACCACTGTGGTAAGAAAATTGCATGGGACAAGCTTTGAATTATAGTTAAGTTTGAAAGCTATATGCTTTTAATCAACTGTTACATCATAATAAATAATAAATCATGATCACTAACAATAAAGTTATAAAATTTCTTTGTAACAAATAAAACTCTTGTTTTCCTATTTGTTATATATGCTACAAAAGAAAATTACGTGTCACTTATCACGTGTCAACAATCAACAATCACAGTTTCTAGAGGATTAGAGAATGCCTGTGATACACAATATGCTCGTCATCCTGAAAGTGACATATTATTCTGGAATCTCTGTGGGTATAAATATAAGCATCCAGCAGCAGTCAGCTTCAGTCTAGATCTGGAGTGGAAGTGATTATCGTGTTAATTAGTACAAAACTGTAATAAGGTGATATTTATTTGTTGTAGTTGGTGGACAAATTCAACTCGAATTTTTATATGAGAGTGCCTTTGTTGAGTTCAAATTGTTGTTTGTGACTAATTAAAGCTGGTAATTAGTGACGCATTGGTTTCTGTTATTTTCTTTCCACTGTACACTGCCACTCTGTAGAAGAGTACTATGAGTGATAATCAATTTACGAAAATGGATACCAGTCAGACAATGGAAACATTCCTAGCATTGCTACTGCACATGCATGATGGAACATATGGAGGTCATCTTGGTGTCAATAAAACAACTGAGAAAATATGGAAATGATTCTATTAGCTTCTCTTCACCACAATGTAAAGGAATGGTATCGGACCTGTGAAATATGTGCTGCAAACAAGGGCCCACAAACCCTGAGCAGCACATAGCGGGCAAATGAGACAGTATAACGTAAGACTGCCATTAGAGAGAATTGCCATAGACATTGCTGGACCTCTCTCAGTTACTGACAATGAAAAGTGGTACTTCATGATTCTAGGTGACTCTTTTATTAAGTGGATGGAAGCTTATGCAATTCAAAATCAGGTTACCACTGTGGCAATGGCGTTAGTTCACAACTTCTGTTGCTGTTGTGGAGTCTCTATGGAAATCCATACAGATCAAGGGAGGAATTTTGAGTCAGGAGTTTTTAACGAATTAAGTCGCCTACTCAGAATTCGAAAGACCACGACACTGCCTTTCCATCCTCAGTCCAACGGAATGGTTGAGAGGTTCAATAAGATACTGGAGCCAAATGTTCCCAACGAGAACCAAACGGACTGGGACCAGCATATACCATTATTCAAAATGGTATCATCAGTATACAACACACCTGGCATGTTCCAGCAAAACTGGTGTTTGGGTGGTATATTCATCTTCTTGATGGATTTGATGTTCGGATCATCCAAGGCTCAGTTCCAAGAGCCTCTGAAGTATTCCTCGCAATTAGAAAACCAACAGCGAAAAATGAATCACTTGATAAGAGGATGGATGAAGATAGCCAGTGGCAAAATTAAAATGCAGTATGACATTTGAAGCAATAATGTGTGTTTCAAAGAAGGAGACCAGGTTTGGTTGTACAACCCAAAACACCGTCAAAGTCTCTTCAATCAACTGGGAAGGGCCTTATACTGTGGAAAAGAGATTCAATGGTGTTGTTTATTGGATACAACAAGAAGGACAGTGGAAATTCAAGGTTATCCACTTAAACCACCTGGCGAAGTATTAGTGCAAGGATGGTTTGCCAGTTTGGAACAGGCTGAAGGAGGGGGCAGTGCCACAAAAGACAATTATGCGTCACTTATCATGTGTCAATAATCCAGGCTGTTCCAGACCACACCGGTCAGCAGTTTGTTCAAGGCCACTGACCAGAATTTCTAGAGGATTCCAGAATCCCTGTAATACACAAATTGCTCAACTCGTCATCCTGAAAGTGACAGGTTATTCTGGAATCTCTGTAGGTATATACATAAGTATCAAGCAGCAGTCAACTTCAGTTTAGATTTGATGTTATTAGAGTTCGGAGCATTAAAATTATTATTGCGGATTAGTGGAAAGTGATTATCACGTTAATTAGTGAAAACTGTAATACAGCAATATTTATTTATTATATTTGGTGGTGAAATTTAACTTGAATTTTCTTCGCATAGGAGTGTCTTTGTTGATTTCAAATTTTTGTTTGTTAACTAATTAAAGATGGTAATTAGTGACTTCATTGGTGTCTGTTATTTTGTTTCCACTGTACAATAAGACGATCCATAAGACCGTCGTAACTATATAGTACACATAATTCTACTAGTCTTTTTCCTATAAATAATTACTATAAATATACACACCAACTGGACAAAAAAAAAATGTAAATATAATTAAAACACTAATACAGGAGTACATGTTTACAAAAAGAATCTTCAGCTATTTTAGGGGTTCTCAAATTGAGTGCCCTTTGCTTCATCTAGCAAACAGTCTGAATTCTGAACCAGCCACTAAATAGGAAATAATACAAATTAGAAAGACATTAAACCAACATTATAATCTCAGTTTAATTAAAATAACTACCATCATACCTAAAATGCCCAGTGTTACAATAATGAAATACTTTTACAGAAATAATTAATGAACAAATGACTCTTCTCTCCTACCAGTAGTTACTTATTCTGCATTAAAGCTGTGTTACATTTAGTGGCATACACATACTTCAAACTATTATATACAAGCTCAACATAGCCTAAAGTAGATAATTCTACCCACTATCAAAGATTAATCTTAAGTCATTCAAAGTTTCAATAGTCTTTACTACCTTAAGAGCCTTCAGATCACTCTCAAGGCTGTGTCCAATTAGAATCGTTTTTGAATTAACAAAGTGCTTTAGGTCTTCATGAATATCTTTCAGTTTTGTTGTACAACCTTTGATTACATCTTCTGTTATACCGCTAAACCTGCATACAAAAACAAACTTAACACAATTATCAAGATAAGAGTAAAAAGTATTAATACTCTAATAGTATTCATAAAATTAAATTAATGTGGCAGCTCACAATCTACAGTTCTACTGAGACATGCATTAAGAAAATAAACAGTTACAATTACTACAGTTTTTTTCCAAATAAAATGTCATAGAGTAGCAAATAATAATCAAGACATAAGCAAAGTGACCACTGAGTACCTTACAATGTCAAATGTAATCAGATTCCAATTAGCTTACAATGCATGTGTTTACAGCCCGTCTCCCAAACACAATGATATATGAATACTTGCTGGCATGTTAGAATTCATTTTCTTGTGTATACTTACTGCACATTATAGTACGTACAACTATGGAACCTTTATAAGAAACCAGTTGTCTAAGAACTTTTTGAGATTTGTAATTTTGATTTCTATCTCGCAAATAAAATATATTATACATTAAAAAAGCACCTAGCATCTAGCTTCATCTTAAGAAGCACGAAATGCAAAATTTACAAAACACTTATCAGGCCAGTGCTGATATATGCTTCAGAAACATCAACGAAAAAATAGCAAGAGACTTCTAGATTGCTGTGAAAGACAGATTCTAAGAACAATATTTAGAGAAATGCAAGAAAATGGAACGTGGTGCAGGCACTATAATTACAAACTATACCATCTTTACAAAGAGCTGGACATTGTCAGGATAATCAAAACATACAGGCTAAGGTGGGTCGGATACATGGAGAGAATGGAGGAAGGACAGCCTACGAAACATATTGTCTACCAGAAACCAATGGGTAGTAAAACAACGAGAAGACCCCGAAGTAGATTCAAAGACCAGATAGAGAAGGACCTCAGAAAGCTGAATATAAGAAACTGGAAAGCCTGGGCACGCAATAGGGAAGAATGGAATCGACTCTTGGAACAGGTCAAGACCCACCAAAGGTTGTACAGCAACAGCTGATGATGATGAAAAAATAAAAGTTTTGTGATACATTCCAATGATGGTTACTGTCTGACCTAACCCTTCTGGTAAAGTTCACATATCATGGAAAGTTATGTTTAAATATTGTATCAGTATTCTATTAAAAAGTGAACAGAATAAAAGGGTAGAAATTACAGTAAATTACTCACGCATATGGAAAAGTCATGGCATGCCACTATTGCACACTATATTATAATCAATGATAACACAATTTTCAATTAAAAAAAAAAGTAATATACAGCATGAATAATATTAGGATGTACTAAATGCTCCTGGCATAAAACATGTATTTTTAACAACACTTACAAAATTAACAATTACCTGGTGTTATAATCAATGATTTCATTGTCTGGCATAACTAGTTTGTTATAAATAACTTCCAGACCGCTGTCAATAACAGTGACCCTTGTCAGTTCAAGGCCAAACGTGGTGTAACACATTTCACAATCCAGTGCATATATACCCAACTCTTCTTCAGGAATATCTTCAAGTGGACTTGGCATCTCGATGAAGCCGGGCATGCAGTCCTCATTACGCTTTTCGGTGACATGATATGTCCCTAAAGTGCAAGGCTTTGATCCAAGTTCAGATCCGCAGCACGTGTATTTTGCCACAAGCATTCCCTTCTCTGAAATAAAGTCACCATCATTTTAATTGATTAATTCCTAAACACGTTACAATATAATCTTTCAACCTTGTCAGCATTTTATAACTAATATTCTCACTATTTTAAGTACACTTACCCTTCGTTCTAAAGACATTTCCCCAGTGATGCCAGCATTCGCCAACTTGTACACTGAATCCTTTCTCATCTACTTCATATAACATGTGACACTTGATGCATTCAAACCTGAATTCATCTGCACACGTTGTTAATTTTGTTGCCCGTCGAGAAGATGGTACTGTGTAAGCACAGCCTGCATTCAATGGATGAATCAAAGGGTAATTATTCCTCTCCAGGTCTTCGGTTGTTAATATATACTTTTTTAAACAGCTGTAAAGACTTTTTCCTGCAACAATTATATTAAAATATATTATTATTTTGAATACAGTATTCTGTATGAATGTTGTGTGCGTGTGTGTGTGACAATTTTGCTTATTTTATAAAACTCTATTTGGCTTTCTCACCATTTTTCATATTCGTTTAATATTATATTTTCTTTTTCACTTAAACATTTCCTGTATAGATTTTATGGAAATTATTAATTACAGTGCATTTGTTCATATGTATTATATACATGGTGATAATGGAATTATTGTCTATCTCTAAAATTATTTCAAAGTTTCTATGAAGTTCTTAAGATGGTGCACAGTAAAATTCTGTAATGAGTACATTCTCTTCATGATTTTTCTAAAGTGCAGTAGTAGATCTCACAGTTGATTGAGTTGTCAATATTTTTTTCTTTTTTTTTTGCAATTCAGAATGTTGTTAGCAAAATTATTATATTAAGTTTCTACTGCATTTTTATTAAACCTACTGTTTTTATTAAATTTTTCTGCAACAATGTTTTTTTAGGTTTTTATGTTAAAGTAACTGCTATAAGCTCTATTAAACACATAAATCTTTCATAAAACCATGTTTGGAATAAACCTCAAGGCACTTTTCTTACCCAGTGCATCTATCTATTGTAATTAAACAATGCTTGACGTCATAACTTTAACTCGCTAAATGTAGTTATGAAAATTTTGACACACAGCTAAAATGCATAATTTTCAATTTGATAAATATCATTATTTTTTGACACAGCATGCAATAATATAAATATACAATATCCTATTATTGTCCTGTAATATTTGTGAGACAGAAAAACGTTTTTATAAATACTCGGCTTTAAGAATTCTTGAACCATTGAAACAAATCTTCACAATCTAACTCAATATGTTGCCCAGCTTCATAAAAAAATAATAAAAATGAGATAAACAAAATTTGGGGGGGGGAAGACCTTAAAATTCTTATGATAAATTTGAAACTTTGATATAAAGCTCTTTTTTCTAAGTCCATTGATGGGCATTATACCAACGTTTCACTGTATAGAACTGCAAGAACACACCTTCTTCAGTTTTTAAGAATTTCATTATTCAAGATTATGTGGCATATTTCTCACACAATCAAAGCAAACAGCACATTGCTTATAATCTGAAACATCTTAAAGTGCAGTACTGTATTATACACAATTTCCATTAACTATTAAAATAATTACTGTATCATAAAAAGTACTATTTTCTGCACATTGTAAAATTATTCCACAAAAAAAAATGGCTTGCTCTCGGCTAATAAAAACTGAAAAAAATGACATGGTATAAAAAAAGATGAGAAGTCTGGTTTTTAGAGTCTAATCCAGCAACAATTAACATATTAAAACCAATGTTAGCCGTTTATCGAATCACGTCACAAAACTGTTTGCATAGTCTCAATCATGGCTACACAATTTAATTTGTACAGAACAACATATCACAAAAGAAATCTTTCTTACCATAAGCATAATCAGGAAATTTCAAATTCCGTCCTGCATCTACAAAAAGACAAAAAAAAAATTACATTATAACAAAAAACTGCAGTATCAGTGGAGATTACTACAAAATAAAGCATTTACTGCATTCAAAATTCAAAACTGCCATAATTCAAATATATCAAGTAATTTCTGAATTTTTATAATAGTCATTAAGAATATCTGACACAATTTCACAGTACAGGTCAATACGACCCAAGCTGCCTTTGATGTGTGCACAACAACTGTGCATGAAAGAAAATGGTATGTGGCCGAAGCACAGCACACTATATACTGTACAAGGAACACTAAGCACAATTACTCCATATGCTGCTTTCCCTATGAGAGTCCAACCACAATTTGGTTTATACCAACCTGTAATATAATTAAAACGCACATACGGATGTGCGCGCACACGCACGCGCGCGCACACGCACGCGCGCTCACACACACACACACACACACATCCTTACTATTGCAGGGCAGATGCAAATCTAGCAGTGGGACCCTGAAATCCCATACATAACGTCCCTAAAACAAAACACCTTCAACCCACATTCTAAAGAACACTGTCTTCAAGTTCTAGAGAAAGCTAACTATCACAATGAATGTAAATTCATAAATTTAGTTGTAATTATGATTCTCAATGTGTAATTAACTGAATATAACAATGTTTATTATTTAATGTTATTTATCACGAGTTACATTGAAAACAGTTTTGAAATCACCTTCCCAATCTTTTTTTAATTCACATTCCTCATAAACAAATACCAGGTCTGACAACAGAAAAAGACACAATGGTATGCTAGCAATGAAGAGTACAGAATGAGTAATGGCAGAAGAAGAATAGTTTGTACTCAATATCAGTTCACTCTGGCAGATCCAGTACCAATTGATTACATACAAATTTG
This sequence comes from Magicicada septendecula, assembly GCA_034769895.1. Lineage (NCBI taxonomy): Eukaryota > Metazoa > Arthropoda > Insecta > Hemiptera > Cicadidae > Magicicada > Magicicada septendecula. The sequence goes on from CM068376.1 coordinate 289,764,449, forward strand.
GTATGCTACACCAAGCTGAAAATAGCAAAACTGCATATATGATTCAGGGCACATGGTGCACGAGGTTGTTCCAATTGTATGGAGATTATTCTGTTGGGCAGAGCTGCATAACGTTCTAAGATCCTTCGAGATGTTCTGACCCTTCAAGACATACTCAACTACTCTACCAGCATCCAGGCATGCTATGTCACTACAATGCAAGGTGCGAGGTATAAATACTGTATTTTGAAGCAGCTAGATTTAGTTTAGACCTAGCGATATTCAAGTATAACGGCGAAGTTATTATGGCGGTTTAGTGGAAAGTGGTCATTGTGTTAATTAGTGTGGAACTGTAATAAGGTGACATTTATTGTTGTGTGGTGGAAAAATTTATCTTGAATTATTGTATAAGAGTCCCTTTGTTGAATGACAAAAACGAATAATGTAAGCAGGTGGCAGAGGAACGGAAGCATAAAACAGAAGACATAAAAGCATTGATACAGGAGCAAAAGCAATTACAAGAGCATACTACTGCAGAGTTGGGTCTCCTACATGGTGACTTGGGTGAATTACATGGTGATCTGAATGGCCAAGTAAGATTGTCTGCAATATAAGATACAATTGCAAACACAAAATAGCAAATTAAACATAATTGAATGGTGAAAGAGAAAGCAGTTTCACTTGTTCTCGCTTTAATAGGACTTGCATCACAGCTACTACAGAAAGTGGCACCTGATAGCCATAACACTTATGCCAAATTGATAAAAGCTTTAGAATTATGGTATGGTGATAACAATTTGTGTGACGTGTACTACACCCACATACAGTACGGTGACAGGGCAGCATTCTGGGGAGAGTCTTCAAGAGTTTGAAGCAAGTATCGACAGACTAATTGGTCTCATTTATCCTGAAGCATCAGAGGATTTTCAAATGAGGTTTTCAATGCAGATATTTATTGATGGCATCATAGACTATGAACTTCAGGAAGTGTTAAGAATGGCAAGATATGGAAATAGTTAAGAAATTCTTGTTCATGCCCTTGAGTTTGAAGCCGCCAAGTTAGCGTCCCACTACATTAATGAGTTTATGTCATCACACTGTAGTCAGAAGATCCCAGTTATCACATTGCCATTATGATGAGGACAGAAAATAAATGATATAAGACAAACAATTCATAGGGGATAGAGCACCACAACGATTTGAACGATGGGAAAGAGATGGCAGATTGAAGTGTTAATGTACGAAACATGGACATTTTCAGGCAGATTGTTGGTTGAATAAAATACAGACAGAACGGCGTGAACATACAAAGCTACAGAACTGCTCAGTTCCATGCTTCATACAATTACAGTGGAAACTTTTATTGTTAATGTATTTGCTGAAGGTAAACCAACAGCATTTATAGTTGACACGAGCACTACAGTGTCCATTGTGCTCCGACTTAGCCAGCCACTGCCAGCCTCAATTTAACTCTTGTCCTACACACACACGCGCGCGCGCGCGCACGCACGCAGTGACTGGAAGCCCTGTTAAAGTGTTAGGAAAAGAAGATGTCATGTACGCCTGGGCCTCCTTGAGTTTAGCCACAAAATGTTAACTGCAGACACTGTTGATAAAGTGACTTATGGCATGGACATTATGAATCCACATGGATTCGTTGTGGACTTCAGACAGAATGTGCACATGCATGCATGTTATGGTAGTTGTAGATAATGTAATAACCAATAATTATTCATAATCATCAGTAAATGTGGTAAATGTAATAAATTTATAAATATTTTAACTAATTTATTACTTTTACCAATAACTGCAGATAATAACTAATATGTAATGGTAAAAGCTTTAAACTTTATTCAATTTATCACATTTACAGAGTGGTGAATATAAAAACTCTCAACAAAACAATTGTTCTCCAGTGGATCCCAGCCCATGTAGAAATCAAGGGAAATTAAATCGCTGATAAGTTGGCCAAGAAGGGCACCGAAGTCCATCTGTGAGATAAGCCTCTGGAAGTAAGCTATGTCAAGAAACTTTTTTGTCAAATTCATGAAATATGTAGGAAAGAAACAGCAGAACAGGAAAAAGGGAACATGGGACTACCTTTGCGAACAACGCAAAATCTATAGGGGAAAGTTGCTGTGGTAACTTTCAGATTAACAACTGGCCATGACTGTTGCAGCACATCTTTCATGAATGAAGATCTACTAGTCAGGTGAATCCACCATTTTCCATGGCCCAAATTCTACCATGGATGACAACCACCTCCTGCACTGCACTGGCAACCCTGACATCAAAAAAAAGCTAGCTGGACTTTATTAGGGCACCAGAATCAAGATAGAATAAGTTTCCATATTAGTACAGTCACTGAAGGAAAAAAATTCAAATTAAGTGGCTTCTACGAGATTTTTTGCATAAGGCTAGATAAAAGGGTGAGAAACAATTTAAAAACAAGTTTACAAAAATTCAGTCGCGGGTTTTCGAAAAAAGCGAGGGGAAGGTACAAAAAATTCATTTTCCGTGATTATCTTAAAAAAAACAAAATTACGAAAAAAAGACAAATTACAAAAATTAAAGAGCATTAAATTCTCTACAAAAAAGCTATTTACCATGTTTTTTGTCAGGCCAATACTTCGTGAGAAAATGGAATTGAAATATTAGAAAAAAATTGATTGTCGGAGTCCACCACGATGAGCGGGAAGGCTAATTTTTTCTGACATTGCAACATACAAATTTTAATAAAATCCGTTATATTAGTTGTAGAGACAAAAATCAAAAAGCATTTAAAGCTAAATGTTTGTACTTTTACTTAAAATGAAAAGAAAATAATTAAAGTATTAATAAATACTTAAAATAAAGTAATAACTTTTTTGTTTTTTATTTTTTTCAACTAATGCATAAACATATTAACAATTTATTACAAATGTATTTACATTTAAAAAAAAACTTCACAATATGAACTTTACACATTGTAAAAAAAAATAATAAAAATTAGTATTGATTTATTGGCATACAATGAGCGAGTTTTAAAATTTATCATTCTTTTGAGTTCGGAAGTATACATCATTTTCTTAACTTAAATTTTCAAAATAAATATTTTTTAACAAAATTATGAACACGTATTGGTCAAAGTGTCTTGTAAAAGACTGCGGTGTAAAGAATTGTTAACATTTAGTAAATTTAAATAAATGTAACTTTTATTAACAAATGTAAAAATATGTTCATTGCGCGTATTAATATTAATAGTTAAAAACTAAAAAAAAATATTAAAATGTAACTATTGTACGTAAAACTACAATATTTGAGGTTTCTCTTCTACATAGTGAGAATTTATATCTGTGCATGGGCATAAAAAGAACAGACCCTGAAAGTTGAAGAATTTTAGGGAGAGCAAGGACAGCTGGTACATGCGCCACACAGATATTGAATTAACGCAGTTGTGCCGGTGTTTGCCTAACCCGGCTGTCGAAGGTTTTAGAAAATTAATTTTAAAATAACGCGAATGCAAGGGTCAGTTAGAGCGACGAGATTTGGACGGCACCGTTGAAGCGGCGCGCGCATTCTATGGGCCAGTGGGGTTTTGTTGCAGCGTAACTGCTGATTTCAGTCACATACCGGCACTCAGAGAAACAACAGACTCCTGATCCGAACAGATTGTACTACGCAGTTATTTCTTCTACTCTAATGGCAGGCTAAATTTACGAGACTTCCCGGGTTCTCGCCTAAAGCCGGAGATGCTGGTCTTGCTGATATAACTCCATCTTCATCAGCCATGAACCATCATACACACACCTGTTCGGAGGAGGGAGTCTGGTGAACACACTCAAGATGAAGCACATGCTCATAATTAAAAGGTGATATGAACTCTTTTATTTTCCGTTGGCCGGGCCTGCCGTGCTCCTGATTCACTGTTTAAATTTCTTTTGAAACCATGTGCCCACGTGGCTAGACAGTCTGCTATAGGGTGTGTCAGCTGAACATTCCTTCTGAACATCATGTGACTTAATAATTTATCTTCCTAACACTAAGTACTATGTTTGTAATTGTGTGCTGCACTGGGGGAGCGTGCTAGAGATTTTTTTACACTTAAATATTTTCATATATAGCCAATAGTTATTACTATGCTTACTACAAAATTTATGTCACACGTTAGGGGTTCTGTTCCGGCTGGTTCAGAACGGGGTTTATATTTTAATTTCATTTTGGTTTAACATGTAAGGGCTGGGGGGTTTCGTTTTCTTTTTTTGGCTGTTTTCGGGGGGATAAAAGGGGACATAGTTTTGCCAGGCACATGTTCATGCAGTTTAAGGCAGGTTTGATTCCTGTCACACATGGTTAAGTACAGGCTGGCGCGCTCCCACATCTGCTAGGATACAACAGTCAGTTATTATAAACTCATTTATATACAGCCATCCGGCTTTAACAGAAAAGAACTTTCATATTTTTCTGGGCATATACTGATTAATTTTTTTGACCTTGTAAAAGCATATACTGATTAATTTTTTGGACCTTGTAAAAGCATATACTAATTCATGTATCCATCTGGATTTGTAAAACAAAAATTAACGTTTTATAAACTCATACCAGTTGCTTAAAATCTGGTGATGAGGATTTTTCTCATTTATGTGATGTCTAAGAAACTTAAAGAATTTCATATGCTCATGGTGGGCCAATTATCAGATGCTATCAATACATATGGGCGGTCCGGTCTCTCTTATGGTTTATGAGGGATTATTATCCTTTCGGGGGTTTTTCTGAATTATTTAAATTAATGGAAATTAATGAATCATGTTGACTGAAAGTTGAACCTTTATGATTGCCGGTCTTGGGACTTTGTAGAAGCACTGCCTGTTGAGCATGGGTATTCCAAGGGTATTAGGTGTTTATAATATGTGTATATAATTGTGAGTGTATGTGTCTTTATGTTTCTGTACGTGTTGTCAATGTTAAGTGTTAGTAACAAAAGGGGGGGGGATTAGATAATTACAGAATGTTGCCGGACATATAGATATATATATATAGATACATGTTTAAAGGGATAGAGAGATACTGTCTTGACACTATTAAGGATATGAAAATTATTTATTTATTATGTATTTTGAGGGCTATCACCCTGGCCTTGTGATAACGATGTGATCTGCAGGATATATATATATATATATATATGTAACGAATTATGGGGGCCAAATAAAATTGTTATTGTTAAATTACAGCCGAGTTTCATTGCAAGTCCCGTCATACTGGACCCAGCACATTTTTGGCTTCTCTAGGCTCCGGCCTAGTTTTTAAATAACTTGTGGCTTCTCTTTCAAAAAAAAAACTAAATAAAAAGAAATATAAAAAGAAATAAAAAAGAAGTTTGTTTTATATATATATATATATATATATATAAGGCATAAAAGGAAAGAGGGGTTACACAGTTCGATATAGAATGTTCCGTGAGTTCAATACTATTTTTACTTCCATGTTCCTTAAGGAAATGGAAGTATGGTGATGGCAAAAAAAATCGTGTTCGAGAGTATTGCAGATTCTGCTTGTACTACACTCAAAACATGAAAAAAAGTCATTTTTCGAAAAGCGCGCGTGTGTGTGTGTGTGTGTAGATTTTTTTTATATTGCAAACGATAACAGCCGCAAATTCAAACAGAATCAAAAAATTTTTTGCATACAGCCCTTATTTGTAGAGTACTCAAGACCTATTGTTTTGGGTGAAGATCGGTTAAGGGAAAGGGGTAGTTTAGCTGCAACGTTTTTTTTTTAATCAAGGGTAATGTTTTTCTATGGCAAACAATAACAGCCACAAATTCAAACAGAATCAAATAATATTTTGCATACGGCCCTTATTTGTAGAGTACTCAGGACCTATTGTTTTTGGTGAAGATCGGTTAAGGGAAAGGGGTAGTGTACCTGCAACGTTTTATGTTTTAACAAGGGTATTTTCTATGGCAAACGATAACAGCCGCAAATTCAAACAGAATCAAATAATTTCTTGCATGCAGCCCTGAATTGTAGAGTACTCAAGACTTGTTGTGTTTGGTGAAGATCGGTTAAGGGAAATGGGTAGTTTACCTGCGACATTTTTTTTTATCAAGGGTAATTTTTTTTCTATGGCAAACGATAACAGCCGCAAATTCAAACAGAATCACATAACGTTTTGCATACAGCCCTGAATTGTAGAGTTCTCAAGACCTGTTCGTGTTGGTGAAGATCGGTTAAGGGAAAGGGGTAGTTTACCTGCAACATTTTATGTTTTAACAAGGGTAATTTTTTCTATGATGAACGATAACTGCCGTAAATTCTAACAGAATCAACTACTTTTTTGCATACCTTTCTGAATTATAGAGTATTCAAGGTCTGTTGATTTTGTTGAAGATCGGTTAGGGGAAAGGGGTAGTTTACCAGCAACGTTTTATGTTTTAACAAGGGTAATTTTTTTTTTTGACGAACGATAACTGCCGCAAATTCAAAGAGAATCAAATCCTTTTGTGCATGCTGTCATGACTTGTAAAGAAGTGAAGGCCTGTTGATTTTGGTGAAGATCGGTTAAGGGAAAGGGGTAGTTTACCTGCCACTTTTCATGTTTTAACAAGAGTAATTGTTTCTATGACGAACGATAACTGCCGTAAATTCAAAGAGAATCAAATCCTTTTGTGCATGCTGTCATGACTTGTAAAGAAGTGAAGGCCTGTTGATTTTGGTGAAGATCGGTTAAGGGGAAGGGATAGTTTACCTGCCACTTTTCATGTTTTAACAAGAGTAATTGTTTCTATGACGAACGATAACTGCCGTACGTTAAAACAGAATCAAATAATGTTTTGCATGCATACCTGAATTGTAGAGAACTCAAGGCCTGTTGATTTTGGTGAAGCTCGGTTAAGGGAAAGGGGTTGTTTACCTGCAACATTTTATGTTGTAACAAGAGAAATGTTTTCATGACGAACGATAACTGACGCACATTCAAATAGAATCAAATATTTTTTTGCATGCATCCCTGAATTGTAGAGGACTGAAGGCCTATTGATTTTGGTGAAGATCAGTTAAGAGAGAGGGGTAGTTTACCTGCAACGTTTTATGTTTTAACAAGAGTAAAGTACTTAATTTTGATAAACAAAGTATCCTGACAAGAAGCTCATAATAATCCACTGTAGAAACATAGATGAAATATCTATAAATGAAGAGGCTAGTTGAAAGGGGTGGGGGTAATTTTCTATAAATGAAAATTATAGTTGAAGAGGGAGGGGAGAATTTTTTATGTGTACTATGTTATCGGCAACAAAGAAGTAGTTTTTTTGTTAAAATTCCTTCCCGGGCTGTTTAGCCGTAGTCCAATGTTTTCTGCAAAACCAGACGTTTCGGCAGTGCCATCGACTGCCATCATCAGTGAAAATCAAGTGCGACAACGTGAGCTGGTATTCGTTAGTGACCACAGTACTGTGGTTAAGCCTGAAGCAATAGAAAGAAGTAGTTTCTATGGAAATATTTCATTTCGAATATGATTTTAAATATAAATCTTAGAACATGGAAGTCATGTATGGTTCTCCATGCCGATATTTTATATTGTATTTTGCTGGAAGTTCAATTTTATGTTTTAATATTTGTGTTAGTAATTTTGATATTTTATAATTTGGTGCGGTTCTAGCGTTTATTAAAGGTCTGATAGGTTTATTGATTTTGTGTAATTTTATTAAAGAATTTAATTTTTGGGCACAAGGATTATCCATTTTATATTTAAAGGGTCTAGGATTTATGATTTGGGTACTATTTTTTAGTATATTTGTTATCTGTGTTTGATATTTGTTTGTGGGATCTTTATTTAATGTTATGCAATTATTATTAACTATAAATTCTTCCGTTTTATCTGTGTTTTAAAAGTTATTTTATTGTCAAAATCTTCAATGATTGGAATAAAACTATTTTTGAATATATTTATAAAGTGCATTTTTTAATAACATTTTTATTATAATGCGTAATAAATAAGTAAAAATTATATATAATAATATATACATAAATGAATAATAATGAGTTTTTAAACTTATATTCCTGAAAAAATTGCATGTCTATTACATAAACATGTATTTTATGTGAAAATCCACCTTGTGAAAAATTTGGCCAATTTCGAATTAATTTTTCTACAAAAACTATCGCCCTGACAAAAAAATGTTAATACCCTTTTTTATGCATAATTGTATGCTTTCTTTTTGGTATTTTGTATTTGTCTCATAAATGTCATATTTTTTAAGATAATCACAAAAAATGAATTTTTTGTACCTTCCCCCTCCCTTTTTTCGAAAACCCGCAACTGAATTTTTGTAAACTTTTTTTTTTAATTTTTTCTTACCTTTTTATCTAGCCCTATGCAAAAAATCTCGTAGAAGCCACTTAATTTGCAATTTCTATTTTTTTTTCGGCTTCAGCGACTGTACTATATGGCCATAGGAACAACAAAGCAAACAAGAACTAACATGTCTGCATCCTACCTTCTTTTGTTCTCATTTTAGGCACTGAGCAGTATTCATGCCATGCAGCCATATTTGTTCATCTTCTTATATTTTTCTCAAAAAATTGTACAATGTCTGATATTTGAAAGTGAGTAAGTGGACTTTAAATTCTAAATTGTAAGTATTATTAAGAATTAAAACACAACAGCCGTTATTCTTCCTTAGGAAAAATTCAGTTATTTATTAGAGAAAGCAAGTGAAAGTAAATCAAAAACTATTGGAAAATATCGGTATGGAGAACCATACATGACTTCCATGTTCTAAGATTTATATTTAAAATCATTTTCGAAATGAAATATTTCCATAGAAACTACTTTTTCTACTTATTGCTTCAGCCTTAATCACAGTACTGTGGTCACTAACGTATACCACCTCACGTTATCGCACTCAATTTTCACTGATGATGGCAGTCGATGGCACTGCGGAAACGTCTGGTTTTGGAGAAAATATTGGACTACGGCCAAACAGCCTGAGAGGAATTTTAACAACAAACTACTTCTTTGTTGCCGATAACGTAGTACACATATAAAAAATTATCCCCTCCCCCTTTAACTATAATTTTCATTTATAGAAAATTACCCCCACCCCGTTCAATTAGCCTCTTCATTTATAGTTATTTCATCTACGTTTCTATAGTGGATTATCCTTATCAGGATACTTTATTTATCAAAATTAAGTATTTTACTCTTGTTAAAACATAAAACGTTGCAGGTAAACTACCCTTTCCCGATAACCGATCTTCACCAAAATCAATAGGCCTTGAGTACTCTACAACTCAGGAACATATGCAAAACATTATTTGATTCTGTTAGAATTTACGGCAGTTATCGTTTGTCATAAAAAATTACTCTTGTTAAAACATAAAATGTTGCAGGTAAACTACCCTTTTCCCTTAACCGATCTTCACCAAAATCAATAGGCCTTGAGTCCTCTACAATTTAGGGACGTATGCAAAAAATTATTTGATTATGTTTGAATTTACAGCAGTTATCATTCGTCATACAAAAAATTACCCTTATTAAAACATAAAACGTTGCAGGTAAACTACCCCTTTCTCTTAACCGATCTTCACCAAAATCAATAGACCTTGAGTCCTCTACAATTCAGGGACGTATGCAAAAAATTATTTGATTCTGTTTGAATTTGCGGCTGTTATCGTTTGCCATAGAACAAATTCTACACACACACACACACACACACACACGCGCGTGCGCGCGCGCGCTTTTCAACAAATGACTTTTCTTCATGTTTTGAGGGTAGTACAATCAGAATCAGCAGTTATCTCGAACACGATTTTTTTCGCCATGACCATACTTCCATTTCCTTATGGAACATGGAAGTAAAAAAACAAGAGGACAACCAAAGACTAAAACAATACGATATCATGAGGACTGATTATTTTGACAAACTTGTTTATCCCATAAATTAACAGAGTTCTATCACCAGATTTTTCATACACAATGAAGAACTATTTACTTTAAATGAAAAACATGTAGCAATAGGTCACGGCAGTCGAAACAGAATCTTAACAGAAATACAACAATATTACTACCAAAGACGAGATGATTATTTTAATTTATGTGAAAATTGCCAGAAAATCCAAACAGCTCATAAAAGGACTAGTCATTAGGCCAATGGTGTTTCAAGATCAATTCAAGATGCCAAGTAGATTTAACTAATACACGTCTTAGCGAGATAATGACTATTTTCAAAACCGCAGTGAAATCAAGACCATGAAGTCTAACCAAGTTTATGCTTAACGCTCATTTAAAAGTGTTATATAGATAACCAGTACTATTTATTTTGAAGTGTAATAACAATATATTTATGTTCCATATGTTGTGTTTCAATTGATCAATTTGACCAACAAACATAGATAATTACACGATAGTCACAATACGAACAAGGCTTATGTAAGGTCCACAGCACACAAACACACACCCTGAAAGTGCTGATATCCGTGTTGACCTCGAGTGAGGGTCAGTAACAGTGTCAGCAGTCATCAGAGGGAAGTTCTAAAGGTCAGATGGCATAAATTCAGTCACCACTGAAACATTGAACTGAGAGGTTGGCTTAGTCGCTGTTCTTTCATTAGCGCTGGGCCGTAGCATGCTACTTCAGTGTGAAAGCCAGCTCACTGACTTCCACATTACAGTAAAGTGAATACTTCTGTTACAAAAATATAAAAAAAATCTTCATAAAATAACACCACTGTTATAAAAAAAAGCACAGTAAGCAATTCTGGTTTAGGCACGATTTTGTTCAATTACACTGATTTGATTCACTGTACATCTGTATATACAGTAGAAGCTCCAAGTTATTCCAGTGTGGCCATAAGAGTGGGGTTGGGAGAAGGAACACTCTCTCAAATATTGAAAGATAAGAGGATGTTAGGTTCTAGCAGCAGCAGCACAGAGTGGACATCGGACCATTATGGTCAGTTAAACTAAGTACAGTAGAAATTCAGAGATCTCAAAGTTTAAATAATTTATATTAAAAAATACAGATTTACAATAAACATTTCAGGTACAAATAATTAATATGTAATAATACAGAATTAAAATAAACATATCAGGTACTATCACACAGCCCTGATAAGGTAAATTTTTACTGCAAGCTTACCATTCTCTCTCTCTTTCCCTTCTCCTCATACATGCAAAAACAAACGCAAGTGCGCGCGCGCACACCCACACACAATTATCATCTACTGTAAATCACTGTAGGTTCATATGGCACATACCTATTTTATTTTGTACTGGATCAGGTTGTTTGCGAATCTGGTAAACGGCTGATGCCACAACCTGTTTGTATACAACAAACGAAGAGACTCTATTAGAAATTTCCAATTCTTTCTCTTCCGCCTGCAACAGATAAATAAAATTCAGCCTGCAAAAGATAAATAAAATTTATTTTCAGTTTATTCATAGGCACTTGTGTTCTCAAGAATACATACACTTTTTGAAAAGTGCCCAAAACATGTGACTCTAAACTAATGGAGATCACTGTCCTGTTAGTCTCATACCACATGCTTCAAAATTAGTAACTAAAATAATACAAAGGAAAACTGAAGGTATAATCGATGAAGGGTCATTCCATGTCAATTCAACCAGGCCATCTCACCCACCATATCAGATTTTGATGAAACTTGGATTATTTGTTCTCCCTACAGAGATAAGTAACCACACCAGATTTTAACCCTTTATCTCTCTCCGTTTTCATTGTATATAGGCTTTCAAAGTTTTGAAATTTTGGTGTTTTTAACAATCGGATGTTGCGAAACGAGACTTGCTAACCTTTTGAAAATAATTTGTAACTTTTTTATTTATCATCCAATCTTTGTGAAATTTTGTAGTTACATACTCTAAAGTATAGGGATTCTATAAAAAAATACACAATACCTTTAAGCAAAACTACTAAGGCTGGGGAAAAATGTTTTATTTGCATCTTTGTAGTTTTTTTGTGTGTAAAAAACATGGTTTAGCATTAAATTGAATATCACAGAAAGGGAAAGTGATAATCACAAAAACCTTTCTTTCAAAATAATCCTCAATACATGGGCTATCATATGAAAAAATAAAATTGGCAGGGTTTTCATTTCTTTGTTGTTTTTTTTCTGTTAAATATACGAATTTCAGGCAAGTTTTTATCAAGTTGTTTTACTAATGTATTATCGTTAAAGGTTTTTAAAAATAGTTTTTTTAAAAATATAATTAAAATTTCTGATTATTATAATCCTAATTAATATATTTAAAGATAATATAAATAAAACTAATATAGGCCTAAATAAATTAAATTAGTATGGGGTGTAATATGACAAATATGTATTAATAATGATGTAAGCTGTGTATATATAAAAGTTATAAGAAATTTAAAATTATTAGTAACTATTTTTCCATTCATAGAAGCCTCTGTCAGAGCCTGCTGAGCAAGTAGCAACGGGCAGCTCTACAGAAGCTAGCTATCTTTGCTCATTTGGTCAGTCTGTTTCTGGTGCTTCTTGATAAAACAGTGGTGTGTTCTACTTACAGTATTACTTCCTATAAGCCTGAGTATGTGTGTTGTTTTTTTATCCAACATATATGAATAAATTTTTTCCAAAGTGATGAACAGTCCAGAGTTTTGCCAGGTATGAAAGATGTCAGCATAGGGGGAAAACGATATGAAAGGAAACGGTTGATTTTAGGCAACCTACATGAAGTTTAGTCAAATTTTAAATGCGAGTTTTCTGAAATTAAAGTCAGTTTTTCTAAATTCTGTTCTCTCTGCCCCAAATAGTGTGTTTTAGCAGGTGCCAATGGTACCCACTCAGTATGTGTATGCACCATTCATCAGAATGTAATTTTATTAATTTATGCTGCACAATTTGAAGAGAGCTATAAAGATCTCACAAAAATGCTAGTACATGGAAACCCAAACCGTGCGTGTATGCTAAGGCATTGTAACAACTGACCACCCTAAGAAAAACTAACAGACTTTTTACAAACAAAATTTGAAGATTGTGATGAAAACGACACCATTGAATTTAATCAATGGATTTGCAGAACACAAATGATTACATGTTCTGCAAAAATTGATGAATTTATTGATGACCTTTCATCTAAATTGGAAAAACTTGTCCCACACTCCTTATATTGCATAGTCTCAATCAAAATATTTCAAGACACTTAAAGAATCTTCTGATGCAAACCTTGACACAGTATCAATGGATTTTAGTGAAAATTACTCTTTTACTATCCAGGACGAAGCCCAAGGATACCACTGGACATCTCACTCTTGCACTGTACATCCTATTATAATTAACCTTAAAAATATTGAAGGTGAAAGATTGGTTCTGTCTCTTTGTGTCATATCTGACAACATAAAACATGATGTTTGTATGGTCTACAAAATTCAAGAAATTGTGACAGAATTCATTAAGCAAAAGTATTCACATGTTACAAAAATCCACTATTTCAGTGATGGCTGTGCAGGCCAATATAAAAATTAATTTAATTTTATAAACCTTTGTCTGCACGAAAAAGATTTTAAGATCAGGGTGCAGTGGTCATTCTTTGCAACTAGCCATGGGAAAACTGAGTGATGGTATAGGAAGCACTGCTAAAAGGCTAGCACGAAAGGAAAGCCTACAAAGACCTCTTGGACATCAAATATTATTTCTAGCAGATTTGTTTGAGTTTTGTAAAGTTAATATCAACTTTACATTTTCATTAATTAACACTTCAAACATCAAATACATCATTAAACATCAAATTAATTTTCATTTTATTTCTAAAGATTTTGTAAATCAGATACATTCTGACCTGGCGGAACGCTTTGAAGATGTACAAACACTTCCAGGAACCAGAAGTTTCCATAACTTTAAGCCATTAGATTGTTTACGGAACTTGGAAGGAAAGAGGATCAGTAGTGATAAGAAACCCACTCTTACGTTTAATTTAAGAAATAAATTGACATCACTTGTGAAAGAAGAAAATTTGAACCCATCATGCTACATAGCTTGTAAATAAGACAATCTGTGGTACTTTGGAATCATCACTGAAGTAAATAAAGAAGGTGATGTGACTGTTCAATTTTTGCATCCTGCAGGACCATCGTCATCATTTCATTGGCCCAAACGAGAGAACATTTGCCCTGTGCTAATTCCTCACGTGCTTGCAACTGCTGAGGCTCCTCACAAATCAACTGGAAGAACCTACCAATTCTCAGAGGAGTGTATGAGTTCAATTCAGAAAAAAATGTTACTCCATTTCTTTAACTGTACATACTGTAAATAACAAATATTGGAATGCAATTTTGGTAACTTTCCAGACTTTATCATTTCTTTATTAAATGTACCGTTAAAAAAATATTTTATCTTTTGTCAGAATTAAAAAAAATTCTTGAACAAGCCTATTTAGGTTAAAATAGAATATTTCCTATGGATGAAAAGATTTATTAGTTATTTATTCTTCAATAATATCAACCTCGGCCTATACCTCAAAATTCAAAAGTCTCAAGAAAATGCAATTAGGGATTTTTTGAATTTTGATTGATTACTTGAGAATTTGTTGATATTGTTCTAAATTATATTTGTTTTAATATAGGGCCTGTTTGTTTTATCATCACTTAAAATTTTAGTTTTATTAAGAAAAAATACTTAACACCCTTTTAAGTTCTATGGCTTAGTAAAATCGCTCAATACAAGTTTTTTAAAAACTTATCTTTAACAGAAAAAAACACAACAAAGGAATGAAAACCCCATCAATTTTATTTTTTCATATGATAGACCATGTATTGAGTATTATTTTCAAAGAAACGTTTTTGTGATTATCACTTTCCTTTTCTGTGATATTCTATTTAATGCTAAACCATGTTTTTTACAAAAGAACTACAAATATGCAAATAAAGCATTTTTCCCAGCCTTAGTAGTTTTACTTAAAGGTACTGTGTATTTTTTTATAGATTCCTTATACTTTAGAGTATATAACTACAAAATTTCACAAAGATTGGATGATAAATAAAAAAGTTACAAATTATTTTCAAAAGGTCAGCAAGTCTCGTCTCGCGACATCCGATTGCTAAAAACACCAAAATTTCAAAACTTTGAAAGCCTATATACAATGAAAACGGAGAGAGATAAAGGGTTAAAATTTCGTGTGGTTACTTACTTCTGTAGGGAGAACAAATAATCCAAGTTTCATCAAAATCTGAGATGGTGGGTGAGAGTGATTTTTTGTTGTTGAATTGATATGGAATGACCCTGAAGAAAAATTTCATTTTAAGGAAAAGTGTGATACACAAGTAGCAAATTGTGACGGGACAAATCAGGGGGAACAAATATTTTAATAATTTGTAGTAAACTATTCTATGTAATACTTTTGGTAACAGTCTGTAGCAGTGTCAGTCCGTACAAGGTACGCATTGATGAGTCATGAAAAAAGCACATGTTTGTGCGACGCAAACACTACCTCATGGCGACAATTCGGATTGCTTTCCGGTACGTCTTAATATTCCAGAATGTACTATAGCCAGGGCCGGCGAGAGCGATCACGGGCCCCGGGGCTAAACATTTTTGCCCCCCCCCAAAGAAAAGCTTACCAAAATCATTACTGTTGGATTGTTAATGGTTTAGGATTTATTAATTGACCCTACAATTTGTTATTCTTAACTTTAATCGTAAATAAATGGGTTTTACACTGTTAATAAACAGTCTTGTCATATAAAGGGCAAAGGCTGTTATGCGCCGGGCCCGCTTCGGGACCCCGGGCCCTGGGGCTCTGGCCCCCCTGCCCCCTCTCGCTGGCCCTGACTATAGCCAATAAGAAAGGGCGTTACAAAATCTACGTCCACTTTGAGAGCCACGTGGGCAACGCCCGAAGTCGAGTATAGTATACAACTGCGAGCTCGCCTCGCCCCAGTTCGATATAATTCATCAGGCAGTACAGAGCAGTTCAACACAACCCAGCAACAGTAACAAAAGTTATAATCTTAGTCTTGGCATTTCGGTAGGTCAAAGCGAACATAGTAGCCGAGACTTACCGAAACTGGTAAAAATGTAAAGAGAGTGAAAGTAAAGTTAAAAAATGAATTCTTAAAGTGAAGAATTAGAAAAGTGTTAGTGGCGATGAAAGCGAAAGTGAGGATGAGTAATGGTGGATAGCACGTGCAGGTACATTAGAAAATCAATCATCTTGATTTGAAGGGAAGTAAATAAATATTAAAAGAGCTCAGTAAAAGGGGGGTGAAAAATATATAAAAATTTGTGAAATGAGTTAGAGAGTGTGTGTCATAAAAGTACTGGTTTGTAGATATAGAGTAGCATAAGAGAAAGTTATATTGTAGAGAAAAGATTAGTAAGAATTACATTTGATAAAGCAATTGAAACCAAAAATATTGAAAGTAAAAAGAGAAAGGAATTTTGAATTAGAATAAATAACTGATTAAAAGTTGATTAAAATAAAAGAGTTCATTAATAGCAAAAATGTGTTAAGTATAGTTATTTCACCGTTAACCATTTACTAGTACTCCGTGCCAAAAACTCGTCTAACGACCCTGTGAATTTTCTGAAAGAGGAGAAATCAGTTAGCAAAATTATTTAATTGTTGTACAATGGGAAAAGTGTGAAAGTTTACACGTTAACTTCAACAAACGTGTTGGCGTTTTTTTTTTTTCTTTTCAACAACCTAGTTGTTGTTTAAGACCTGAAGATGTCAGTGATGACGAAAAGCTTTGTCTAAATAATAAAAATTATAGCAGTTTAGCAATTTTATAAAAGAAAAGTAAGGATGGCTGCTAATTTAAACAATACGAAGAATAAAACGTGTTGGCGGTCCTAGCAGTTTAGAGTCTTCTGAAGGTAAGTTGCGAAGAAAAGATCGCAAGGTAGGTAAGATTCTGGCAATTATATTTCTTAAAACTTTAATTACTTTACAAAATCTAACTCAAAAATTGCCACCAAACATAAGATTCAAAACTAACATGGAAGAAGAATTCTAAAATAACTAATGATGATAGTGAATACTGCTAAGACAGTTCTGTAATGCTCTCAAAAAGTGTCATTTTACACACTTCTCAACTAGCCCAGTGTGCAGTGTCTGTGTTAAGACCACCCACTCACGTAGCACTCTAGAGTGTTTGAGTACTTGAAGCTACGCAAATTACGCTGGCACGCCACCAGGAATATGAAAAATTATTCTAGAACCTCTGCGGGATCTATATAAGCAACAGCGGCTGGCTTAGTAAACCAGTTACACCTGGAAATATTGTAGAGTGCGGACCAGGTGAATGTTGTGGATTAGTGGAAAATGATTATTGTGTTAATTAGTGTGGTACTGTAATCAGGTGACATTATTATTATGTGTGGACAATTTTAAATTGAATTATTGTATGAGAGTACGTTTGTTGATTTCAAATTGTTATTTGTGACTAATTAAAGTTGATAATTAGTGATTTCATTGGTGTATGTATTTTGTTTCCATTGTGTGGCGATCAGTGAGACCATCATAACAATAGGTCAGAAGTGCTACAGAACCTTTAACAGTGGAAACAGAGGACACCTCATAGAAGAGCAGTGTAAGTGATAATTTACTTGCAAAAAATGGATACCAGTCAGACGATGGAAAGTTTCCAGGCACTGATGCTGCAGACAGAGGAACAATAATGACAGGCAGAAGAAGAAGCAGAGAAAAGACGCCGACAAGGGGCAAAATAGCAGAAAAATTCAAAACACAGACATGAAAGCAGACAGAAAAGATAATAGGCAGAAGAATGGCAGAAAGCACTAATGCTAGAATCTGAAGGACAACAAATAGAAAAACATAAGCGAGAAGCAGATAAAATGCAAGCTCTTTTTGATTTTATGCAAAAACCGATCCAAGAGAATACTGCCACGGAGTTGGATCTCCTATGTGGTGGCTTGAGTGAATTACACAGTGATCTGAATGGCCAAAAGGTATAAAACTGTCTACAGTAGAAAATTCCGTCTCAAATATAGAACAAACAATGTCAACAAAAACATCTGCAGTATAAGACTCAATTGCAAACATAAGAGGACAAATTATGAAGTAGAACAGTTCATGACAATACAACTATGCGTTTCAAAACAAATTGCTGAACAGACCAATGGTAAAGACAGAAAAAGACACAGAAAATAAGACAATAGAGAAAATCACTTTGCTTGTAGTTGGGGCACTTCATGTCAAGGCCCCAACATTTGATGGAAGGACTTGCTGGACGACATGTCTTTGGCAGTTTGAAGCCACTTCATGCACAAATAATTGGATGGAGAAAGACAAAGCAATCTCACTCATTTCTGAATTTAAAATGGCCTATGGCAGAGCTACTACAGAAAGTGCCACCTGATAGCCAGAACACCTATGGCAAATTGATAAAAGCTCTTGAATTATGGTATAGCGATAAACATTTGCGAGATCTGTACTACACTCAGCTGAGAACAAGGTGAAAACATTCCAGGGAGAGTCTGCAAGAGTTTTAAGCCTTGACAGACTAATTAGACTGAGTTATCCTGAAGCAACAGAGGATTTTCAAATGAGGCTTGTGGTACAGACACTTATGGATGGCATCGGAGATTGTGAACTTCAGCACGTGTTGTGAATGGCAAGACATCGAAATAGCTCAGAAGTTCTTGTTCACATCCTTGAGTTTGAAGTTGCCAAGTCAGGGTCCCACCATATTAATGGGTCTATATAATCACACTGTAATATCCCAGTATCACATTGCCATTATGATGGGGGCAGAAAAATGGGACAATGTTTCAGGACAAATAATTAAAAGGTTCAAGAGCAGCACAATGCTTTGAATGATGGGAAAGGTCATCTACAGAGAATGTTGGGAGAAGAAAATACAGAGAGAAGGGTGTGATCACACAAATTGGAGAAATAATGCTCCAGAACAGCATACAGTTTTCACACTCCATAAGAATCTGGAAACTTGATCATTAATGGATTTGCGGAAGGTAAACCAATATCATTTACAGTTGACACGGGTGCAACAGTGTCCATTGTGCGCCCTGACATAGTTAGCAACCACCAGTCTTAATTCAGCTCTTGTACAATACAGACTGTGACTTGAAGGCCCATCAAGTGTTAGGACAGGTAGAAGTACGTGTATGCCTGGGTCTTCTCTAGTTTAGCCACCAAATGCTCAATGCAGACATTGTCGATTAAGAGATTCTTGGCACGGACATTATGAATGCCTACAGACTTGTTGTGAACTTAAAGAGAGAATGTCCTGAGGTTGGTCAAGAGAAGGCAAAGCTTTGCATGCCTAAAATGACAGGGTCTGCCATCTATTTGAAAAAGCAAGTGTCATTAGCCAAAGAAGAAGTCAACCGGTGTGGTCAAGAGGAACCCTTCCTATTGCATGCAGAAATGGAAGAACTACCAGAGGAAGTACCGACTTGTATAACGACAAAAGAAGTGATTGGAAAACCAACTATGGGTGTCGAGGAAAGGCTCTTGCTTGTTTCTGAGTTAATGGAACTGCCCACGGGGGAAATTGCTGAAGATGAAGTTACGCAAGAAGTTGTTGATGAAAACCAAACAGACTTTGACCAGCTAATGGTGCATAGGTCAATTCAGTAAACAACACAACCGGCATGATTCCAGCAAAACTAGTGCTTGAGAGGGAGATAAGCATTCCTGGGAACTTGATGTTTGGATCACCTGAGATTGAATTCGAAGAGCTGCTGAATTATTCTTCACTTGTAGGGCAACTCCCTAGATCACCAAGATCACCTGGCCCAAGTATTACTGCAGAGATGGGTTGCCAGTTCGGGATGAACAGGCTTAAGGAGGGGGCAGTGCTACGACAATTATGTAACAGACGTTTAATGAAGAAATTTGTGTTAGTGGTTTAAATCACAATCAGAATGATCACAGTTGCACACCACTATGTAAAAATTATCCCAATTAGCGCTTTCAAGCTTCACAGCCCATCGTCAGATTGGAATAGCTATTCCAATCTGACGATGGGCTGTGAAGCTTGAAAGCGCTAACTGGGATAATTTTTACATAGTGGTGTGCAACTGTGATCATTCTGATTGTAATTATGTAACACTCGGGTCATTCCATGTCAACTCAACCAGGCCATCTCACCCACCACCTCAGATTTTGATGAAACTTGGCTTATTTGTTCTCCCTACAATGATAAGTAACCACACCAAATATTAACCCTCTATCTCTATCCGTTGTCATTGTATAGGCTTTCAAAGTTTGAAATTTTAGTGTTTTTAACAATCAGATGTTGCGAAACGAGACTTGCTACACTTTTGAAAATAATTTGTAACGTTTTTATTTATCATCCAATCTTTGTGAAATGTTGTAGTTATATACTCTAAAGTATAAGGATTCTAGAAAAAAAATACACAACACCTTTAAGTAAAACCACTTAGGCTGGAAAAAATGTTTTATTTGCATCTTTGTAGTTTTTTTTTTGTAAAAAACATGGTTTAGCATTAAATTGAATATCACAGAAAGGGAAAGGGATAATCATAAAAACCTTTTTTTGAAAACAATCCTCAATACATGGGCTATCATATGAAAAAATAAAATTGATGGGGTTTTCATTCCTTTGTTGTTTTTTTTCTGTTAAAGGTAAGTTTTTAAAAATTTTTATTCAGCGATTTAACTAAGCCATAGACATTTAAAAAGGTCTTGTATTTTTTTTTAATAAAACTAAAATTTTAAGTGATTATAAAACAAACAGGCCCTATATTAAAACAAATATCACAGAAAGGGAAAGGTATAATCACAAAAACTTGCCCACCCAAAGAAAATCTAACAAACGTTTTACAAACAAAATTTGAAGATTGTGATGAAGACAACACCATTGAATTTAATCAATGGATTTCAACTGACAGAACACAAATGATTACATGTTCTGCAAAAATTGGTGAATTTATTGATGACCTTTCATCTAAATTGGAAAAAGTTGTCCCACACTCTTACGTTGCAAAGTCTCAATCAAAATATTTCAAGATACTTAAAGAATCTTCTGATGCAAACGTTGCCACAGTATCAAATGACTTGAGTGAAAATTACTCTTTTACTATCCAGGACGAAGCCCAAGGATACCACTGGACATCTGACTCTTGCACTGTACATCCTATTATAATTAACCTTAAAAGTACTGAAGGCGAAAGATTGGTTTTGTCTCTTTGTGTGATATGTGATGATATGAAACATGACATTTGTATGGTCTACAAAATTCAAGAAATTGTGACAGAGTTCACTAAAGAAAAGTATTCACATGTTACAAAAATCCATTATTTCAGTGATGGCTGTGCAGGCCAATATAAAAATAAATTTAATTTTATAAACCCTTGTCTGCACAAAAAAGATTTTAAGATCAGGGCACAGTGGTCGTTATTTGCAACTAGCCATGGGAAAACTGAGTGTGATGGTATAGGAGGCACTGTTAAAAGGCTAGCACGAAAGGAAAGTCTACAAAGACCTCTTGGACATCAAATATTATTTCTAGCAGATTTGTTTGAGTTTTGTAAAGTCAACATCACCAAAGTTAATTTTCATTTTATTTCTAAAGATTCTGTAAATTAGATATGTTCTGACTTTGTGGAACGCTTTGAAGATGTACAAACACTTCCAGGAACCAGTAGTTTCCATAACTTTAAGCCATTAGATTGTTTAGGGAACTTGGAAGCAAGGAGGATCAGTAGTGATGAGAAAACCACCTTTACATATAATTTAAAGAATAAATAGACATCACTTGTAAGAGAAGAAAATTTGAACCCATCATCACGCTATGTAGCTTGTAAATATGACAATCTGTGGTACTTTGGAATCATCACTGAATTAAATAAAGAAGGTGATATGACTGTTCAATTTTTGCATCCTGCAGGACCATCGCCATCATTTCATGGCCCAAACGAGAGAACATTTGCCCGATGCCAATTCCTCATGTGCTTGCAATTGTTGAGTCTCCTCACACATCAAATGGAAGAGCCTACAGATTCTCAGAGGAGTGTATGAGTTCAATTAAGAAAAAAATGTTACTCCATTAAATTTCTTTGACTGTACATACTGTAAATAACAAATATTGGAATGCAGTTTTGGTAAATTTCCAGACTTTGTTATTAATGTACATAATGTTAAAAAATATTTGATTTTTTGTGTCGGCATTAAAAAAATTCTTGAACAAGAATTAAATTTCTATGGCTTAGTAAAATCACTGAATAATTTTTTTTTTTAAACTTACCTTTAACAGAAAAAAACAACAAAGGAATGAAAACCCCATCAATTATATTTTTTCATATGATAGCCCATGTATTAAGGATTATTTTGAAAAAAAAGTTTTTATGATTATCCCTTTCCCTTCCTGTGATATTCAATTTAATGCTAAACCATGTTTTTTACCAAAAAAAAACTACAAAGATGCAAATAAAACATTTTTTCCAGCCTTAGTAGTTTTACTTGAAGGTGTTGTGTATTTTTTTTCTAGAATCCTTATACTTTAGAGTATATAACCACAAACTTTCACAAAGATTGGATGATAAATAAAAAAGTTACAAATTATTTTCAAAAGGTTAGCAAGTCTCGTTTCGCGACATCTGATTGTTAAAAACGCCAAAATTTCAAAACTTTGAAAGCCTATACAATGAAAATGGAGAGATAAAGGGTTAAAATTTGGTGTGGTTACTTATCTCTGTAGGGAGAACAAATAAGCCAAGTTTCATCAAAATCTGAGATGGTGGGTGAGAAAATGATATTTTTTTTTTTTTTGTTGAACTGATATGGAATGACCCACTCTTGAAAATTCAAGAATGTCATTCTACACGTTTCTCAACTAGCCCAGTATGTGGTGCCAGTGTCAAGGCTGGGCACTCACGTAGCCTCCAGACTGTTCAAGCTCTTGTAGCTCTTCAAATTATGTTGGCATGCCGCCAGGAATATGAAAAATTAAAAATTATTCTGGAACCTTTCCAGGATCCTATATAAGCAACAGCGGCCGGCTTAGTAAACCAGTCACACCTAGCAATATTGTAGAGTGTGGATTAAGTGATTGTTGCAGATTAGTGGAAATTACAGTGTTAGTGTACAGTACATAGTAACTGATTAGTGTTAATTAGTACAATACTATAAGAAAGTGACATTATTATTGCGTGTGGACAATTTTAACTTGATGAATTGTATGAAAGTACCTTTTTAATTTCAAATTGTTATTTGTGACTAATTAAAGTTGGTAATTAGTGACTTCATTGGTGTCTGTATTTTATTTCCACTGTACAATACGACTATCAGTGAGACCATCATAACAATATGACTATCACAATCATGACTAGCACTTGTTACCCTATAAATGTCTCAGGGTACCCAGCAAACGTCTCAGTCATCCTCCAATGGTTTTTTTTTTCAAAAGAAAATTTTGTCCAGTTTAGTGAGCACAGAACATAACAAAGAGTTTTCATATACAGTAGAGTCTCGCTTATACGACATAAACGGGCCGGCAGAATGTCGGATAAGCGAAAATGTCGGATAATAGGGAGGTGTTAAAAAAAACCCTATTAAACGTCAAAATATGTAATAATTTCAAACTATGTTATAATTTTACACATTACGAACCTAATAATAATGTTTTACAACAAAACAACAGAAAAAATTAACTGAAAAAATGAACTTACAGTTACAGAATTGTCTGAAGTTAAATACACTTAAAAAGTTCAGTCCTGCGATGATTTAAAGAAATTTTTTATCGTAGTCTGCTTTCCTGATGAGTGCCGTTTCTTCGCCAAGTCTCGCCATCTTTGCAGCATCATTATGTCGATTCCTGTAGCTTCTTCTTGTTGCTCAATGTATTTAATTGCAGTTTCTAGAGCCTTACCTCTGTCGTTATATGAAATTGTGAGCGGCTCAACAGTTGGTGCTTGATCTTGATCTTCAATTACGTTGTCATCGCAATTGACAAGAGCGACAATTTCTCCATCAGTTACATACTGATCATCATCCTTCATCCAACTTTCGATTTCTTGCAAAGATGCATCCTCACATCCAGGGATACGTTGCATTAAAGGTACAATGGTTTCTTCGATTTCATCTGTGCTTTCCGTTTCCATATTTTCATCATCGCCTAGCAGCTTCTTCCATGATTTGGCAATTGTTGGAGCCCTTACGTCAGCGCAGGCCCTTGCAACCCAATAAGCAACATCCTTTACATTGATGCGTTTCAATTTTTCAATCATGTCTTGTCCTTCTTCAATTTCTTCTATCACTGTGGATAGTAGCTTCCTGCGATAGTTCCTTTTATCGTTTCCAAAACGCCCTGATCCATAGGTTGGCATATGGCGGTTACATTGGGGGGCAGAAACATTGCCTTAATGTCACCATCTTGAAGCTCCTCTGCATCAGGGTGCGTTGGAGCATTATCTACCAACAAAACTGCTTTTCTGGGTAAATTATTTTCTTTCAAAAACTTCTCTGTTGAAGGAATGAATTCCTTAAAAAACCAGTCTTTGAAAATTTCACTGCTCATCCATGCGCTTTTCTGACTGTAGTATTTTACAGGAAGAGCGTTTTTTGAAACTGTTTTAAAGGCTCTAGGATTTTTGGACTTTCCAATCATTGCAAGGTCCATTTTGAAGTTTGCTGTAGCATTGCTGCATGCTAAAATTGTCAGCCTTTCCTTACTACGCTTGTAGCCAGGGGCTCCTGCTTCAGTTCTGGCTGCAAGACTCTTACTAGGTAACATTTTGTAATTAAGGCCTGACTCATCACAGTTAAATATCTGATCACCCGTTAGGCTTTCTTCAATAAATTCCTGAAATCTTTTCATGAATGCTTCCATTTCTTCAAAATTCGATGATAGTTTTTCACCACAAACACTTAACTGACGGATACCGTAGCGTTTCTTCCATCAGTCGAGCCAACCGACACTTGCTGTGAAATCTGGGTCCCCTTCATTGAATTCATTACAAAAATGCAACGCCTTTTGCTGTAAAATAGGCTCTGAAATAGGCACACCTTTGTCCCTGAACTGTGTAAACCAAATATACAAAGCTTCACTAACTTTTTCATAGTCACATTATTTCATAGTTTTTCTTTCTTTTAATGCACCCTCCGTAACTCTTGATGCACACCATTTTTCTATTTCTATTTGTTTTTTTTCCAGTCTCCTACTGTTACCCGTCCAATGCCAAAGTCGTCAGCTACCTACTGCATTGTCTCTCCCTTGTCCAGTCTTTTGATTGCCTCAAGTTTTTGTTCCATCGATACAACTTTCTTTCTTTTCGTCGCCATACTTGCGTAAATTTCAACTTTTAAACAACACAACAACGTTTGTCAAATTAACACACACAGACACATACGCATGTAACAGACGATAAACCGATCCGCATACAATGATAAACTGCACTGCACTGAGTAGTGAGTTGTGACAGTGAGTGGGTGAGGGTGGGGTGAATGACAGGCACATGAGTCATAGTGTAGACTGTACAGTCAGGGTAACTAATTAGCTGCAGTAGAGTCGGAAGCAACAAAAAATAGACTACCCTCATGCTCGCAACTTGCAGTTCTTGTTGCCAATTAATCCGTTTTTGTTGTTGTTTTTTGCGGTAGGACGTCGGATAATACGGAGTGTCGGATAAGCGAAGGTCGGATAAACGAGACTCTACTTTATGTACATAAAGTTTTGTGATACAAAGAATTGCCATAACTTTTTTTAATATTAAAAATAATTTATGGATATTAAAACGTTGTATAAAATTGTTTACAAGGACTATGTATTTTTAGTTACAAACAATTTCCACAAAATTCTGGTATAAATGAAGAAAGGAATAAAATAAGCTTGTCACTATTTCTGTTTAACATGTACACTGAAGAGGTAATAACATGAAAAAAAAACAATTATTAGAGTAATAAAAGTTAGACAAAATTATTGCCTAGTTTTGGAAATAATTTTTTTTTATTGAAGAAGGCGGCAATGAAATATCTTGAATACTATAATGGGACTTGGTTTTGGTTTCATGAAGTCAGAATTATTATTTTCTTATTGGAGTGTAACACTGGGTCATGTGGAATCTGTCTTCATTACTTCAGTATGGGAAAATGCATCTCCCATAACATATACAGGATCAAAGGATAAAATCACACACTCACATATAGTGATTCATATGAAGCGAACTCTTGCAGGTGGCCAGTTTGTCATGCATTATACAGTCATACTAGCCACACACACGTGCGTGCATGTGCTCACACACACACACACACACACGCGCGCGCGCGCGCGCACGCACAACTGGAAACAATCCAGTTATAATCTTTCTAAAAGGGAGGGGTCTGTAACGGGATAAAGTTTGAGTATTTATGAGTTAACATTCTGGAAACCAATGCACTGTGCACATGTATGGTAGTACAGGGGCGCAGACCCCCAATTTTCTTGGACCACCCTCTTCCCCGCTGCCCAGGTTGGAGAAGCTACAGTAAATAATGTGATAAAGGTTATTGTACAGAGTAGGAAATGTTATACTGACAGGAATTTTATACTGTTAAGAATTTAATGTCATTAATAAAACCATATGTAATAAAATGTTGGCTGGCATGTCTGATAATTTTGTACGCAAACTGAGCACAAAAACAAAAGTAAATTACGCTAAAGGGAAGCAATACAGCTTGTTAGTGAGTATATAGTAACATTAGTGTGTTTTTAAAAGCTGGAGTAAGATGTATCCACACATCCATTTGATTTGTGTTTGTGGTCATAATAAGATTATGATAATGCTTTGTTTACAAAATTACTTAGTTTTGGTACTAAATTCAGTAGTGCACAATAGAAGAATTACATTTTGTAAGCAGGCCCGTAGCCAGGGGCCAGTAACAGTAACATGTATCCACACATTCATTTGATTTGTGTTTGTGGTCATAATAAGATTATGATAATGCTTTGTTTACAAAATTACTTAATTTTGGTACTTAATTCAGTAGTGCACAATAGAAGAATGACATTTTGTAAGCAGGCCCATAGCCAGGGGGGAGTAACAGTAAATGTATCCACACATCCACTTGATTTGTGTTTGTGGTCATAATAAGATTATGATAATGCTTCGTTTTCAAAATTACTTAGTTTTGGTACTCAATTTAGTAGTGCACGATAGAAGAATACATTGTTGCTGACCTAACACATTTTTTAAAAAAATTCTCCAATAATTTCAACTCATGATATTTAATTTTAAAAGCTTGTTGAATTAATTGAGGATGAATTACAAATTTAAAATCTTTAACAGTATAAAACATTAAGATTAAAACAATTATAAGACATTAAATTCTTAACAGTATAAAATTCCTGTCAGTATAACATTTCCTACTCTCTACATTGACCTTTCAGTCACTCCATAATGAAGAAGGAATGGAGATGTTTGGTGAGTAAAATAAAAACAATTTTACCTTCACTGCAGCTTCTTTCTTTTTATAATGTTGGCAGTAAGCTTGAAATAATTTCTCTAGGCAACTCTGACGAATCGTTACTGGAAACTTGGAGTCTCCTGATACTAATGGGCACGTTACCAACGAATCCTGCAAAATGTTACACAGATATTGTTAATTTATACATGGTTACAAAATTCAGAAAGTTGGTTATACAGAAAGTTGACATACTATTGATCTAACTATGTAACACAACAGCAAGAGTAGTGTAGTGTGTTGTTATTGGGGGGGGGGGGCAGTGCTTTGACACATATACCGTAAGTAAATATAAGAAATACCAAGTTTTCTTCATACAGCTGTTTACGGTACACAACTTTGTGTATTACTAAAAAAATGAAAAAATAAACTCTGTACAATACTAATATTTTTGTTAAAATATGGTTCCACTATTGGAAATTCATTCCAACCTGCTAATAGTTAATGGATCTTTTTCAAATTTATTAAAGTGATAAAAATGTGTGTGTGTGTGTGTGTGTGTGTGTGTGTTTGTGTGTGTGTGTGTGTGTGGTACATCTGTGTACAAGATTTTCATGTTGCTGACATTTTGTTTTGTAATCCCTGAACACTTTTTCAAGACATACTGATGTTGGTTTAGCTATGGATTCCTTCCCTTGTGATTGTTACATGGGATGGTTCAAGTATGGGGGTGAGTGTGTTGTGGCCATTTGTTGTGTGTTATTTTGAGAACTGTCAGGTAGGAATTTCCAAGCTGCCACTAACTCTGTCATTGACCGCTGCCTCCCCTTTCCAGTAAATCTCGATTCCCTACCTGTATTGTCTGATTTTCTTATTATTTATTCGTGCCAAGATTTTTGTATTTTTGAAATAGAAAGTGTGTCCTGTTTCTTTGGTGTGTTTTGTCAGGGATGTGTTGTTTTCTTGTTTGCTACTGACAGTTCGTGTTCGTGGACACACTGATAGATATTTCTTCCAGTGTGGCCAATATACAATTGGTTGCAGTTTTTACATGGTATTTAAGATACACCTTGTCCCTCTATGTGTATGGAGTCCTTCAGGTTTTGTAGAAAGGTGTTGATTTTTTTGTGCATGTTGAATTGTTGTCCTGATGTTTTTTTTAGTATTCTCCCTATTATGTCTGTTGTGCCATTTATACCAGTATTCAAAATTGCATGGCAATCTCTAGGGGTCTGATTCTATAATTAAAAGTAAGAAAAAAAGTTCTATGAACATATAGGTCCAAAAGCGAGTTACGACTCACAAAACATTTGCCCTGATTTCTGCTCCCACAGTAAAATTAAGCCATACTGAAATTCTTGATGTACAAAGTGAAGAGTACATTTTGTGGTTTCTTTTGGTTTTTGATCTGACAAATTGAATAAAAGAGGTCCCAGAACTCTATCTCACTTAGTTTCTAAGAAAAACTGTGTAAAACACTAAACACTGGAGTCGAAAAGCACATTTTTAGATTTGGAATAAAATAACTTTATTAATTGATCAATAAACAAATAAAAATTTCTAACTAAATTTGTAGAGAATTTAATTTTGAGAAAGTTGATGTGTATAAAGTTTTTTAAAAGTAAATAAAAATCTGACTTTAATTAAAAACAAAACAGACCTAAATGCGCCAGAAAAGTGTTACAATTTTAAACAGAACAAAAGTTTTTGTACATGTTTTCACAACAAATGTAATTGAAAACTTACATTATTGAATTTATTCTTAAAATGATTAAATATCAAAATTGTTAAACTGATAAATATACAAACGTTTGTTCACAGCAGTTGTTCAATGTGGCCACCATTTTGTTGAATGCAGAATTCAGCTCGGCGAATCTGTGCTAGCCGGGCACACCTTATAGTACCAGGATTATTCTTAACAGTAGCTTCATATTCTATTATGCGATGTCTCCATTCTTTTTGTGTGCCAATACGACCAGAATAAACTACCGACTTCATCCAACCCCACAGGAAAAAGTCTGCTGGCGTGAGATCAGGAGATCGAGGTGGCCATTTTACTGATCCGTTTCAACCAACCCATCGCTTACTGAATGTATTATTTAAATGGTTCATCACATCATGACAGTAGTGAGTAGGTGCACCGTCATTCAAAAACAACATCTCCACTCTATCTGAAAGTGGAATATCTTCCAAGAGTTCCATCAGATTCGTTTGCACAAAAATTAAGTACTGTCTTCAATTAAGCCTTGGTGGTAGGAGAAAAGGGCCTAAGAGAGTATCACCAAGAAGACCGCACCACACATTAAACGAAAACATATGTTGGTTATGTCTTGTAGCAGTCTCATGTGAGTTTTCTTCTGCCCAAATGTGGGTGTTCCAAAAATTTACAATGTCATTTATTGTAAACTGTAACACTTTTCTAGCGCATTATGGTCTGTTTTGTTTTTAATTAAACTCAAATTTCTCAAATTTGTATTTATTTTTAATAGACATTATACACATCAACTTTCTCAGAATTACATTCTCTACAGATTTAGTTAGAAATTTTTATTTGTTTATTGATAAATTAATAAAGTTATTTTATCCTAAAACTAAAAAGTTGTGTTTTTTGACTCCAGCTGTTTGTGTTTTACACAGTTTTTCTTTGAAACTAAATGAGCCAGAGTTCTGGGGCCTCTTTTATTCAATTTCTCAGATCAAAAACCATAAGAAACCACCAAATTTACCCTTCACTTTATACACCAAGAATTTAAGTTTTGTTTTTTAATTTTACCGTGAAAGCAGACATCAGGGTGAAATGTTTTGCGAGCCGTAACTCGCTAACAAACCATTTTTGGACCTATATTTAAATGAACTTTTTTCTTATTTTTAGCTATAGAATCAACTCCTGAGAGATTGCCATGCAATTTTGAATCACCCTGTATATGGTAATGTTAAGGTACTGACTTACTCTTGTTTCTTTCTCTGGCTGCATAGAAATAAAAATTTGCTTTATCAAGGTAGTGAGTAGTCAGTGCGACATCCAGCCCTTCTGTGAACCCTAATGTTATTATACTGCAAACGGGTGTGAAGTTTACAAATGAGGAAATCAATTATTATTTTCTTTGGAGAGTTGGTTGCACCCAAGTATAGTTATGAATATCTTTGTGTTTGAAAAATCTATTTATAATTTTCAGTGAATGTTGCTGACATATTTCTCTAAATCTCTCTCCACTGCCATTAACATTATTATTTCCAAAGCACCCTACTAGCATGGTAAACGAAGACATTTGCCTGAACAAAAATTTCGATCAGGATGAAAATTTGGATTTATGTAGCTAAAGATGTATACTTTAAAATAAGAAAACCTTACCATCGCGGCGGGACCCCGTTTCCGGGAAAATCGATCGGAAAAGTCGTGATTGTCGGTTTTCTTCACGTAATTGTTTAAATAATGAAAATAAAGCAAAACGTTTCAAATAAATGTTGTAGCTTGTGATTTTATCTACAAATGTTGTCTAAACAATTTTTCGATATCTGAATTAGTTTACGAGATATAAACGATTTTCCACGTACTCTCGCTATACTACTCGTGGATGCGCGCGCATCTCCAAAATAGGAAAATTTTCAAACATGTAATTAATTAATCGATAATTTGGGATATTTATCGAAGTCGGAAAATTTTGAAAATGATAGGACATAGAGAAAAACCTCAGCTTTCACGTGAATATATTTACATATTTCATTAAAGAATTCATCATATACAAAAATGTGTTTAAAAATGGGCAGCTACATCTTATGAACAGAAATTTCGTATTTTGTCACAACTTTTTTGAAAATCATCAGAATGAAAATTCCTTCTGGATTTACTTTCTTTAATGTTTGTATAATAATAATATTCAAACGAGAAAAGGATTACTGTTAAGGGGGAAAAATGATCTTGCGTCGAAGTTTGGGTTGTTTTCCATTCTTATTTTTAAGTGTTTTTTCCGGAATTCATTTATCAATATTTTCAATGTGAATTAATCAAAATCAATAAAAATGTGCTTATAAGTACTTAAAAGTATACTCTTTCGAAAGGATTAAACATTTTTTCAGTACACGTAATATTTTTTAAATTATGCTAAATTATTATGCATAGGTACCAAAACTGGCCATATTTTAGTAAAATAAATACAACTTTTTCCAAAATGAATATTTTTGTTTGAAAATTTTAGAGCATATTAAAGAATGCACACAAGAGAGATTGCACCTATACAGAGAATACACCTATTGTAAAGGTAGAAATGAGAGGGCCTACTAAGTGAGGTGAAAATGCAGGTGTCAGGGAAAAAAGCGACCTTGGTATTTGAGCGCGCAACGCCAGGCGGCGTGACATGGCGCACTCAGGGACCACGCAGGCGCAGGACCTTAAACAGCCGGGAAGTTAGTCAGTCTTGTTGTCGCATGATTGTTACATAGCTGACATTTTAAGGTTATTATTTTTTGATAATAAACAGTTTGCGTTAACAATGAGTGAGAATTGTGAAAAAGTTGATAATATCACTTGTTTCATTTGTGAAAAAGATTTAGAAAATGACAGTGAAGAACATGTTGTTCTTGTGACACGTGGTTTAGAAACATTAAAAGCTGTCAGTATTGAAAGAAACGAAATATTTAAATGTACTGAAATAAGCAGTGCTATAGTAGTAAATATATTTTCGGCGTGTTCAACAAAAAATGAACTTCAAATTAATCATAATTATGAACGGACTCCCTTTTATATTTTTATACAAAGTGGTGGCGGTAACTAATGAATTTTCAGCATTCTAATATTCAGAATAGTTTATACAAACAATTACATTGATCATTTTCCTTACAGAATTTAAGAAATAAACATAAAAGTAGCTACAAACCCTTAAAGTGCCGAGTTTCCCCCACATCTATCGTACATTTTACTACATAAATTGTGTAGGTAAAAGTATGAGGTACTACAGTAACATTCTTGTTTTTTACAAATTTTCATTTTTAGAAGCTATATACCAAAAAAGGAAAAAATGACGAGAGGTGTAAGTGGAAAATCGGCGTTATCTCCGTAAGGCATTAACATTTAAAAAAACTTTTGTAACCAATCTTGCTGTGAAAATCACGAGCTACAAGATTCATATACAAGTGTTTCGCTATTTCCATATTTTAAATGAGTAGGACGGAAAATGAACGCTAAAAAGGCCGACGCGCGGCGGAAGGTCGTGGAAAATCGTTTATATCTCGGAAACAAATTAATGGATCGAAAAATTGTTTAGACAAGTTTTGTAGGTAAAAGTATGAGGTACCACAGTAACAATCTTGTTTTTTACAAATTTTCATTTTTTAGAAGCTATATATCAAAAAAGGAAAAAATGATGAGAGTTGTAAGTGGAAAATCGGCGTTATCTCTGTAACACATTAACATATCAAAAAATATTTTGAACCAGTTTTGTAGAGAAAAACACGAGCTACAACATTTATTTGAAACGTTTTTCGCTATTTCCATTTTTTAAATGACTATAACAGAAAAACGAACGCTAAAAAAGCGGACGCACGGCGGAAGGTCGTGGAAAATCGTCTATATCTCGTAAACTAATTCAGATATCGAAAAATTGTTTAGACAAAATGTGTAGATAAAATCATAAGCTACAACATTTATTTGAAACATTTTGCTATATTTTCATTATTTAAACAATTACGTGAAGAAAACCGACAATCACGACTTTTCCGATCGATTTTCCCGGAAACGGGGTCCCGCCACGATGGTAAGGTTTTCTTATTTTAAAGTATACATCTTTAGCTACCTAAATCCAAATTTTCATCCTGATCGAAATTTTTGCACAAATTTGTCGAAATTTTGTCTTCGTTTACCATGCTATACAATGGCGTCATTACTTCTTGCTCCCATGTGTACATTACAATCACCCAGCATACCTATTTCTTTCCTGTTACTAACTGTACCTACAAATTGACTTAATCTGTCCTCATGCTCATCGTTAACATTAACTAAACCAACCACTGGTTTAATGGTTTGATATAGCGTCATTTGAAGGAGTTTAAAATGTCACCACATCATCTTTTTAATTTAAGATCAACCTTTACTATTCTTTCATTAATAGTATCCTAATCCTTTATAACTTTTACCAGTGCTTTTCTTATAAACAGGAACACATCTTCTTCAGCTCAGCAAGTAAAAATTTATCCCAATTTTTATTAGTCATCAAAGTCCAAGATAAAGATACCCAAAAAGTTCAGCCTCGGAAGAAATTATTTGCTGAGTGTATGCTACGATTCTACATGATCAACAGTGATTGAAAAAGCATGATTTAATGGATGTTACACACGTCACACAACAGTTTTCTACATACATCTTGACCAAAGTTATAGGTAAGGAATAAAGTGTGAGTATTGCTTTGGCTGACAGTTGATCAAAATGTGTGCAATAATTTGAATTATTTTAAGACGATAAACTTGATTTTGTGTGGTAGTTTGAAACTGTAATATGTAAGGTACCTTATAATATGTATTATAAGATACGTGATTATAACATCTATAAAAGATGACCTAAATAGTTTATAAATGGGAAAATAAAATTTAGTGTTGATGCTTTGGATTAAGTCACCAACTGGTGAGCTAATTCACATTTTAATAAGAGATTTTATCTGTCCGACTCTGGAGCTGAAGTTGTGAAGCGGGGCTTCCTAGGTTGTAACCATAACTGTGATATAATTCTTTTTCTAATTATTCGGACGTTAGAAAAGTGTACTTTATAGAACAGATATTGCTGAAATAGGCACACGATGTTCTTCTTCCTCTTATCTGGTATTACAGACTCTGGTAGTGTCCTTTAGCCTCCTCAACAATACTACTCCATGTTTCCCCGTTTCCCACCCTTCCTCTCATAATAACAGAAAATGTCTTATTACTTCTATTTAAGAAGAGAAAATTTGGGCCATTACTGGACCGAATAACCAACAGGCTGGACCTATTAAGCGAAGAAACTTTCTCTGTGCAACCCCATTTTGTTTTTGTATTTTGAATATTGGCCCAATAAAGTGGCTGTCCCTAATAACTAGTGGCACCATTAACCGGATACACTGTACTTTCATTTTTTAAACACTTTCTATTACAAAATACACGATCTGTCCAGACTTAAATTATCTGACTTATTCTTTTACTCTGAAATCAGTTGGCTGCAAGTGAGCAGGGTGCACAGTAACGGTAAGCGAGCACAGTTGTGTAGCACATGCTTGTTGCATTTTTACTTTGTTCACAGGCTACTCCATAAAATGTTTTATGATACTTTAAGTCAAATAATTCGTAAGCTTCAGTGTGCTTTGAGTAGCAACACTACGGTTTCACAAATTAACAAATTACAGTACAGTTGAAAAATATCAAAAGTTTTGAGTGGCTGTGACTCTGACATCTGGTTGTCATTAATTGCACTGTTTGATCAAAAGTCACCAAATGACTGCTTGAGAACCTCATTATACTGGCTTTAGAGATGGTTTCGTGTATACAGTTATAACAGACCATTCGGGCAAGCACAACAAAATTTGTGCCAAAAGCTGATTATGTGTAAACTGAAAGAGCCCAGACATTGTCCAGGACATGCAGCAGAGCACTAACAGTGAGCAGTGAGCCAGACTTCTCGAAGACTGTGATAAATTGTGGCGATGCTTGGGGATACATGTTTCAATCCAGTGGAACTCTTAATTATCACCAAGACCAAAGAGGAATGATGATAATTAATATGATGCTGCATGTTTTGTTTTTTCTAACCTGGAGCTGTTAACCTAATCGGTTAACAAAATAATATCACATAACTAGCAGTTGCATCACAACTGCATGACTGTCCATTCTTCGTGCCTGATCCTGGATTTCTTGGCCAAGCACAAGAATACGCAGGTTCACTTCGCTAATGAGCCCCCAGATGTGCCACCTTGCGATTTCTGTTTGTTTCTCAAGCCGAAGATGCCCTTTGGAAAGGTCCCGATGGGAAAAAATATAATGAAGAACACAACGGTA
Source organism: Magicicada septendecula (assembly GCA_034769895.1). NCBI lineage: Eukaryota > Metazoa > Arthropoda > Insecta > Hemiptera > Cicadidae > Magicicada > Magicicada septendecula. Next base: position 289,799,781 of record CM068376.1, read on the forward strand.
CAGGTGGTAGCAATATCAAAACAGGACATCCAGCAATGGAAGGACTCCTAGTTAAAGCGTGTGAAGTCTCAAACAGACTATTTTGAAGGTGACGAGTTGTTTTCCGACCTTGCCTACAATCGGATACTTTTTGAACAGACCTTGTATACCATACATGTATACTGCTTATGACATTTCTGTCACAGAAAGTTAACTTGCCAGATACCTATAATCTTGTTGTGAACTCAAATTATACCTTCACCATAACTTCTGAAACAAAATAAGTCATTTTAATTTGACTTACCTTATCTTGGATTCCCTTGCTACAACTCTATAAAATTTTGAAGAATATATAAATTTTCCAAGGACCAGGTTTCAGCATTTGTTGTCTATGCAGTATATGTAAGGCCCTACTTACATATCAGTCGCGCGAGCGAGCGAGCGAGCGTGTGTGTGTGTGTGTGTGTGTGTGTGTGTGTGTGTGTGTGTGTGTGTGTGTGTGTGAGAGAGAGAGAGAGAGAGAGAGAGAGAGAGAGAGAGAGAGAGAGAGAGAGAGAGAGAGAGAGAGAGAGAGAGACTTTCAGTTAGTACAATAAATATTGGTCACTAAATTATTCCAAACAAGTTAAAGACACGCACAACAAAAACTCTGAATTACCTCACTGTCATCACTTTGCACAGTGTGTGATACTTCCTTTCCTGGTTGTGTAGTATTTCTGTCACTAATTTTGTTCACCAAAATTTTCTTTTTGGCATTCAATAAAGATGCAACGTTTGGGACATGTGCTATTCGCATCCGAACTAAAAAAAATAAATAAATAAAAACACTAATGTTACACATACTTCATATCACAATAGTTTTTATTGAAGTATTCTTGTATTTACGTATTCCTTAAATTACAATATATAAAGTTTATATAACAAATGTGAATCATTCTTTATATAGAATCACTCTTTATTTACATTTGTATCCACTTCTTAAATTTAGTTATGTGCACACTACTTATATAGAATGATTTTTAATAGAAATCTTATTATTTTTCTATAAACATGTTTATAACACAAAGAAATTACCTTGCTGTGAGCCCGATGGCTGTGCCTCCATGGTTTCTGGCTGAGCAGTATTACTTTTAGTCTGGTTCTCTTTTGACTGTTTCCATCTAGCAAGCATGGCCTAAACACATCAGTATATGTATATTTCAACAAGACGTTTACTTTACACTTTTTAACAACTGTCTTGCAGGAAATTTGAATGCATTAAACAACTCCATGACTGTATCATACATCTCATAATGCGAAATAACAAAAAGTTAACATTCATGAAAATGTATTAACAGTTCAAAATTTGTTTTAAAAAAGAAAGCTGTCATGGTCAATTAACAAAATGTGGAAGAACTTATATAGTGCGTGAAAAAATCGAAAAGTGTACTTCAAAATGGCCTGACGTCTCTATTGGACATTTTCAGCTAAGTAACAAATGGGGGGTGATTATGTTTGGATTCAGAATTAAAACAAAGCCAATATTAAATTTTTGAGATCTCACAAAGGCATGGGGATGTATGTGTGTGTGAGTGAATGAAAGTTAAGTAATAAATAAGAAGTGCTGGGTTTGCGATTATATATATATATAATTAAAAGGGATGATTCTTTATTATAAGTTCTATTTTGGTACAGTGTAAGAAATAATGGTAATAATTACTTGTAATTTGTTTTATCAACTGCGCCTTAGGGCAGTATAGATGTTTTCATGTACACGGAATGTCAGTACAAAGAAAAATAAAATAATGTTATATTTTAACTTGATAAATATGTACATTGTGTAATCGTATTTACATATTATTCTCTGCCAAGTTGACGTCTGAACAGGGACGAATTTAATATTTAAACACCAACACTGTTTCAAACTGTATTGAGTAGTAGATGAGTAGTTTTCGATGGAGCAGAACTGCTACATTTTGTTTTATTATTGCAAAGATGCAATGACTGTTACCTTATCAGAGTTCACCCTTGCATGTATGTCTGGCCAGGGTGGGGGTTTGCAAACAAAAAGAAACAAGGTTTAAAGGTTTAAGATGACACTAGGTCACACTAGCCACCTGAGTCAAACAACAGGTTAAGTTATGTTACAGTACATTTTATTTTTACATTGAATTTTGTACACTATCTTTTTACTAGAACATTTGCTTTTGTGTTTTCATTAACAATGGATACAGTTTTGTGTTACATTCCAATATAAATAGTTTATTTATGGGTTATGAGTTGTATTGCTCTAATAATACATAATTATACCAAGGTCAGTCAATTTAAACAATAGCAATACCTTAGCATAACATAATGTTGGCTAACCTCGAATAATATGGTACATACTGTTCGATATAGTACGGTACGTACTGTTTTATGAAATGCAAATCAAAAAAGACCAAATGCAATTGTCCATAAAACAGAAGTTTCCTAAGTTATAGGTTATTTTGTGCAATTACAGAGAGTTAATTAAATGCTTGTCAATCAAATGAAAATGTCTCACAACATGTGTTTTATCAGTAGTTAAAAGAAATATAAGTAATTTGAGAAAAACAAATTCAGCACCATGAACATGTCTCATGCATAGTAATTCTGTAACAAACTGTTATGAATAAAAATTATCGTTACATAACTTGTAATTTAAAAACTGAAAATCAAAATCCATTAAGATTACAATTGAACTGGTACAGTAATACCCATAAAAGTACAGAGACTTCAAGGTTATTATTGTATGTCTCACGGACTCCCATCAGACCGTTAATGTGTAACTAGCACCAAGATGTGTAACTATATCGATAGTTATGTTGATATGGATGGTCAAACAAGATGGGCAGTGTTATAACATTATATTACAAGTCTGTTTAGTAATAATATTTAAGTGTTTCCTATGAGATACAACATATTGGCCACGAGCACACGATTGTAATTTTGTTATGTTTTTTCTGTACCTATGTCTCTTCTCACACGTGAGGTGTGAAGATGAATGTGAAAAGAGTGTTAGTGTTGCCCAAATATCATAAAACAACTGTTCACAACCGAACTGACTGAAAATTTTCTGGTACATCTTATTTCAATTTTAAAATTCTATTACTAAGAATTCAAATTTAAATTATAAGTTGTATTTTAATATTAATGGTATAGATTAATCTAACAACACCTACTATCTTACAATTTTACTGGGTCCTGATTAATTTAACATTTTGAAAAATAAAGCTGTATCTAAAAAGATTAAAGAATGTCCGTTTGAAGAGTGTGTGAAATATTTGTAATCTCATTATGCACCAATAGCTCCGAGGACTCACATCTGGTGAGTATGGGAACTAGTGACTGGATTTACACTCTTCTTCAACTAGTCTTGAGTATGATCACTTCTCTTTTATCTTTCCTACCTGTTCTCTCTTGACCAACTCTTTTTTTCCAGATCCCGAAGTTATTAGAGTATTCGAGGGCTATAGGCATCTATTCTCGCTATCTATATATTCTTTTGCCTGGCAGAAGGCACAAACTGCAGTTGTTAAGCAACAGAAGGAAAAACACATGGAAATATTACCTCAGGTGGCAGGCCAGGTACATTAGAAAATCCACTCTTTTTGAAGGCAGGCCCTATGGATTCTGGGGAGGGCCAGAAACATTGATACAAGGTATCATTGTTTGATATAAGGGAGGAAACTGGAAACAAATATGTATGGAAAGAAGATGACAATCACGCTGCTAGAAGATCAGTGCTAGCCAGAACTCCACCAAGCAAACAGAAAGACTGTATTGCCAGGTGTTAGTGACAAAATGAACACAAGAACAAGGGCTGGTACTGTTGGAGATGGCTGTAAAAGAATCATGGTACCATTATCCCAATACCACCCACAAACAGAAAATGTTTCATATATCTATAGTGAATGGAAAAAGACTGTTGCTGAACGCAACAATCTTAAAACTTTGATTCATGAATTACAGGACAGAGCTGACCTGTTGATGAGTAGAGAGAACAAGAACTATCTGAAAATGTAACTGTCTCTGAGAGAACACAAGAATATTTCACAGATGAAGAAGAAGAAGTAGCAATTGAGACCAAATAGATTTTAGAAGAGGAAAGAAAAAGAAAAAAGTAAAAAATGAAAAGCTACCACAGTTGTCGCCAAATCAGCAACTAAAAAGTAGAAAAAGAACAGACAAAAAACAGCTGAAGGAAGCAAAACTCTTCCTCTGCCACCAATTAATATACAGTATTAACAGGAAAAACTGAATGGACATATAATGACAATGACATAGTGACATTCAAGGATTAAACCAAGGATGGTTTGTTCCGGTCTCAAATGGGCAAAGATTAGAGCTGGTCACTCCAGCGCTTCCTTGGATGTCCCACACCTCTCTGTCCCCTCAGCTTATAGTTCCATAGTTGTTTGGGGATGCGGCAGTCATCCATTCGACAAAGATGTTTCCACCAATTCAGCCAATACTGGGCAATTCTGTCAAGTATACTCATAATACTCAGTTCCTGCCATAAATCTGTGTTTCTTCTATGATTATAACCTGTGGAGACTATACCCTGCCACGTACCTGAGAAATCTCATTTCAACCGCTTGAATATGACTGGCCTGGCCTTTCGTTAAAGTCCAATTCTCAGACACATAGAGAAGTGTGGGAAGAGCCATCACCTTGTAGAAGTTTAAGCGTGGTCCTTTACTTGCTGACTTAAGGGTTTGCCTTATGGTCCCGCACATAAGGACGAACTTATGGAACTTATTCACAACGTCGTTGCTTGCATTATAAGACACACTGTAGCCCAGGTATTCAAAATTTCTAACTTGTTCCAGGACAGTACCATCTATAACAGCATCTATAAAATCAATGTAGTAAAGTGATGAAGAATATAGATGCCTTAGACATCAAATAACAGAATATGGATGGGAAGACTTCACCTATGAAGTTAAAAATGTGAGATCTATTAAGGTAATGGCAAGAGGAATCTATTCAGAATACCAGCCCGAAGAAATTGTTAAATTTCTGAAGGCAAGAAAATTTGAAATTCAAGATGTAACAAATATAAAAAAAAAGAAACAGCTAGAGAATTATTAAAAGAAATGTCCCTCTAATCATGCTAACTTTTGACAGAAGGCAAAATATAAAAGAAATTTATAAAATCGATAACATTTTATTCCGAGTCGTTAATATAACAGTTGTATTTAGTTAAGTAACTGACACATCATGGACAATGAAATCCAAGAATTAAACATTTTATGGTTAAGAGTAAGAAATGAACCGCTGCAGAAAAGATCTACCCTCATTCCACAATGTAAAAGATGTCAAATGTATGGTCGCACACAAAAATACTGTAATAGACAGGAAAGATATGTCAAATTCACTGGAAACCACTTAAAAGGAATTGTAAAAAAAGAGAAACAAAACAGCAAAGTGTGCCAATTGTGGTGAAGCCCATCCAGCTAGCTACCGAGTATGTTCTGTAGATAAGAAGCTACAACAGATCAGAGACGATTCTCTAGATAAACAAAAAATAAATATCAGAAGCCCATGTATTCCCAAAGCCGGTATGCAAGTAGAGGAAGTAAGAAGTGAACAAACTGCTTTAAAACCAAAAAACCTGTATACAAACAGGTGGCGGTAGATAAATTATATGCAGAAGCTCTTAACGATAAAAAAAAAAATAGAGCAGAGAGAAGAAAAACAAACAAAACCAGCCACAACAAATGAAATTTTACAAAAAATGTTGGCTGAGCTTGAATAGCAAAAAGACCAATATATTGATTCTCAAAAGAATCAGTAGACTAGAAGGCAGCAACATGAAAGCTGCCAACAAAAAGAAATAATAATGTCCCAAGCTCTACGAATAGCAGCAAGGAATGTTAACGAATTGTTGCAGAGAATCCATGAAATAGAGGTGTTTCTTTGGGATCAGAAAATAGATACATGCCTGATCACAGAAACACGCCTAACGAGAGAATCATGTCCCAAAATAAAAGCATATATAATTTATCATACTATCAGACCAGAAAAAATTGGAAAGGAGGGGTCAGCCGAATTAATAAAAGAAAATATAAAACCTTATGAAGAAGTAACCAAGAAACCAATAGAAACCAAACAGATGCAAGTAACTACAGAATATATTCAAACTAAACCGTTTGAATATAATATCTGCAATGTACCATCCGCCTTGATTTAAATTGGAAAAAGAAGACTTTTCCAGCTTTTCCAAAAAGTAGGAAACTGTTTCATACTTGGAGGTGATTATAATACCAAAAAGTACCTTCTGGGGTCCAGGTTACACACCCCCAAGGGCGAAAAGCTGTATGAAAGAATTAATGAACTAAATTGTGAGTTATAATGAACTAAGTTGTGAGTTACAACTGGAAAATCTACATATTGGCCTACTGACATAAAAAGCTTCCTGACTTGATTGATATCTTTGTAATGAAGGAAGTATCTTCTAGCTATACTTGCATGGAGGAAAATCATAATCTGATTTCAGATCACACACGCATTGTTTTAACAATAAGTGTATCAGTAATGATGAAAAGCAACATTCCGTGTTAACTAATATGTTAACTGACTGGGATGGATTCAAAAAAGATCTTGAAGAAAATATCAAACTTCATGTACCATTAAAAACAACAGAACAGCTTGATAAAGTAGCAGAAAAATTCATTGTTGACTTACAACAGGCAGCATGGAATAACACGCCCATGCTTAAACAAAAAATCCGGGGCATAATTACTTCAAAGAAATTAGAGAAATGGTTAAAGAAATAAGAAAGGCACGGAGAAGGTGGTACCAAACAAGATCACCAGAAGACAAAAACCCTGTGCTGAATAAACTCTGGGCACAAATGAAACAAAAAATTCGTGAAATAAAAATTAAAATCTTACTACCTTCCTGAGCAATCTGTCTGATGATAAATAAACAGAATACTCTCCCTAAAAAGTAACTAAATATTTAAAAAGACCAAAAAAACCATAACCCACCAATTCTCAATGATGACGGGAGTTGGGCAAGACACAACTCTCAAAACGTTCAACTGTTTGCAGGATACTTGGCCAACAGTTTTCAGGCACACCCCAGGCAAACAGCAGTTAAATACTTACCTTGAACCAATAATAGAGATGAGACAAACTTGAAGTCAGTAACTCCAAAAGAAGTAGCAAGTGAAACCAATACAAATTTAAGCTTAAAGAAAGCTCCTGGCTATGACCTGTTATCCGGGCAAATAGTGAAAGAACTGCTGCAAAAGGAATTACCAAGCTTACATACTTGATCAATCCAGCAGTTTGCTTGCATTATGTACAAATGCAGTGGAAAGTTGCAAAGGTAATAATGACTCCAATGCCTTGTAAACCACTAAATGATAAAGCAATACAGTGGAACTTGGTTATTACGGCCTCGGCTGTTACGTCAACTCGGGTGTAGCATTATTTTGTCATAAGTCCGGTCAAACTGATATCTTTAACATTATAAAAATTCCCGGTTTTAACGTCACTAAACATTGTACTACTCTGTTATAGCGTCAAAAATTTCTCAGATATTTTACTCTAAATTTCACATAAACGTATATATGTGCGCGCGCGTACTCGTACATGAAAATTTACCCGATGATGACGAAGACGACGACTTGCCGCTCTCGGAGTGGATTAAGAAATTCGACGTAAATGAATTTGGAAATGAACTTGATTCCTATGCATCAGTGGATGACCAAGTAGAAAAATTCCAAGTGTTGAGTGACGCAGAAATTATCGCGGAAGTAAAAAACATAGAAGCAGAAGATAGTGTTAAAGAAGATGCTGAGCAAGAGGAGGATGCCGACATCGTTTGTCCGACAGTACAGGAACCAATGAGACCCGCCGAAACTCTTTCACGATTTTACTGCTTTAGAGAGACGTCTGACGACATGTTCAATGCAGCGCAGCATCTCCACATCACAACAGAAAGAATTTATTTTTCAGAAAGGAACGTTCAAAAAGAAAATACTGATTACTTTCGACAGTAAGCCTAAATGTAAGTTACATGTACTTTCTTTTTGATCTTTTAAAATATTCTTCATGCTGTTTGTATAAATGAAATACAGTTTGTAAACTTTAGAATAAATATCACGAATAACGTTAATAATGCAAAGATCTTTTTTTTATTTCTCCTTCCTTACTAGTGATTAAAAATGGTCTTTTATAACGACTCTTTTATAACGTCACTCGGACATAACGTCATTATTTTTTTGGTCCCTTCAATGACGTTATAACCAAGTTCCACTGTATATCACCCAATATCATTGCTACCGAGATAGCAATTGATATTTGAGAAGTTGCTTTTAAAGCATCTTGGACCTATTATTGAGGAGAAGAATTTGATTCCCAACCACCAATGTGGATTCAAAAATAAACATTCAACAACTGATCAAGTACAAAGAATTACCAGTATCTTTGAGAAGGCACTAGAAGAAAAACGAATTTGCTCCACAATATTCCTGGATGTAGCACGGGCCTTTGATAAAGTCTGGCATTGCGGGTTGGAGTACAAATTGGAGAGAGATTCACCAATCCATTTCAGTAAGTTATTGAAATCCTATATTTCAGGTAGACATTTCCAAGTAAAACACGAGGACTGTTATTCTGAATTAAAAGAACTCATAGCTGGTGTTCCAACATAGCATCATACACATTCCAGTTCTATACCTGCTGTATATGAATAATATACCAACCTATGAAACGGCTGTGATTGCTACCTTTGCTGATAACACTGCCATTATTGCCGAAGGTAACAGCATTGAAGAAGCAACTGAGAAACTACAATCTGCCACAGACAGAGTCAATTCTTGAACTAAAAGATGGCGGATAAAACTAAATGAAGGCAAGTCAGTGCACGTTAATTTCACCAATAGGAAAATTAATATCCGCCTGTAGGTATCAACCAACAAGTGATACCACATGAAAACAATGCAGAGTACTTAGGCATGGCATTAGATGCCAAGTTACACTGGAAGGAACATGATGGACATACAACTCTATACACTACTGGTATACAACTCTGGGGATGCACAAAGAAAAAAACACAGAAAACTTTTACGGATATTTCAAAACAAAGTACTGAGGTGTATTGTTAATGCCCCATGGCACATACAAAATGAGGACATCCAAAGGGATTTGAAGATTGCTTCAATCGAAGGTGAAGTTCAGCGATTCGCCAAGAAGCATGAGAAATATCTGCATAAACACTAGAATCTCAAGATGCTGCAACTTCTCGAAAATACTGAACTTGTGAGAAGGCTAATTAGAATGAAGCCATTTTATTTAGATTAGTCTGTCAAGTGACAGACATACAAGAAGAAAGTGACTTGTTTTTAAATGAGTGCACCGTAGGACGCCCATCCTAGGCCTTGTAAATTTGTTATGAGATGTAAGTTGATACATGGGCTTAGACCAGTCTCAATAAATAAATAGAAAAAAATTATGCACAAACATTAGAGCTGAAACCTTCAAATTTCACAGCATGTATCAATATAGTGATGAAAGTTTTTCACACTTGTTTCCGATATAAAGCGACTTTCCATTCTATGTGACTTTCAAGATTACCTTGATAGAGCCTTATGTGATCAATTGTTAGTTGGTCTATGCAACAATACTATGGTGAATTGCTTATTTTAAGAAGACAATAACCTAACCTTCAGCAAATTATGTCAAATCATTCTTCTATGAAAAATGGCAATCGGTCTGCTATTAACATTGTTCTGTCCAGTCAACTTCATTCTGGCGAAATCCTAGCTACAAATGCTTTAAATCAGATGTTACAAAATCAAACATTACAAGATCTGCATCTTATGTCAGTAACTTGGTTACGACTCTGCAATTCGTTATGATAGATCATGCTGAAGTAATCATCAAGGCAAAGGCATATCCAGGTCAAGTCAGTGAAGTTCCAGAACAAGAACTGTATATAGTGTTATCTTGTGAACCCACCTTGAAGACCCATATTAATATAGGCATGACCTTCAAATTCCCACAAATTTGCCAGTTAAACTGTTCCTACTTAATTGGATTTAAAATGGCCACCATGTCATAATATGTTTCTTTCATTGAAACTGAATAAGCAAATGGTATAGATGGCTTCTTGTTTCCATTGTAGGTCAATCCAAGTGGTCCGGAAAAAAATTAATTGGTTATCTGACCAGTTCAGAAAAAAAAAATCATTTTTTGTCTATCCTTTTTCTTATCTTTTTGTAGTTAAAAACAGATTTTCCTTTATTTTTAATGTATCATGTTTACAGATGGTGGCCTTTTTTGTCTTATGGTACATATTATTTTTTCCATTTGCAGCCTTCTACTCACCTAGAGTGTTTCTGTACAAGTAATCTTTGTAACCGAAGTTGTTGAACAAGAACGAATAAAATTCGACTTGCATTGTGTAATTTCTCAAAGAAGAAAATGAATCTCATCCTTAATTTTTTATATGCTTACTTCTATGTGAGTATAGTTAGTGTATAGAAAGTATTGTTGACTAATGTATTGTTTAAAAATTACAACCTCTTACTAAATCTTTCATTCAAAAAAATTTTAAGCTTTGATGTCTCAGTTGGGGAACAAGATAAAAATCTAAAAACTGCACACATAAAAGGTTTCTACGGTAGGAAGCTTCAGTATAAATTTCAACTTTGAGATTCAACTCAGAGCAGAGAAAAAAGATTTGTTCTTTGAATAGTAAAAATGGTTGTTTTCCACGTACGGAATTGTTGGCAATAAGCAGTAATTCAATCTTTTACGCTTGATAAACTAAGATAACTATATTTCTTAAAAATATACAGTAAGCTTTGTTCTCGATAGGCACATAATACTATAAAACTTAAAATATTTTAGTTACAAAATTAGGTCTAAATACTACAATGAAATGCGGTATCTTGATTTGAAAACATGGTCTGAAATAGTGATCAAGTAAATCTGAAACGGACAGTTTCCCTAACTATTTTAACACTGAATCCTTAATTAAGAGATAGGGTTATACTGGAACTCGATATCGATAGTCAGACATGATGGCTGTCATTTCTGTAGACAAAATACAACGGTACCTGTATTGTTATTGTATTATGAGTCTGTTCAGTTACACTATACTTTACAGTTTTATGATGTCAGTCAGTGTACACATTGTTTAACTGTTTCATATAAAATACAATTTTTATACATGTACGAGGTGTGAAAAAAGTATCAGGATTTATTTTATTTACATAAATACACAAGAGTTATAACTTGTTGTATACAAGAGATACAACTTGTCTCCTTCAAAATAGCCCCCTTCCGCAGCCACACACTTCTTCCAGCGCTTTCCCAACTGTTCGAAGCATGTCTTAAAGTCATCTTCTGTAAGACCCTTAAGTTCTCTCGTCGCATTTTCTTTTATCTCTTCTATCTCTTGAAATGATCTCCCTTTCAATTGATTTTTTATCATCAGAAAGAGAAATTGTCACAGGGAGCCATATATGGCGAATATGGAGGATGCTGAAGCTCTGGAATATTGTGTTTAAAAGAAAATGCTGAACAACATGTGATGTGTAGGCGGGTGCATTGTCATGTTGATGCCACCATTCACCACTCTGATGCAAATGTGACCTTTTTCGTCGATTTCTATCCCTCAATAGCCTCAAAACAGAAATGTAGTAATCCTGGTTTACTGTTTGCTTGGAGGAGCAAATTCATGATGAACAATCCCCTTATGATCAAAGAAAACTGTGAGCATGGTCTTGACTTTGCTTCGGCTCTTTTGCCTTTTTTGGTTTTGGAGAATTTGGCGTCTTCCACACTGAAGACTGGGCCTTGGCTTCTGGATCGTATCCATAAACCCATGATTCATCACCCGTTACGATCGATTTAATGAAGTTCTCATCGTTTTTAGCACATTCAAACAGGTCTTAAGTGACTGACACCCAGGCATTTTTTGGTCAGCTGTGAGCACTTTTGGTACAAACTTTGCAGAAACATGTCTCATTCCCAACTCATCAGTAAGAATGGACTGAACTGATCCGAAACGAATATTTAAATCACTTGCTAGCTCACGAATGGTGATTTGACGGTTTTCTCGCTCAGTAGCAGGCACAAGATCAACATTGTAGTCACCCTTGCTGGTTAAAGGCCTTCCTGAGCGCTTGTCACTCTCAACACTTTCACGCCCATATTTAAAAAGCTTAAACTACTCATAAACCTGTGTATGACTCATGCAAACTTCCCCATAAACTGTTTGTAACTTTTCAAACGTACCTTTACGTTGTAAGATTGAAGATATCCGGGCTGTTTGGCCGTGGTCCATGGTTTATTTCCAAACCAAACGTTTCTGCAGCTGCCATCATCAGTGGAATAATAAAAATCCTGAACGTAGGGTGTTCACGTCAGGACCACAGTACTGTGGTATAGGCTGAAGATGTCCCGCCATTCTACCTATACTTATAAATTCAACCAAGTCCCACGTACAGGTAAAAACGACACCATCAGCCAATCCGAATAGTGCCCAGGTAGAAACTGCACCAACAGCCAATCACAATAAAGATGGTGTATGATTGGCTCGCACCACGCTATGCCATCAGGTACTCAACAATTGTTTTCCCCGGAGTACTGTGATGAAGGCTAATGATTTCCCGTGATGCCACCTGTTTTAATTGTTTATTAATTTCAACCCCCGCACAGGTCAGAACTGCATCAACAGCCAATCAGAAACAAGAAAGTGTGTGAGAGGCTCGCATCGCGCCATGTCATAAACTACTTAATGCAATGCTTTTGCCCCGCCGATTCATAGCGATCGCAGCATGCTTGTGAATCAAGACGGACTCCATATGAAGACGAGGGAAGTAATCACTCACCGCCGACAAGAGTTTCGTCTCATCGAAGTGGATCCAATGGTTGGCATTGGCGAGCGCGTGCTCAGCTACGGCAGACTTCTCTGGCTGTCCCAATCTACAGTAACGGGTATGTTCACCCACGTGTGTGCGGACACTGCGCTTCGTGGTTCCAATGTACACCTGGCCGCATGAGCAGGGAACTCCGTACACACCGCACGATGACAGCGGGTCTCGAACGTCCTTTGCCAGCCTCAAGAACTGGTGGATCTTTCTTGTCGGCTTGAATAGTGGCCTCACGCCATGCCGACTGAGCAGCCTACCAATGTGGTCCGTCACCCCATGGATGTAGGGCAACGCCGCGAAACCGACGGTCTCCCGTGACACCACTTCTGGCCTGGCTGTTCTTCTTGGCCGGACCGCTCATCTCACCTCCCCGATGGAATATCCATTGGCCTGCAGTGGTAGTTCAAGGTGGCGCAGTTCCTTGTCGAGGTACCGGGGCTCGCATATCCTCCTAGCCCGGTCCACCACCGCCCTCTTCTGGCTGGGATGGTGATAGCGGTTAGTGTGCGTCGGTTTTCTATAAACTTTATGTCCGAGGCTGCCATCAGTCCTTCTAAGGACCAAAACGTCCGAAAACCCAGCTGATTGTCGGTCTCCCTCTCAACGGTGAACTGCATCCGTGGGTGAGCCTGATTGAGGTGTGCCATGAACCTGCCGAGTTCTTCCTCTCCATGGCTCCAGATAACAAAGGTGTCATCAACATACCGGAACCAGCACTTCGGCTTCAATGGGAAAGATGAAATTGCCCGCTGCTCGAACCTTTCCATATAAAAGTTCGCCACCACAGGACTGAGTGCACTCCCCATGGCCACACCATCAATCATTTCAAAGAATTCACCGCCATACTGAAAATAGGTAGTTTTTAGAACATGCCGGAAAAGCACTGTAATGTCTGCCAGAAAAAGGTTAGCTAAGTGGCCAAGGACATCATCCACGGGCACCATGGTGAACAACGAAACCACGTCAAAGCTGACCATTATGTCTCCAGGCCGCAACGGTAACCCACCGAGCTTTTCAAGAAAGTGGGTCGAATCCTTCACATATAACTCCATACCACCTATATATGGCTGGAGAAGTTCGGTCAAGTGTTTAGCCAGATGGTAGGTTGGAGACCCTATGGCGCTGACGATCGGTCTGAGCGGGACGTCCGGCTTGTGGGTCTTGGGGAGCCCATAAAGCCTAGGTGGAAGGTCTTCCGAACACCGGACGGCTGCCTTCATATCAGGCTCCAAGGAAGACCATTTAACCAGAAAATCAGTCCTTTTCAGGACCACTGCAGTCAGGTCTCTTCGGAGTTTCTTGTAGGTTTCTGGGTCCAGCAGTTCTCCGATCTTCCTTTTGTAGTCATCGGTGTTCAGTACAACCGTAGCACTCCCCTTATCCACCGGTAATATGATGATAGATTCATCTCACCTTAATGTTCTTAGTGCCCGTAGCTCACCCACTGGTATGTTGCATCGCGGCGGTTTCGCTCTTGCCAGGATCCTCAAAGCTTCGATCCTAACTTCATCTGCCTCTTCACACGGCAGCCGCCACACTCCAGCTTCAACGTTGGCAATGATGTCCACCACTGGAATCTTCTTAGGGGCCACTGCAAACTTCTCCCCCCTCGCCAGGACTGCAGTTTCGGTGGTGGTAAGCTGGCGGTCCAACAAGTTCACTACTGTCCTACCCATCTCTAAGCTGCTTCGCTGATGTCCCTGGTTGTTCTCCACGGGGCTATCTCTCCAATACTTGTTTTCATGGCGCGATCGAACACTCTCGCGAACGGCCTCGGAAGCGCTGGAACTTAGGCTATCCACCAGATCCCAGTGGCCAGTTGACAACACAGTGCTTAATTCCAGGTGTAGGCAGAACAACTTCATATTGTTGTCGGCCAGATCTTTCCTGGTCTGGTGGATACGTTCGCGTAACATTGCCTGCTCTGCACATCGATAAATGCGACTGGCTTGCGGTGTAAAGATGTTATTTTTCAATTTCAGAAACCGGGGGATAACACCAGTATCCCGGCATCTCGACAGAAAAGCCAGTGAACAGAGCAGGTGTGCCTTCTTTTTTCTCAGCCTATACCACAGTACTGTGGTCCTGACATGAACACCCTACGTTCAGGATTTTTATTATTCCACTGATGATGGCAGCCATTGGCGTTGCTGAAACATTTGGTTTGGAAATAAACCATGGACCACGGCCAAACAGCCCGGACATCTTCAATCTTACAACTGACACCAAGTCAGCTGACTTGGCATTCCCCGTATCAATCCTGATACTTTTTTATCATACCTCGTATTAAAAACCCACATGCTGGTACACACCAAACCCATCAACCATTTGGTTGAGGATTTTGGTACACATCAAATCACATAATAGATTATATATATATATATATATATTTTTTTTACATTTAATATTTATAAATAAATTTACCTCAAGATACTTTTTTCCTTATTAGGAACATGTTTCGAGAGCTCCCGTGCTCTCATCTTCAGCCTTCGCGATCTTGCGTCTGGTGAAGTATTTGTGTGTTGGCTGGATGCTATTAAGGTTGTTTGTTGGTCTCTGGTATTTTAAAGTTGTATTATTGTGTGTGATTGTGGTATATGTATTTTGTGTATTTTCGATGTTGAGTGCTTTGAATATTGTGTCATGTTTTGTATTGATTTGTATTTGTTCAGGTATTAGTTTGTTTTGTGGTTTATGTTTGTATATTTGTAAATTTTCCCAAATGTTCATTATGGTGCCTTTGTGTGGTATATGTTTTATTGTGTCACATTGGTTATGTCTGGGAATTCATGTCCTGAGTTTATTGCATGCGTGACTAAATTGGCTTTATATATTTCTGGTTTCGAAGAAACATCGAAAATACACAAAATACAAATACAGTGGAAATCGTTTAACGCGAAAACGGTTACCACAAAATATCGGTTAACAAGAAATACCACTCGGGTACCGATCGCCGTTTGTTATGTACAGTGTATTATTTGTACGGTTAACACGAAAGGTTTACCTGAAAAATATCGGTTAACACGAAAAATTTTTGTTAAAAATAATTTTTTTTTGGCTGGCTTTTAAGTAACTGCATACAAAATAAAGCCACACAAGTACGCCCAAAAGCTTGTTTTTCGATGTAACGGAATCCATTCTTCATCTCTCAAAGAGAAAGAGCAGGTAGTGACCATAGTTTGCTTTGTCTACCTGTTTTGTTTTGTCTTCAGTACCAAGTTCTATTTACAGTACGTACTGTATACAGTGTACCGTTGTTTACGAGAAACCATAGCCTCTCCTTCAGCACCAAATGTGTTGTTCATTGACCGCAAATAAACCGTTATCGCTTACATTAACTACCTACTCTATAGGGTGTGGTGAGTTCAGTTCAGTTTTATTCTGTGCGTGTACAGCGGTGGTAAAGTTTGCGGTACGGTACCGATAACATTTTATTGTAAAAAATTTACTCAGTTGTGAGGATTAACTGTTTACTTTTTTACTGTACAAACTTCTTAGTCTTTTACAGCCAGTTAAGTGACGTTAAGCGTGTGACATGTATGTGTTAAGTAAAGTTACACTTTCGTAAATTTCGTTTTTGCAGTCCGGAAGTAAAATGGAGAAGAAAGTGCGTAAACAAAGTGCCCTCTCTTTAGAAAAAAAAGAGAACTCCTCCAAGCTGTTAATGAGGGTATTCGAACTAAAACAGAAATCTGTAAAACATTCGGTATACCAAACTCGACGTTATCCACGATTATAAAAAATAGAGATAAAACTTTAGAACTGTATGAGTCGGGCAAGTTTGAACCAGGCAGAAAACGTTTCCGTAAGGCAAACCACGAAAACTTAGAGGCTGCTCTTCTTGTTTGGTTTAAGCAAGCAAGATCACAAGATGCTCCTATTTCTGGACCACTACTGATGGAGAAAGCAAACGTTTTTGCTGAACAGATGAACTTAAATTTCACTGCAAATCCTGGCCGGCTAGAAAGGTTTAAAAAACGAAATGGCATAACCTTTAAAAACATCTGTGGCGAATCAAGACAGGTGTCACAAGAAATGACATCATCGTGGTTGCAATCTATGCTGCCTGCAATTTTAAAAGACTATCCACGTAAGGATATTTTCAACGCCGATGAAACAGGACTATTTTTCCGTTGTATGCCCGATAAAACACTTTCATTCAAAGGGGAGCAGTGATCTGGTGGTAAAAGATCCAAAGAGAGAGTGACAGTGATGGTAGGTTGCAATGCTGATGGGTCAGAAAAACTTCCGTTACTTGTTATAGGAAAAAGTTTAAAGCCGCGCTGTTTTACTATCCAGTAGAATATAGAACTAACAAACAAGCGTGGATGACGTCTAAAAGTTTTACCGAATGGCTGGTTTCATTAGAAAAACATTTCACTTCTCAGAAGAGGAAAATTGTGTTAATTATTGACAACTGTCCTGCCCACCCATGTGACCTAAAATTGATGGCAATTAAACTTATTTTTCTACCACCGAACACGACTAGTGTCCTACAACCTTGTGATCAAGGTATTATTCAAAATTTAAAATTTCAGTACAGAAAGTTACTTCTGCGGAAATACTTGGCCACTATTGAGTAGAAAAAAGATTTCTGTGTAAATGTTCTGGATGCTTGTAACTTGTTAAGAACAGCGTGGAACCTCGTGACGCCTACAACAATTCAAAATTATTTCGCTCATGCTCGATTCATTTTGAATTCAGAAGCTGAACAATCCGAAGAAAATGAAATTGATCCTACACTATCTGAAATGTTTAATCGTGTGTCATCTGTATTAAATGTTTCAATTTCTCTAAATGAGTACGTGACTGTCGATGAGAACGTAACTACGGCTCCCGTATTAACAGATACCGATATCGTGGAGTGGAAACAGTGCAAGTTGACAACTGTGAAGGTGATGATAGTGATGACGAACTTGACACGGAAAATGATAGTGAAAATGTTCCTACCGCTACCGATATGCTTTCGTTGCTGAGCCGTGTTCGTCGATATTTTGAAGCCAACTCGGAAGGTGAAATGTTTGAACACGTTGATAAATTAGAACAATTTGTTGAAAATAAAATAGTGCAAAATTGTGTGCAAAAGAAAATAACGGATTATTATAAATAAAGATAAACACGAAAACTACGGTAAAGTTGAAAGACATACAGTAGTCTATAAGAAAACCTAAATCATAGGACTAAATTTAGAACAGCTAATAATAATTTTAAGAAAAATTAACAATAATAAACCATGAGGATAAATAAAAGGTTGTAGGCCTATTTGTTGCATTTTACTAGACAGTACAATAAATAATCTACAGTACACTATTTGTTCACTTCCTCATTTTGTTTCACTTTTTGTTCGCTTAACGCGAAATTCAGTTTACACGAAAAAAATAACTGGTCCCCATCATTTCGTGTTAACCGATTTCCACTGTACATATACCACAATCACAAACAATAATACAACTTTAAAATACCAGAGACCAACAAACAACTTTAACAGCATCCAGCCAACACACAAATACTTACCAGACGCAAGATCGCGAAGGCTGAAGATAAGAGCATGGGAGCTCTCGAAACATGTTCCTAATAAGGAAAAAAAGTATATATTGAGATAAATTTATTTATAAATATTAAGTGTATTATATACATCAAGAAACGGACTGTAGCAGAAATTGATTGAATATATATATTTAAATATATATAAAACGCATATACAAGGGGTATCCAAAAAGTAAGTTTCCCTTATCAAGGAAAAATAAAAAAAATAATTTAAAAATTGCAAAAAAGTATTTATTTACCTTTGTACACAAGTACTTATTTTTCTATATAATTTCCATCCCTTTCCAAGCATTTCTGTTACCTAGGTAACAACTGTTTCTTTATTCCAGCTTCATACCAATCTGCCGTCAAATTCTGAAACCAGTTATCCACCTCCTTTATCACTTCGTCATCATTGTCGAAGCACCGTCTAGATGATGTTTGAGCTCCAGAAACACATGGAAGTCACCATCCGATTGGAGCAAGGTCTGGACAGTATGAAGGACGCTCGAAAATCTCCCATCGGTACATTGTCGTGAAGGAGCAAAACTTTGCATGACAAAAGCCCCCGCTTTGTTCTGAATAGCGTGACAAAGTCTGGTCAGCACGTCACAGTACCGCGCTGCATTTATTGTCATTCCACGTGGCAGATAATCAATCAGCAATACTCCACAACGGTCCCAAAAAACTGTGGCCATAACCTTTCCTGCCGACTCAATCATTTTGGCTTTTTGGGGAGCTTTCTTTCCTTTTTTTACCACATCATACTCTGGCGCTTTCTTTCGGGAGTTGAATTGTGAATCCATGTTTTGTCACCAGTGACTATTCTTGTAAACAGGGCTTCACCCTCATCTTTAAACAACTGCAAGAAAGATTGTGCACCTGTGAAGTGACGCTGCTTATGGGCGTCAGACAATAAGCGCGGCATCCATCTTGCACACACTTTTGAAAGTTGAAGGTTTTCAACCAATATGTTGTGAAGAGAGGATCAGCTAATTTCAATATTTGGTGGCATTAAAGTCATGATTTTGTCGAGCGTGAACTGCTTGTACTTGTCAAGCTTCAATGACATCACGCACACCAGCAATGGCGTCAGCTTGGTGCAAAGTTGCTGGTCGGCCGCTGCACTCATCATCATGAACATTTTCTCTGCCTTCAATAAACACTGTTCGCCAACGATGAACCATTTGTACAGACATGACATCTTCACCATAAACACTGCATAACTGACGATGAATTTCCACGGCCGATTCATTTTTTGCAGTCAAAAAACGAATAACACTACGTATTTCACAACTGGCAGCAAAACGAAGTGGTCTCCATGGCGTTCGGCTCGCTACTGACGCTTGAGCAGTTCACGGTCACCAGACCAGCTGCAATCACTGCCACTACACCCAAACTACAATTCCCTGTGTGCGGAAACTGCCTGAGTCGCTCATACTTGGATATAAAAATTGGGGAAACTTATTTTTTGGATACTCTCATATATGTATGTATGTATGGTACGACAACAGGCTTGCTAACAAATGAAAGTACAATCTGAAGTTGGCATAGAGGTCTGTGCTATAATAAAGTCGAAAACTTGCTTACTTGATTTGCTGAGGGAACATTTTTCTTCTTTGGTACCACCTGCCAAGAAGTAGATGAGTTTCCACCAGCCACATGTGAAACTCGCTTACGTTCTCTAATGCAAGGCTCCTGTAATCATAACACTCACTATAGATAAAATTAAGAAATGAAAAAGTAGTAAAGGAAAACTACTGCGCAAAAGAGAGGATAGCGTGAACACTTGATAGATGGTATGGAGCATAGAAACTATACAAGAAAACAGATATACCAAAGAATTTACATTTTGTGGGAGGGGAAGAGAGAGGGGGTAATTGGAACATGGATTGGATACCAAACAAAATTACTTGCTTTCAAGTACTTCTGGATTTCTAATGCTTTCATATACTTCTGGGTTTCTCACTTCTAGACATCACAATAAATTAACCTTCTCATCAATAATTATGTGCATACACACTTTCTTTTCAACAAGATTCATATTCAGTTTTTTAGCACAGTATGTCAATGTCATTTATTAGTGTCAGTTTGGGATTTCAGATATTCATTCGATTAGATTGCTGATTAAATAATGTGACGACAATAAACTACAGTACTGTGTTATAATATGGAAAATTGATTCACTAAAACAGATGATTACATAATGATGTCGTTCAAATCCACAGCACTTACTGCAGTGGCACAGTGTACTGCACTCTATTGGTTTATTTTCTTAATGTTTAGTATTCACTCTTAAATAGTTTAATACAATTTATGTGAATAGTGTATGTGCTGTTCCCGAGGCGGTATCAAATCACAGGTTACATTTTCTTACAAGTATGAATGTACTGACTGCCTTTAATTTTATACACAATTAAATTTTATTAGAAGTTAAAACCCATAGTAAATTGTTACTTTGTTTCTGAAGATTTTAGGTATTTTGCATGAGAGAAGGCTTCATCAATAACATGTGAACAAGACTGGATGTGAATTTCTTTCTGGTGTTACTGAGATATTACTAATTACTTGAACATAAATTGCAAACAACTTTATTTATTATTCATAAAATATTTAAATTTACCCAAGTTCCAAAATGCTTACCTGTATGGGGTCCAGGGTTTTTCACGTGAACTCGTGACCTGTAAGTGTGATTATGGGTTCGTATTACTTAATAAACTCGACTCTCATTTACTGCATTAACTAGTTTTGTTTTATTCAACATTTTTTGTATTCTTTTTTAAGTTTCCTTACTTTCTACTTTCCTTCTCAAAAACTATTACTGATTTTTTTTAATTACTTTTCAAAAACACAAAACAAGAATTAAAGAATTTACTTATTCAACTAACTAGATTAAATATCTTTTATAAGGCAACCCAGCACTTGCTAATTCATTCTTTCATACTTTCACCCCCCCCCCGATTTAGCGTTCTTTTTGATTTTTCATATTTATATTTATTTGAACTGTATTGTTACTTCCTTGTTATTGCCTCAGGCACATGGTGGAATCACTACCGGTTTTTTGTGCACATGTTTTTCTACAATACACTCTAACTCGTTAAATTTTGATCACTGGTTGCTGTCTGATGTTTCACTGTTATTGTAGTACTTTATATCATTTTAATTTATAGTTTATTCACATTTTTACCAATTTTATTATATTTTGGCTCGCGAGCCTTTTCACACTGAACCGTGCAGTTCTGCTGGATGACGCTAAGTGCTTTTGTCGACTCAAGTTTATTTATTGTTTATTACCACAATTTTCACATTTTCAGCCGGTCAGTCCACATTGTTGAATAGATTTTAGGCTTACCGCGCATTAACGTATCTGCGCGGTTCCGAAGTTATAAGCCGACTCTCTCCTTTCAAGATGGCCAAGCGTCCCCCGGTGTTTGGCTACTTGGTTCGTGATTGGCTGGACGGGCGTCACGTGATATCTCATTACATCGCTGGCGGCGGCAAGGAAAACTGTGCGTGCTCTTCACCATGTCAAAACCGGCACACGCGCGCTCGGACACATTCTGATGCTCCAGGATTCGTAGCATGTTGCCTGGATTATTGTACAAACTGACAACTGGGTGTTTCAAAAGTGAGTTTGGATTATTAAAACTGAGGCTCCGTGTGGGTAACTCCCCGTTATTACAACTGATAAAAGAATAAAATGATTCCCATAATTCTGTACTGTTACAATACCCCCCCAATGAGAGGTTTTCTGCCGAAACAGAAAAACTCTCATTGCTAAAACCCTAAGAGGACCAGCTAGGATACGGTGCCAACGACCCCCCTTATTTCCTTACTAAATCATGGGTAATTTACCCCCCTAGTCCGGCGGCTATGGCTGTACCCGAATGACATTACTGGACTTCTCTGATCGAAATCCCAACACCATAAAATCAGACAGGCACACACCACAGTATCACCAGACTTTGTAACATTTCATATAAATTGTCACCAAATAGCCTTACACCAAACCAGATCCTCAACTGATTTATTTCCCTCTTAGCCGTACTGGATTGCCTTTAGCAAAGTACTGGGTGCGTACATATGTGCTTTCCTATCTTAAACACATCACATTCTTATTCCACAAAACCTAACCTCAAAACAAACATTACCAACTTTAAGTTAACATAAACTTTTCATGTTTACATCTAAACAAAATTCACTCACATTACTCAACTTTTAACGGTTTGTCTGGCATTATCATTTCCAATCAAAAATAAATTACTTAAACTTCAATCCTTAATCCAAATAAATTTAAGTTCATTACCAAAGTTCACATTTTAAATTAATTAGGTCACCTCCTTCAATCAATCATTTTAATTGCATTATTCAAAACAGTCAGTTAATTTTAACTTCATTTCGTATTTATTTACTTCATAATAAAACTCATTCATCATTTCTTCCATGACCTTTAAATCAAACTTTCAAATTTACTTCCAAAATTTCTATCTTTTAAATGAATTTAATTTTCGTTATAAATCTTCATAATTATACTAACAATTATTAAAAAATAAAAAGCTTATTACTGTCATAAAATCAATTGCAACTATAACTTGGTTACAAAAATATAATACACAAAACACTATGAATCAGCTGATACTTTACCAACATAGCATAACCTCATATAGAGAACATGAAAACATAATAAAATCTTTAATTCAAAGAAAATTTTTTTCCATGAATTAAATGAATCTAACTTTCAGAAAAAAAAAAATATATATATAGACAATTAAGAAAAAAGAAACAAAATTATTATTACCATAAATTCAACTGAAACTATAAATTGATTACACAAAACATACTATACATATAACACCATGCATCAGCTGAAGTTTTATCAACAGGTGAACATAACCTTACTCTAAGTACACTGAATACAAGTAGACCAAATACACAAAATTATCTATAATATAAGTCATCAAATGTCCTTGTTAACTATAAAATCCTTACAGTATTGAGTACAGTACTTAAAACCACTAATTCTCATAATTGAATGTTCGTTAATAAATGTTTGATCACCATTATTGAAAATTAACTTTCCTTTTAACACAAACAATGCATAACCATTACAACAGCAAGTGAGTCACAACAATAAACACCTCTTTAATCAGAGCACAGCATACTTGATTTTACCGTTATTATGGTCAGTAACTCTTAACTAAATACTCAGTTACTCCTCCTTCTTCTATATCATTTTATTATATTCCCCCCCAACCCAGTTACAATTAGGTAAATCACCTGCCGGGTAAACCGGTTTTGGTATTTACCTGTACATAAATGCTATATTTATGTCCCTGGCTTGTAACGGCCAGCCCCTTTTCCACACACACTATTGTTTCCTGATGGTGGACTGTAGCGCTCATTTGCATCCACAAGAACTGAAGTTTATTTAGGGTGTAGACGCTGCCTACACCGTTCTTGTTTCAGCGTTACAAAACCTTCGGCATTACCGATGTCCGAGGACACCAGTAATCCTACTAAAATTTAGTTATATGCCCTTAAGACAGTCTACCATCCCATTCGATGGATAGCCGCTGTTCCATAGTTATGGTGATTCCCCTGAGTTACCCCCCGGTTAATTTCTAAAGTCACCAATTTTGAAAATAATAACAAGTATGGCTAGGGTACAATATGCCCAACCACCCTTGTTACCAATAGTCCAAATCCACGGTCAGGGTTCGGTGACGCCGTGACTGCCCGAAAGTGGGGAATCACATGTAAAATACACAATACATGTTACCTATACTTAATTACCTCCCAATCAATTAAACACTTTATACTTCTCATGATCAACATAATACACCATAATAAACAATCACAATGAACATTATCATTGCTACATTAACATACACATTTTAAATTCAAATTTTATCAACAATTACACACCTTCCCTAAGTTAAATTCTTTCAAATTCACTTAATTTATTTATTAAAACATTTTACTTTTATTCAAATTCATTATAAAATTCATACTTATATATGGTCAACTATTTAATCAAATAAAAACATGATCACTGTCATAAACTCCCAACTATAACCATTTATCACAACAAATATAGCGTACATAACCATATGTACCTTCTGATACATCATAACAACCATATGACTCGACAACTAGACACATTTTACGTTTACTGATTTACTATTTATTACCAGAAAAATCATTTAAATTTATTACCAATATTCATTTATACAACATTAATTAATTCATTCATTCATCTCAAACTTATTTAATTCAATCAGTTTTTTAAAACACTAAGTTTTTAATTACCTTACTCCAAAACAATTTTACTTCAGTTAATTGCATTACAAACTTCACAATTGCTCTTGTTATTTATTTAGTCTGATAAAATATTATTATTATTAAATCAATTCCTATTTCATACATACATTATTTACCAAAAATACAACATAATCTATTACACAATTACATTTAACATGAATACAAAAATATATACAATCCACATTGTTATCTGTTATTATTTACCACAAATCATTTCATAATTCAGTCCATTTTAAATACCACTACACTCACATAATTAAATGTTCATTAACATTACTCTTTACCCTCCATCATCAAAAATTAGTCTGCTTTTCACATAAAAATTTTCATCTTTCATTACCCTCGTTACATTACTATTATTTATATAACTCTTTACTGTTGATTCATCCCCTATATCGCAAGAATAATTCACCAGATTATTCCCCATTATTAACTCATAAAACCTGTCTACATTGGTATTTTTGGTCCAGTCTCGCTTAGTATTTTTGGTTAATATCAGGTAAGTTATATCATCATATTCATCTACTACATCTACGCCAGGTAAGTGCTTATTACCGACAGTGGTATCATCAAAATAATCATCAACATTTACTGCACAAGGTAAGTCCTTCGTATAGTCTACTTTCTCAAATTTTAATCTCTTAACTAAACCCTCATAACCTCTATTTAACTTAAACATCTCTATAATTCTCTCTCTCTCAAAATATCTCTCATCATAACACCTGTCACAACCCCCCTGAGCTACTTCATTCCTCGCAAAGGGCACCACAAACTTACTATAACACTTCCTGGCTTTTCCAGGAACACCACAAAAAATTAAGGGACTACTTGAGGACACCTCGTCTTCCACATAACCTCTGGAGGAAACACTGTCCTCGTAAAACATTTGTGAAAACTCTGTTTCACAATATACCCGGGGAAAATTGGCCCTATATTCGCCTAACCTCTCTTCACACTCTCTCTCAATTCCATCAACACTCGCTAACACTTCATTATTAAAGTCTACTTCAACAAAAACTTCATCACCACTATTCGTTTTCACTGTATCACCCTTAAATAGCCCGTTTTCAACTATCTTCCCACTACTACTTATTAACTCCTCTTTATAACTATCACTTACCTCGTTAATTATTTCTTCACAATTTTTCGTCATCATATCACCACTATTCTCACCTGTATTGACACCAATGTCGTCTGTTACTTTGTTATTTTCATTTGCACATAACTTACTCGTATCTATTCTCCACCCTCATATTTTCTCAATATTTTGTTCTAATTCCTTAAAATTACTTTCACATTTATTCTTTACAGCATTGATATCAATTTTAAGTTCGTCAAAATTTCTACTTTGTTCCTTTAGTTTGACATTTACTTCGTCAAAATTACTACTTATTTTATCAAATTTACCACTCATTTCATCAAACTTGTTATTCTGTACCTCAAAACTACTCTTTATTTCCTTGATTTCATTCTTTTGTTCATTAACATCACTGCTTAATTTATCAAATTTATTGTTCTGAACATCAAATTTAATATCGTTAACATCAAAACGTTTATTGATAAGGTTAAATAGGTCACTTATTGACAACTCTTTTTCTTTTATTTTAGTCGCAACGGGAGTGGATTTTGCTCCCGCCTCACTAATTATTACAGATTGTGTTAAATTTTCATCTATTAGGCTTGGAGTTGTCTCCATTCCTGAATCATTTATATAATCTGATTCGTATAAACGCTTTCTTTGACCGCATTAGGGTCTAAATGAATGTCTGCCTTCCCCGTGAAAGTTACGTCAGTCATACTGACTTTATTTTCATTATTTTCCATTTTTATTTTATTTATGAAGTTTTCCTCTACATAAAAAAATCAATCTTAAATGTATTCGGTAGTATTCAATATAATATAATAGAAGTATCACTTAAATATAACGTAACCACTTCTTTGTACGTAATTAATACGCCATACCACTTAACCTCCAAATCACATCTTACACCCACGAGTAAGCGTGGCTTGTACAAAAATTAATTTGTACAAACTGTCCCTGTTCGGGCGCCATTAGATATTACTAATTACTTGAACATAAATTGCAAACAACTTTATTTATTATTCATAAAATATTTAAATTTACCCAAGTTCCAGAATGCTTACCTGTATGAGGTCCAGGGTTTTTCACACGAACTCGTGACCTGTAAGTGTGATTTAGGTTCGTATTACTTAATACACTCAACTCTCATTTACTGCATTAACTAGTTTTGTTTCATTCAACATTTTTTGTATTCTTTTTTAAGTTTCCTTACTTTCTACTTTCCTTCTCAAAAACAATTACTGATTTTTTTAATTACTTTTCAAAAACACAAAACAAGAATTAAAAGAATTTACTTATTCAACTAACTAGATTAAATATCTTTTATAAGGCAACCCAGCACTTGCTCATTCATTCTTTCACACTTTTCACCCCCTGATTTAGCGCTCTTTTTGATTTTTCATATTTATATTTATTTGAATTGTATTGTTACTTCCCTGTTATTGCCTCAGGCACATGGTGGAATCACTACTGGTTTTTTGTTCACGTGGTTTTTCCGCAATACACTCTAACTCGTTATTTTGATCACTGGTTGCTGTCTGATGTTTCACTGTTGTTGTAGTACTTTATATCATTTTAATTTATAGTTTATTCACATTTTTACCAATTTTATTATATTTTGGCTCGCGAGCCTTTTCACACAGAACCGCGCGGTTCTGCTGGATGATGCTAAGTGCTTTTGTCGACTCAAGTTTATTTATTGTTTATTACCACAATTTTCACATTTTCAGCCGGTCGGTCCACATTGTTGAATAGATTTTAGGCGAACCGCGCATTAATGTATCTGCGCGGTTTCGAAGTTATAAACCGACTCTCTCCTTTCAAGATGGCCAAACGTCCCCCGGTGTTTGGCTACTTGGTTCGTGATTGGCTGGACGGGGGTCATGTGATATCTCATTACATCGCTGGTGGCGGCAAGGAAAACTGTGCGTGCTCTTCACCATGTCAAAACCGGCACGCGCACGCTCGGACACATTCCGATGCTCCAGGATTCGTAGCATGTTGCCTGGATTATTGTACAAACTGACAACTGGGTGTTTCAAAAGTGAGTTTCGATTATTAAAACTGAGGCTCCGTGTGGGTAACTCCCCGTTATTACAACTGATAAAAGAATAAAATGAATCCCATAATTCTGTACCGTTACATTACATAAATGCAGATTTAATTACAAAATTTCATGACACAGTCAACTGAAAGATTGTTTCAAGATATCAAACATTAAGTAAGAGCTTTATAAAGTTCCACATGTAGTTGATTGGTGGAATATTTCGAGATTTCAACAGTCAAATGAGAATTTCTAAAGGGAATTTTAAGATAATGATCATACTTTTAAATAACATGGTTTCTAAAAAGAATTATAAATGAATTTTAAGATCAAGTTAATAATGTTTTAAGAAGTGCTATGAATCGTGTGTCCTTTTTTGAGTACGATAATGATGATACGATGATGATAATGATGGCGACAATCAAAATATAGAGTATGAGCATTAATTTGATTTAGAATTTATAGCACCCTCAAAGTTCACAATACATATCATCATAATTACTAAAAATTTATCTATTTACATCTTAATATTTTCTTAAATTTTGTCTATTTCCGTATATCTGCATGCCCCCAAAGTAGTGTGTCCATTTTGTTCTCTGTAACAAACTGCGTTTCACATTTAGGACTTAACACTAACTTAAATGGAGTATAACTCATGTTTATAGTTCCGTATTCAGTTAATTTCTCTATACTTTTCTTTACCATCAAACACACATATTTTAAGGTGTTAACATATCATTATACTGTTAACAACAATCTTCCTGATTCCCTTACATTTCACCAGGTTCCTTTCTTAGGATGCTTAGCTTGGTGAATGAAAGTATCATCTTCAACCATAGACCACAGTATATTTCTAAGTGAACCCTACTTAACTCACCTTAAACTTTCCTATCACCTTTTTGTGGTACAGGCAGTCCCCGTTATACGTGGTCCCGCTTTACGCGATTTCGCTTTTACGCGGTTAAAAAAAAAAAAAAAAATTCCTTAAAGGGTTTTGTATTTGAGTTGAGTTGCGCCAAAGCGGTGATTGTTTGAAGTGTACAGTTAGTAATGGAGGGGCGGTGACACGCTGTTCTCTCTCCTCAAGGTCAGTGATCTCATACCGCTTGCCTCTCCCCACCCCTACTTGCTCTGTCATTGTCTGTGTTTGTCTATTTTTACAATGTAGTCAGTCACCTCTCGCTATCGATCGCTGTCAGTAGCACTGCACTGTGTACCTCGTCTAGCAATTATTTCCTGTTCACGTTTCATTGAGTGGTGAGTTGACATTTCGTTCAGTGTTGTCGAGTTATTGAAAATGTCACAAAAACGCAAGGAACATTCAAGTGCGAGTACTAAAAAACGTGCGAGAAATTCTCTTTCATTGGAGATTAAACTGGAAGTTTTAAAACGTATCGATACAGGCGAACGTGTTGTCGATATTCAGCGAGTAATGGGTCTTCCAGTCGTCTATAAGGACGATCCAATCGAACGCAGACGCAATTCGTAAAAGTGTTGAATCTTGTACGAATTTAAGTGTCGCAAGAGTAGCTACATCGAGATCAGATGCAATGGAAAAAAATGGAAAATCTTTTGTCTACCTGGATTGAACACTACAACCAGCGGAATGCGCCTATTTCTATGGCAATCATTCAAGAAAAAGCTAAAAGTCTTTATGCAGAATTAACACAAGACAATGAAAATCCACCAACATTTAACGCTAGGAGAGGTTGGTTCAACTGTTTTAAGGCTTGCAACGCTTTTCACAGATTAAAAGTTACGGGCGAGGTTGCTTCTGCTGATAATGAAGCAGCTGATGAATTCAGAGAAACTACATTTAAAAATATTATTGCAGAAGGTGGTTATATGGCAAAGCAAGTTTTCAATTTAGACGAGACTGGCCTATATTGGAAAAGAATGCCAAGCAGAACTTTTATTTCTATTGAAGAAAAAACTGCACCTGGTTTCAAAGCTGCTAAAGACCGTTGCACATTGCTTTTTGGGGGCAACGCCTTTGGTGATTGCAAATTAAAACCATTGATGATTTATCAATCAGAAACCCCCAGAGCACTTAAAGGTTACGATAAAAGTAAACTTATCTAAAAATGAAACTTTTTCTTGTGAACTTACTGTTTATTCTCTTCTCGTCGAACGCGTTTCGGCGTACGTATCCGCCTTCTTCAGCTTAGAGATACGTACATCGAAATGCGTTCGACGAGAAGAGAATAAACAGTAAGTTCACAAGAAAAAGTTTCATTTTTAGATAAGTGTTAGTGCTGTGAAAGAAGAGATGAATAATCAAGACAACTAAAAGTAAACTGCCTGTGGTTTGGAAATCTAGTAAGAAAGGTTGGATGACAGGAAAAATATTTTATGATTATGTTTCACAAGAGCTTCAAGAGGAACTAAAATGCTACTGTGAAAAGGAAAACATTGAGTTTAAGGTTTTGATTCTTTTGGATGTGTCGAGCCATCGCTCAGAAATATGTGAGGTGAATGAAAGCATCAAGGTTGTGTTTCTTCCCCTTAACACTACTTCCATATTGCAGCCTATGGACCAAGGCGTAATTTCAGCGTTCAAAGCCAACTACCTTAAGGAGACACTCTCACAACTCATAAACTCATGTGATGCTAATGACCAGCTTTCAATTAAAAGAATTCTGGAAACAGTTCAATATTAAGATGGCTATTGAAATCATAGATAAATGTTGGAAAGGACTGACACTTCACTGTATGAACAGGGTGTGGAAAAAACTATGGCCTCAGGTTACGGTGGAATCAATCAACAACAGTGAAGAAATTGATGGTGTCTCTCAAACGACCAAAGAAATAGTGAACTTGACTTACCAAGTAGGATTCACTGATGTTGACGAGGAAAATGTTTCTGCACTTCTACAAGAAGAAGATGATCTGAGCAACGAGGACCTGCTGTCCATGGAAGACGAAAATTGTGTGGAAGTGTCCGAGGAAGATGAAGAACCTGAATGTGTTAAAGTGTTAACCGGTAAAGGGATGTCAGAGGCTTTCCAAATGATCAATAATGCTTTAAGCTACTTTGAGAACAATGATCCCGATGAAACAAGAAGTGGAAAAGTTAAAAGAGAAGTTGAACATGTTATAAAGTGCTACCATGAACTGTGTAACTCGAAGTTAAAATCCTCAACTCAACTGTCCATAAAAAACTTTTTTTCGCAAAGCAGTGTTGTGTCAAATGAACAGGAAACAAGCTTTTCTGAGTCTACAGAAAATGTTGGTCACGAGTAATAATCTTAAATGTAAGTAAAAAACTGAATTTCTTTCAAAATATTTTACAGTAATTTTAATTTGGTAAAAACTATTGTACTGTATAACTTTTTTATTTTTATAACCTCTTACTGTACCTTTATTTAGCATAATTTACTCAATTTATATGTGTGATACTATACAAATTTTTCATTTGCTGTATTGTTTATACTGATTTTGTTGTGTATTTCGTCAATAAATAAAATTAATTTCAATAACAAAACCGTTTGTTTTAATTACTAAAATCCTTTTTAACGTAAGCCTACTTGATCAATATCAATACTAAGCTGTATGACATTTATTTGCTGCTATCGAGCCAGTCTATAAATAGTCCCCGTTATACGCGGTTTCGCTTTACACGGCACTTTGCCGGAACGCATCTACCGCGTATAACGGGGACTACCTGTACATCACAGCATTCATGGTCATTATCATAGTCATTAGTACTGAATTCTTCAGCACACTTTTTAATTGCCTTATAAGGATCCTTCCTCATCTCTACAAAGTAACTATTAGTCTCCACTATAAATTTGTGTCAGCATCACAGTTGTATATTGTTTATTATTGTCAAATCGTAATAGTAATTTGGAAATATCTAAAATGAAACTCCAACATAAACTGGCTTCTCGAACTTTACTTTTGTCTTGCACACGTGTGAAGCACTACAATATTTGTCAAAGATAGTAAACTTTTATGGTTAGCCTTCCTCACTTGCTTTAAAGTGAACTGTCTGTCACTTAGATTAACTCACACCTGTTCCTAATGTTTTCCATAGTCTTACTGAACATACCATTATTCACTAACTTGTCTAACTTGTGTAAGTCCTTATTGAAAACGCTTTTACTCTACACTCACGTGTTAATGTTAAAACCAATGTACTCTTTCATATGATTTTTCTGCTTGAAGGTAATTACCTTACTTGTATACATAAGTTTCATTGCTTTCTCTAAGTAATACTTCAGATTCCTTCTACAGATAACAGAATCTTTTTTATCAAATATCAGAGTACAAAGTGACTATTATTCTATATAGGAAAAAGATCCTCATTCTAATTATACATTTCGTTAGGGTACTCCAAATGACATTACATATAATTATGAACTGCCTTCCAAGTATTCCTTACAATAATACGCTGGGCCACCTCTAACGTCCTTATTCCTACAATAATTGGATATATCCTTAATCCTTCTATAGCAACTACAAGTCTTCTTCCATTCGTTTTCCATATATATTTATATTGTTAAAATTGTAGTTATAAAATAGTCTTCTTTAATTAGTACTTATAAAAGGTAGCTTTAATCTCTTCCTTGTTTAGGTCCCTTATAGGAGCCATATTGTTTATTCGATCAATTACAAATCTACCTTGTCCAGTTGTTCTTGTACTTACTTGAGAATGTGTCTTTCTTGTTCATAATTTGAACCCTGTCCCCAACTTTAAAGTAATAATTTTTCACAACCTCTTACAGCGGGAGGGGGTTTCTAGTAACTTTTCTTGTTATCTTTAATGACTTTTACAGGTTTCATTCTGATCATTCTGTGTTTAGAATTGTTATAGTCCTAACAATGTTTGCTAAGCTATCTATCCACCTATAGCCCCTACTTATCTCACAGATTACTTTCATATAATCATTCTGTGTCCTATTATGGTTCTCTATAATAGAGCTCTGTTCCTTGTTTTCTGTATGACACAACTTAATATTATACTTTTTCATTAATAAATTTGACTGTTTGTTTTTAAAGGTATGTGGCTTCTGTCTGACTTTAGCAGCAGCATTTATGATTTCTTCAGAAGCCGAAACGTCAACCCATTTTCTTCATCAACAGTCTCAACCAAGTATACCTATAGAACGTATCTACAACATTTAACGTGTACTTATAGCTGTCATTCTTGTTACCAGAATAACCAGACATCACAATAATATCAGCAGCTCACAAGTCGTCTATTCCAAGCTATATATCTTTATCATTTTCCTCTTACGGAATTCTTTTCTACCCAGAAAGCGATTATCTTTAGCTTCACTTACAGCGTCTTCATTAGATAACCTGTTCTTAGTATTCTGTTCAGTGACTTCTCAGGTTTCTTGGTAAATTTGCTTTTTTTTAGTTTTACAATTGCACACTTGGTGGCTACCCTGTAAAGACTATCAGCAATCTGAACTATCTCGAGTTTATATTCTCATCATGTAAATAAGTCATCAGATGTTAAGTCCATTTAATTAAATTATATTTTTCCATTAATACCATTAAGTAAATGTTTCTTAGCAAGTTTTTTCTATATAAACAGAATAATGGCTACCTCAATTGCTGTATTCAATCAAATCAGAAAGTGCGCCTTAAAAATTTTGTTTTTGTTTAAAATAACCCATGATAAAATAATCCACCCTCCCCTTTGTAGCAAATAACTGGTACAAACATGTGAAAAACTAGTACTGACACGCAAATTATCCAGTTGTTACGCTAATTAAAATAATCATTGTAATTATCTCTAAAAGACGTGATAATCACAAATAAAATACAGACGAAAATAAAGAAGCTGTAGTATAATTAATAGTAGCTAATTAAAGGTAAAATAATAATAACCAGAAAGAACTACTTTTCTCTCGATGTGTAAACTACGCTAAATCACTACTCACAGCCCCTAAACCTACCCCATTCGTCTCTGAATCGCGACCGAGGCAACTGCTTAGCCATGTGTTGCGAGAAGAAATAAGTGTTATATTACCAAACTATGTAGAACTAAATAGGTGCTTTTGTAAAAAAGAGAAATAGGTAGAGGAGAGCGTAAATATGTAGTGAAAGGAAGTAAAAATATAAATATATAAACAGTGTAGCCATGACATCTCTTTAAGAAAGTGTATAACAATTACAGTATGTACAATACTCAATCATAATGTAACAGTAGTGCAGTCAAACATAAATGTGAATAGTGAAAATGACCTTCTGAAATAAATCAACAACTCACTACGAGCACCATGTATCCAGAGACCGAGCATCATGAATAAACAACACACTTAGAGTCAACAGATTTAATGGAGGACCACTACAACTGCAACTAAGATCATCCAGAACACCCCGCCGTAGAGGATCTACAAGAGGACCAGCTATGGATATACCCAATACCGAGGTGACACGGAAGGATAACTTCTGTGGTTGTACCTCTTTTAAAAACCCCGAGTAAAGACAGTAAATTTATTGTAAAGACTCATATCAATCCTGTAAATTGTAACGTAGTAATAGGGATAGTTAATATTCCTAAATAATAGTAGCCTGAAACTGCAAACAGGTATAACTAAGTAAAAAGTAAATGAACCTATTCTTCAAATGGTTTACATAATGTTCTAAATAATCTGTAATATCATAAAAATTAAAGCCCGGATCCGTGGTATTTTATTAAATATGCAGCTGTATGATTTTGAGCTCATCAGACGAATGTTTTAAGCAGTATGAAAGCGTTTAGTTCAGAATTTAATCACTAAGTAAGAATCATGAATGTTGTAGCTAACATCTTAGTAACATCCTAATATATCAGAAACGTTGCATTGAAATTTGCAATAAAGAGATGTCTTTGCTAAACCCAAGAGAGTGAGTAAATTTACGAAACCTTAATCTAACTCCTAAACTTTACAGGTTCCACATATGTGTGTAAGTAATCAGTACATACAATGGCAGCCGGTTTAATTGACAAGGGCCAATTAAACGGGTTCCCAGTGTTATAATGTCGAAAAGACGAGACATTATAAGGTGCGCCACTCTGCTAATAATCATTCACTATGCTAATTTCAAAAAGGCATAATTAATAATTAGAGTCGTATAAGACGCTTCCCTGTTGATTATTAAAGTAATAACAAACAGTAACTTAACAAAAAAGCGTAAATTTATTACTCTTAATTTGCTGAGCAAAGCACAGAGTAATTATTCATTTTGCTAAGAGAACCATGCTGCGAAAATACTTAGAATAATTAGACTAAAATAATTACCCTACAGCCCCAATTATCTGAGTAATAATCGTGTGTATCAGATATAATGTTTACCCGATAGTATAAAATAAAAACAAAACAAAAATTTTAATAACAATATAATCCAGTAGGAAGAGGAAATTATGAGTAAAACCCAAAGTAAAATAAAGCTAAATTTAAATAAAGGTAATACACAAGTCCCCGCTTGTAAAACTATTCCATTTTCAACCTGTCGGTACACAGACAAGCTGTTTCCTGTAGAATTCGTGTTGAGGAATGTACGATGTCAATTCATTGTTATTTCCCCTTTAGCAAGCCCCTCGTTAAGCGAACAATACAAACCACCCTCTCGCATTGAATCGCCACCCCAACAGCTGGGTAATGGTGTAAACAATAGAGGACAGTGAACTCTCTGTGTGAAATCTCTTTTGCCTATCAAAAATGATATTCTCTCATTATCTGTTGAGATAATTTAGATTTGATTTATTAGTATAAGATTGTTATCGTATATATATATGTATGTATTTAAATGACTTCAAATTTCATGATAGTGTTTAGAATAGGTTACATATTTTAACACACGTAGTAACATAAGTAGTACATAAGATTTAAAAG
The DNA here is from genome assembly GCA_034769895.1 of Magicicada septendecula. Taxonomy (NCBI): domain Eukaryota; kingdom Metazoa; phylum Arthropoda; class Insecta; order Hemiptera; family Cicadidae; genus Magicicada; species Magicicada septendecula. The sequence continues at coordinate 289,835,462 of CM068376.1, forward strand.
AGATTCTCGTAACCTCGTCTCAGTCGTAAGAATGGCTCAATTTAACCCCGACTTATTGTTAAAGGATGAACTGAGCTATGAAGCTTTGTTACGCGGTCTCCCATACTCTAACATAACGGTAGCGGAACTGCGCAAAACATTACGCGAGAATAGACCAGACATACCCTCACAGTTGAATCGTTTAAGCGTAGTAGACTTTGAGAATAAAAGGGAAACATGCTATCATAAATATAGGGAGCTTACCTCCATCGCACAAACCCTGCAAAATGAGAAATCCCCCGCGGTAATTTTAAGAACAACGCAAAGAATAGAACATCTGACCCGCCGCATCAACAATTTGTTGAATTGGCCCGGTGCTAAAGTTACTCCGCCAGACGTGCAAAAATTCGTGGAAGAAGCTCTACAACAATTACCTGAGATAATGTGAGAATTACGTAGAAGGTCTGAATCTTTTAGAAGAGAAGAGATCGAAGAAGCGATGACGAATCTAAATATCTCCCCCACTCAATCTCCTACTCAAGAACAGCAATCCAGTGCTGTAAATTTTCAATTTCTCCAGGAATCTACTATAGAACCCAGTAAGGATCGGTTAACGGTTAGTCAAGTGAATACCCTCCCCATAACCGCAGCTCCACTTCCAAATGAACTAGAGAATATTACCAGTAATTATGATTTACCACCTCTTTTACAGACAAACCAATCAGCGGAAAAACCTGTAATGACGTCGCAATTAAATTTCAGCACCGAGTTCTATGGAAAAATAACTCACCCCATAGAACGGATTATATCTGAAATCCCCACCACAGATGGGCTGAATATTACTAAACTCCTAGGCTTTATCAAGTATCTGTTACAAATAAAGGATCTACAACAACTAAAAGATGACCAAATTTTACAAGCACTTCTACCCAAATGTAGATCTTCTTTAAAAGATCGTGTGTTAGAGTCACTAAGGTATCATCACACAGTAGAAGAACTACATACCTCCCTGATAAGACATTTCATCCCCACCGGTATCTACGAAGACTTAAAGCGGAATTCCGTACTTCGTGTGCAAGGAGCGTACGAGAGACTAGCTCATTATATATCTGAAATAAGGGAATCGGCCTTATTACTACAAGTCAACTGGAGTGAACAACAGCTAGTAGACACTATCTTAGTAGGACTATCCCCCGAGCAGCGATCTCGCTTAGCACTTATGAAGAGACCCACCACATTCGCAGATCTGGAACTGTGTTGCATCCATTCATCCAACATCTGGTATTCAGATCAGAACAGACGCGTGTTAATGTCCCAGACTCATCGCAGGAATGAATCCCTACCCCTAGGGTCCAATACTCGAACATACAGCAATAAGCGATTTGTTAGAAATTCTAAAACTCAGCACTACCCCTATACATCAAACCACCTACAAAAACCCCAACAGCATGCGAGCGATGCCAATAACGAAAGAAGATGTTATAACTCTGGAAAGTCTGGACACATTAGTAAGCAATGTAAACAAAAACAGTACCAACAAAGAACCTATCAGTCAAAAAACATGTGAAGCAGGAAGAACCAAAACCCTGCGTCTTCCGCAGCGTCAAAAGGAAAGGTATAAACACAGATCACCGAAAGAAACCAAAGAAAATAAACAAACGGATAGTCCCTTACGTAGCAAGATTTACTGACAAGTGCAACTCTATTGGTACATGCAAAACAAGTATATGCCAATTACCCTACATACATATAGACCTTGGAGCAACTAATACCCTCGGTTTAATCGATTCGGGATCTACACGTAGTCTTATCAGCCAACAGCTAGCCACCGTATTAGCTAACCATAATCTTATTAGCCGCAGCCAAACCGTGAACATAAAGTGTGCTACCGCGAATAAGCAAAACCTAATTATATCACACAGTATTACAGCCAAATTAAAAATAAAGAATTTAACTTGGTATGTTCCACTACTAGTAGCTGAAGTATTAGGACAAAACTTAATATTAGGTGCCGATTTTATAAGCAAAACTGGCCTAATTCTTGACATATACGCTAAACAATATTGCTTTAGATTTGACCGTACTCGAAAATATCAGTTCGATTCCGAGCTAAATAACAGCGGCAATTGCGAAACATCTGCTACGCATCTGGAGCATCATGAATCTGGTTTAAGTCATTTAAAAGGTAATGAGCGACAAAGAATTCCACAGTTAATAAGAGAATTTTCTACTATACTCACACCCAAGTTAGGATTGACCAATCTCATTGAATACAAAATAAATCTCAGCAACAACAAAGTAATACGTCTGCACCCATACAAATTATCGCCGCCCAAGATGGAAATAATGAGAAACCAAATCAACAAACTTCTAGAACAACACATCATAGAACCGTCCACTTCTCCATACTCATCGCCTGCATTCCTAGTACCGAAAGGAACTGACAAACATAGACTAGTCGTGGATTATAGACAGCTGAATAAGAGTATAGAATTTGAATCTATTCCACTGCCCGACATTCACAGCGCATTCCATTATTTTACCAAAGCAAAAATCTTCACCATAATGGAACTCAACCAGGCTTTTCACCAAATCCCACTAGATGAAGAATCAAAACACCTAACTGCATTCGCTGTCCCATTTAATCTATATCAATTTACTAGAGTACCCTTCGGAATATCACAAGGAAGTTCAGTATGTAGCAGACTGTTAGAGAAAATATTCCATGACGTTAAATTTAAATTCGTGTATCACTATCTTGACGACATAGTAGTATATAGTGAATCGATGGATCAGCACATTCATCATTTGCGTGAGGTATTATCAAGGTTAAAGAACGCTGGACTAACTGTCAACCCCAGTAAAGTCAATTTCGCTGTAAACCAATTCTCTTTCTTAGGTCATATAGTATCGGCCGAAGGTAAGGTTAGCATAGACCCAGAACGTCGCGTGCCATCCAAGAATTTTTACCACCTAGGGACACCAAAGGTATAGCTCGATTTTTAGGTATGATCAATTACTTTCACAACTACATACCCCACATAGCGGATATAGCAGCCCCACTAAACGCGTTAAGGAAGAAAGGAACGAAATTCGAGTGGACTACTCGACACCAAGCCGCATTTGAAACACTCACAGAAAGCATAATATCTCCCCCTGTATTGCAGTTAGCAGATTTCAGTAAACCATTTGTAGTACAGACCGACAGTTCGAGTGTAGCATTAGGAGCAGTTATATACCAAGAGATAGATAATACAAGACTACCAATCAGCTATGCTTCACGAACTTTGACGGACCAAGAAAGGAAGTTCTCAGCCTATGAACTCGAATGTTTAGCTGTAGTGTTCGCCTTTGAAAAATTCAAACCTTTTTTGGAACACAAGGAATTCCTACTAGAGACCGACAACCAAGCTTTATCGTGGTTGTTGAACCATCCAAAACAGTTAGGTCATATCGGAAGATGGGTGTTAAGATTAAATTGCTACAAGTTTAAAGTACAACATATTCGTGGTACCCAAAATGTAGTTGCCGACACACTATCCCACATGTTCCAACTACCCAATAAAATACCAGGAGAAGACAAGGTTGAAACCGCTACTATCAATACGCTAATAACAGAATTCCCACTAGCATTTAAGGATATAGCGCACCACCAACAACAAGATCCTTATTTAAGTAAAATAATAGAACAAATAGATAAAGGAAACTATCTGAAAAGTATACCTTGAGTAAACGAGTACTTTGTTATAAAAAAGCTAACGGAAAGTCATTGAGAATAATCGCCCCTGACATTATTAAACCCATGCTCATGGAATACTACCACTCATCCACCACTGGAGCTCATATGGGAATAAGGAAAACGATACATCGCATTCGCAAGGACTATCATTGGGAAAACATGAACAGTCAAATAACTAGATTCGTGAAACAATGCGAAATCTTTGCCCTTAGCAAGCCAGCGAGAAACAGTCAAATCGGGAAATTAATCTCGGAAATCCCCACAACACCTTTTTCAGAGATATACATAGATTTTTCTGGACCATATCCCCATTCTAAGTCAGGAAATACAATGCTATTAATTTGCATGGACTCTTTCACTAAATTCGTATGGATGTATCCTATGAGACGTGCCTTATCATCTACGACAGTAAAAATTCTGCAAGAGAGACTATTTAAAGACTTCGGTACACCAGTACACCTAGTATCTGACAACGGACCTCAGTTTAAATCCAAAGAATTCAATGACATGTGTTTCAAACTAGGAATAAATCACATTACAGTCACAGAGTACCGACCGCAAGGGAACCTAGCTGAAAGATACTTGCGAAACCTAAAATCAGCCTTAATAGCTTACCACGCTAAAGATCAAACAGCTTGGGATCAAAATCTATCCTGGATACAATTTGCCTTCAACTCGGCGTATCATGAGGACATAAATCAACACCCTTTGATTTACTATACAAGTATAAACCGAACCACCCGTTAGCCTCCAAGGGGAAAATTCATGAATTATTACCCCGCAAAATAAATGGGAGTAATATAAGGAAAATATGGAACGAAGCTCGTGCAAATTTGAGAGCGAATCTACTAAAATCGCGAAAATATCACGAGCAGAATAATAGGGAAATAAAGTACAAGGTAGGTGACTTGGTTATGTATAAAACTCACCCGACGAGTAGAGCCGTTGATAGGACCACCTCCAAACTATCTTACCGATGGTGTGGCCCCTACACGATTCACAAGTACATCAATCCCGTAACAGTAGCACTGTACGAACCAAATACTGATAATTACGTTCGCAGAAGTCATGTGTCTCAAATAAAAGATTTTCACAAAGAAGAAACACTACCGTGAGCAAGTAGGTAAACAAAGAAAACAGACCGAAGTATTATGAAATAAATATAGGCAACATCCTATATTGTAATTGAGTCTAAACTCAAACACCGCGTAAGAATAAGAGCGAGGCCTGATCAACCTTAGTTCCTGTTCTACGAAAATAAAATAAATAATGAAAAGTCAGCTGACGAACCACAAACCCCTACCTAAGAAAACAAAAAGTAACATTATAGTTATTACAACATATTTTATGTTACTGCTTACGATGAACATGGTGATAGTAATACACTGAATTATAGTTCACGTTTGCGACTAACAACTTGTAACGGGGCAAAAGAGAGGTAAAACCAATTTTAAAATGTGATTTGAATTCTCTATATTATTTCGCCCAAGTGTAGTGTCGAGACGGGTGTGAATTGGCATTGGTATGTGCAGACTGCAAAGAGGGCGCGCCCGCGCTTTCAACCGCGCACTCAGACGGCCAAGTTTCTCATGCTATCGGCACGTATTAATGCATTCTTTCGCGTACTGTGCGCAGGAAACTCTGCCAGTCGACTTAAACCACTCCCCGGGCCGGGTGAATACATAGGCTGACGAGCCTAAATTTTATTAAAATGTATACATAAGTGAATTCGATAAAACAGTGAGAACAATATATATCAACAGTGCGGATGTGAGCATTTCAGCTCGCTGTCGGCTGCGCCCGCAACTAAAATGTGAACATAAGAATAAAATATAAAATAAACCACTCATAACTTTATCAGAATGCATTGGCAGTTTTAAAATTCATAAATCAGTGAACATTAAAAACCAACATCCGTAGTGCGCGTGTAACGATGCGACGTCTTCTGGACAGATTTGCAGCTAAGTAGCAAATTTATAAAACCAAATTTTAATATTCTATTTAAATTCAATAAAATGAGCTCAGTTAGGGAAGTCCATGAAATTGTACTGCATGAATGAGTGTGTGATTGCATGAATATAATATAAAATATAAACTTAAGCAGTGCTGGGTTGTGAATAAATATATATATATTTGTTCTGGTATTAGTTTGTATAACAAATACAAATCAATACAAAACATGACACAATATTCAAAGCACTCAACATCGAAAATACACAAAATACAAAAACAGATACCACAACCACACACAATAATGCAACTTTAAAAGACCAAAGACCAACAAACTACCTTAATAACATCCAGAAGCCAACACACAAATACTTCACCAGAAACAAGATGGCGAAGGCTGAAGATGAGAGAAAAAGAACTCTCGAAACATGTTCCTAATAGGGAGAAAAGTATATCTTGAGGTAAATTTAGTTATAAATATTAAAGTATTATATACATCAAGAAACGGACTGTAGCAGAAAGTGATTGAAATATATATATATATATATATATATATATATATATATATATATATATATATATATATAAAATTCTATAATTTAAGACATGATTGATTATGTTTATATTTTGGTGGGATTGTTTATAAAATTATAAATGGGAAAGAAATTTTAATTTGATTCAATAACTACGCCTCATGGTGAATGGCAATGTGATTTGTTTCCGAAATAGAATCGCATGTAACTATGTGTGGTGTAACTGTGAATAATGATAATTTAGAAAAAATTAAACAAAAGTTTTCTTGTCACTATATATTTGTCGTTAGAGTATTTATTTCGTACCCCCACACTGTTTCTGGCCTCGCTTAAGAACGAACCCTAGGACCCTAGTGAGGAATCAATAGTGGTAAGTACATAAATATGAAACATTATTATTAATAACTAATAAATGTAATAATTTGTATTTATACAAATGGCAGCCCGAACTACGGACTTTATATAAAATTTTTATATAAATAAGCCAGAAATCAGAAACAGAGTGGGTGTCGAAAGGGTATATAATATAAGGCGTAAAGATAAGGTTATGTTATGATTATATGTAGTATGGGTAAATAGAATATCTTTTGGATAATAAGTATATGTTATATATAGTAATATTTTGAAAAGAAATATATGTAAGATTTTTTTTTTTTAAATGGCAGATAATAACGAGAATGTCAGCTTAACTTGTGATGGTACATTTTTGGAATTACCTTAAATATGGTAACTAGAACATAAATATTGTATTTTTCTATTTTTGTCATACTAAACCCAACCTTAAACACCCGATACGAATATACCGTGAGTGTAGTGTATGACAATATTTGTCAGGATTTGAACCAATTCATAGCAAAATATGGGTAACATCACAAAAAACAATGTGCAGTTATTGCGATAACAGAGCCGAACCTTAATTACGTCAGAGGCGGAGAATGTGTTGACAACAACAACACGGCGCTGTCAACAAGTTAAACAATGGGATTGTGACGTCAGTACACCCCACTTCCGCAAAATCTAACAAAGATTTGTCGTCATTTCTTCTGCAGCTGTGATCAACGCCGGCCGGCAACCCGTTCACTTACGGGTGAATTTTAACTTTTTAGACCACTGTACGTGGTTAATAAACAGTATAAATATCTATATTCAAAATGTACTAAGGAAAGTTACAGTTCGGCTTTGTGTAGGCGTCCTCGGCCGATGAATCGTCCGTAAAGATGAGAACGTTCCTTGTACACTTTAAATCCTTATTTCATTATTTCCCAGTATAAAATTTTATTGTAGAAATCAATTATTTAAAATTTTCAATATATATATAAAAGGAGCTCCAACATTCATAAAATTTTGTACCATGGGTATGGAAGAGAGAGTGGTTGCGTGTGTGTGTTATAATTTCTAAGTGCTGGGTTGGGCACCACTATATAACTATATATTATTATTGTATAATCATTAAACTTATAGAAGTAAATAATCAAATATTATTATTACACATTATGTTTTTGGAGGGGTTAAAGTTGGTTTTGAAAACAGGTATGTAAAACAAATAGAGAATAAAAAGGGGTATTTCATTGGTAACAATCAGAACAGCTGTTTTTATTTCAAGCAATTTCCGTTCCTCATGACTTCGCGTAACGAAATCCTGGCCCATGACTTATGTAACAAAGATGGCGTCCTAGTTTTTGTATACATAACCACATTTGTGAGATATAATATATCGTATCTATAAATCAAAATAAACGTAAGTTCACAAACTGACATTGAAAACGAAAGCCAAATGAATATTGAATTAAGTGGAACTGAGTCAAAAATTATGGATGAAGGAATTCATTCAATGCCAGTCCAAAGTAAAAAATCTGATACAGATGAGATTAGTGCAATGATGCAATTACTGTTAAAGATAGATAAGAAATGTGACAATCTAGATAGTAAATATGAAAAACAAAATGCAAAATTGGATGAGCAAAAACGTGATTCCAACGTTAAATATAATAACTTGAATGACAAATTTGATGAAGTGAAAGATGAAATTAAACGACAGAGTTTTGATTTTAGCAAACAAATAAATGAAATTCATGCACATTTCGATCAAACGAAAGAAAAAATAGTAGCGTTAGTAAATGAGAAATTTGATAGACCAAAGAGTAAAGTAGACGAGAATTATAAGAATAAAAGTGGGGTAGAGAACAGTGGAGGTAGTAATAATGATGATTTGAATAATGAGTTCACAGGTAATAACAATAATATAATTAAGAACATGGTGGTAGAAAATAATTATGTGGATATTGATAGTGATAACGAAATTGTAGAGAGAGTACAAGTTGATAATGAGAAGTTTGTGTGGGATGAGTCAGAGAGAGAGTGTATAAAGAATTTACAGTTAAAAGGATTGCAGGGGTAAAATTTTCCTTTGATATTGTAGTTGGGGGTGAAGTAAATGCTTCACGTGTGTTTAAGAAGGACGAGAGTTCCTTCGGTATATATTTGGGAGACGATATGTCTACAAATAGAGTTCCCTGGGTTTTTAGTGCACCTCATAGGTGGTACAGTAATTGTGAGTTAGTGTCCCCTACATATACTGAGAGAGAGTGTGTAGCTTGGTGTTATAATGGGGTGGGGAGGGAGAGAGGGAGAGAGGGAGAGAGGGAGAGAGAGAGAGAGAGAGAGAGAGAGAGAGAGAGAGAGAGAGAGAGAGAGAGAGAGAGAGAGAGAGAGAGAGAGAGAGAGAGAGATAAAGTAAATAGAAGCTATGAAGATTTTGTAGAGAGGTTAGGTAGAGAGAGAAGTAATAATAACGACGATTACTTACCTTGTATTGAAACTGAGATAGCAGTAGATGATGTTGTTAAAGATGATAATATGACTTACATGATTATGACAGAATATACTAAAGGTGACAGGACCAATCCCTATGATGACATGGTACATGATAAATTGATATGGAATAAACCTATTAATTCAAACGACATTGTGGAAGAATATAAAAATTTAAATAAATATTATATTGATAATAATAATATCATATATTTAATAAAAAATAAGTTGTATAGACCTAAGATTCGAGTGTTGTTCAGTGATGGAGGATAAAGGGTTTATTGTGTAATGAACATTTAATTATGTGGACAGTGTTTTTTAAAATGGATTGTTTATGAACTGATTTTGGTAAATGGTAACAAATAATAAGTTGGATTGTATAATTTTTGTGTATTAATGTGTACATTGGTATTTGTGTATTCTTGATGTTGTGTATTACACATAATTTTATGTAAACCATGTATGTAACAGGAAGTTATAGTTTAATTGATTTAATAATAACAATTAACATTGTTTTTTTGACTAAACAAGTGATGAAAATAATGATGAACTTTTAAATAATTGAATTAAATAATTGAAAATTAATTACTTAATTAAGGTTGTACAAAAGAAAGTTTGATAATGAAGTTAAATGATTTTATGAAATTAAGATTCTATAATGATTAGTAGATGATTAAACAGATAATATGTTCAAATTGAGGTATATTATTACAAGGAGAGAAGTGATGAATTTTCTAGTGTTATATCAAGGTGAAATGTTGTAAAAAGGTTTGGGTGATAATTATTAAAATAAAGGCATTTGAGTTAGTCAATTAAAGTTAATAAAAGTTAGATAAATAAGAATTTTCAAATACCAGTGAAAAACAAAGAGGGTATTAGATATTTTAGGGACACAGTAGTAGTGATTATATGTAGAGAGGTGAGTAATGTGAATGGTAAATATATTTGTTGATGGTGATATTTTGTAGTAAGGATAGTGGTGTAAGGAGTGATCAGCGTGCGGCGTGCAGCGTGCGGCGTTGTGGCAAGTGTTAGAGTAGTTTAAGGGAGTGTTTGCCGATATTTTGGAGGGCAAATGGTTAGGAATGTATATGGTCAGGTAGGGAACACACACCCTAGTACAAAGACGAGCGGTGCCAGAGGAATTGGATAAAATGTGAAGGGGTTTATAATTGAGAGATTGGTGTCATAATATGTAAATCTGGTTGTTAGTAGTGGTTGTTAGAAGAAAGGTGAGTAAGGTCAGATATATAAATGCCTATTCAATAAGTCAAATCATAGTGAATACAGGAGTCACCCAGACTAATCAATGGTCAAAATGTGAAGGGTTAAGTAGAAAATTCATAGTAGAAAGGTAATAAGAGATGAAATATAATGTAACATGAATGTTAATAATAAATTTGAATTTTTTGTGAAGAATTAAATGATAAATAAATAGTAAACAGTAGATGAGTACATGATAAATAATTGATGGTTAATTAAAAAAAGTTTAACAATTAAAATTATTAATTAATTAATTAATTAAAATGTAATGTTTATAATGTTATACGCAAATTTAAAGATGTAGGGTGTGTAAATTTTGATCAAAGTTAAATGTGAGTTGTTTGTTGAATGTAATAATCGCAATGTTAATTATGAGTGTATTATTATGTATTATGTTTATTATGTATTGGTGTAGGAATTTAAACATGAATTATATGTATGTATAGATTGATGATTTTGGGGCAGTTACAAATGTAACTATATACGACAAAGTGTCAAACCATTGTGATTCCCTACATTTCGGACGATCTCGGCCTTACCAACCCAGATCGTGGTTTTGGATGTCTGGCCTCGCTTAAGAACGAACCCTAGGACCCTAGTGAGGAATCAATAGTGGTAAGTACATAAATATGAAACATTATTATTAATAACTAATAAATGTAATAATTTGTATTTATACAAACTCACTTACTAACCAAAGAAGTAAGAGAAATAAAAAACTAGAAAAAAAAGGATTCGTCGACCACAACTCAGTCAAAATAATCGACGAAAATAATCAGCGAAAAGACACGTTGAAACTTATAAAGGTGAGAATACTCTTCTGTAAGAACACAGTAGAAACGTTACCCTTACAGTATAGCTGTATACACGTATACAAGTGTGTATCTAAAACATACTCATGAGTGTAACTCCGTAAAACGAGTGAACAAAAAAAAACCGGTAGTAGCATTAAGAAATAGAAATAAGGTAGATTTATGTATTTGTATATTTTATGTGTTTTATGAGTGTTAAATTTTAGGTGATTTAAATAGTATGTAAGATAATCGTATATTTCTTACGAATAGATTAGGGTAAATCAAAGTAACCATGTAGAAAGAGATTTCATCACGAGGTTCTGATTTAAGTATAATTCTACTTCTTAGATATGCCCTTTGGAATCCACAAATGTCGTCCCATGTGTCTTCTTTAAGTAGAGGAGGATGTGACGATTTAAAACAATTTTAAATAGCACAAAACAAAAAAATTTTTTTTTTCAAAATAACCCATGATAAAATAATCCACCCTCCCCTTTGTAGCAAATAACTGGTACAAACATGCGAAAAACTAGTACTGACACGCAAATTATCCAGTTGTTATGCTAATTAAAATAATCATTGTAATTATCTCTAAAAGACGTGATAATCACAAATAAAATACAGACGAAAATAAAGAAGCTGTAGTATAATTAATAGTAGCTAATTAAAGGTAAAATAATAATAACCAGAAAGAACTACTTTTCTCTCGATGTGTAAACTACGCTAAATCACTACTCACGGCCCCTAAACCTACCCCATTCGTCTCTGAATCGCGACCGAGGCAACTGCTTAGCCATGTGTTGCGAGAAGAAATAAGTGTTACATTACCAAACTATGTAGAACTAAATAGGTGCTTTTGTAAAAAAGAGAAATAGGTAGAGGAGAGCGTAAATATGTAGTGAAAGGAAGTAAAAATATAAATATATAAACAGTGTAGCCATGACATCTCTTTAAGAAAGTGTATAACAATTACAGTATGTACAATACTCAATCATAATGTAACAGTAGTGCAGTCAAACATAAATGTGAATAGTGAAAATGACCTTCTGAAATAAATCAACAACTCACTACGAGCACCATGTATCCAGAGACCGAGCATCATGAATAAACAACACACTTAGAGTCAACAAATTTAATGGAGGACCACTACAACTGCAACTAAGATCATCCAGAACACCCCGCTGTAGAGGATCTAGAAGAGGACCAGCTATGGATATACCCAATACCCAGGTGACACGGAAGGATAACTTCTGTGGTTGTACCTCTTTTAAAAACCCCGAGTAAAGACAGTAAATTTATCGTAAAGACTCATATCAATCCTGTAAATTGTAACGTAGTAATAGGGATAGTTAATATTCCTAAATAATAGTAGCCTGAAACTGCAAACAGGTATAACTAAGTAAAAAGTAAATGAACCTATTCTTCAAATGGTTTACATAATGTTCTAAATAATCTGTAATATCATAAAAATTAAAGCCCGGATCCGTGGTATTTTATTAAATATGCAGCTGTATGATTTTGAGCTCATCAGAAGAATGTTTTAAGCAGTATGAAAGCATTTAGTTCAGAATTTAATCACTAAGTAAGAATCATGAATGTTGTAGCTAACATCTTAGTAACATCCTAATATATCAGAAACCTTGCATTGAAATTTGTAATAAAGAGATGTCTTTGCTAAACCCAAGAGAGTGAGTAAATTTACGAAACCTTAATCTAACTCCTAAACTTTACAGGTTCCTCATTTGTGTGTAAGTAATCAGTACATACAATGGCAGCCGGTTTAATTGACAAGGGCCAATTAAACGGGTTCCCAGTGTTATAATGTCGAAAAGACGAGACGTTATATGATCTATAAGACGCTGAAGAACATGAAGTTTCCACTGACGGAACTTAGAACTAACTAAATTTTTTCCCTGACAGTTTTGCTTCTGTAGTTTCTTTTCTTAGATTCTTAACACACAGAGTGTGATAGTTTTCAAACATTTATTCATGGAGTGTTCTGTGTAGCAAATATTAGATAAATTTTTGTGGTCCCCAAAACTGTGTTTACAAGTTATCATAAAAGATAGATCTAAACAAAGAATATGATGATTAATACCATAATTCCCTTGAAAATCAATAGCACTTTTGAGGTTATGCTTATAACTCAAAGCTGCTTATATGATTATGCTACATAACTGAAAGCTGCTGAACCTTAGTTAACAGATGTGAAAAATTAGATACTGACACTGAATGGCCATCTGTGATGTTTGCCAACAGGTCAGCAGTGACTCCACTGACACATATTTTCCTGACACTTTTTAATTCTTATGTCTGTGGTAATTCATTCCTGAATCTAATCCTTGCTGCGCATGAAAACATGGGAGATATTCACTTGGATTTTGTAACTTTTGTATGTAGTGTAGATGACACACTAATGATACACATGTGGTGAACTTGTGGTTTTCTTATTATAAACTCATGTAAATTTTGGCACTTTTTACAAATGCTAGCTAAAGAGATGTCTGGAAATAAACCACTTTAAAATGCTAGGTGAAGAGAGCTCTGAGATAACTTTATGGTGGTTTTCTCCATAAGTCCCCCATATATTAATGGAATGCTCTTGTGGATGTTTTTATCGCTATTTCTTCCGTAAGTTTCACTGATTTCACTTGTCCCTGAAAACAGTATGTCGCTCGCTCACGCTCACACACACACACACACACACACACACACACACACACACACAAATATTCTATATACAGATACTCAACCATGCACACATATATCATATACCATATATCAACTATGTGTAAGTGTTCTTACCGATTCTTGATCTTTAGAATCCTCTTCATCTGTAGCTAACTGTTCCTCTTCTACATTCACTCCACTTGCATATTCTTGTGACTTGGTTTCATCTTCAGAATCAGTTATTACTATCGGTGTTCCATTGTCATCGGAAATTATAACAATATCCTCACTATCTGAACTTCCACATGTCTTCTCTACAAAATATATTAAAATATATACAAAAATCCTAACACACAATTTACTAATTGAACACTATAACAATATTTACAATAATAATAATAAATTAGTTTTTTCATTTATAACAATTTTTAATTTTATAAGCTGAATTTGTAACAGTAGCTTCACTATCTAAACTGAATTGTGCGAAGTATTCATTTCTACAAATACACTTAAAACAATGAAACAAAATTTGTGTGTTTTCATTCCCATTTGTCAACATGTCATAAGGAGTACGAGTGGGGGTATGTTTATGCAGCAGACTTACCTCTGACATACCGTTTCTCACCCCACAACTAGCACTTATCTGTGGTGCTTGCAACAGAGCATTTTTATTCTATAACTATCCCCATAGCTCAACATCACTTATAGTTGAATCTTCAGTTATTAGTCTAGTGGAAGGAATAAACGGACAGGGAGAATGGCCTTATACAGGAACAAACCACAGTCAAGTTTGGGGATGCTGGCGATAGCATGAAAGACAAACTAGTTTGTTATCATTGCTGTCATAAGGGTACCAATGAGCAGTGGGGAGAACCGTGTTCCTCCATGATAAAAACACTAACAAAAATTAATGATTTTACTCTATCATCGTCAGGTACCCATCTGCACAGCTTGATGGGTCAGCAGTGGAAGCTATATAACATGTGCATGTGTGTGCGCGTGTATGCACACACACACACAAAATCTTTGTACAAGGTTCAAACAAGATCACAAGACCAGACCGTTTGAAACAAAAAATTAATTTCAAGAACACTGCACTGAGCACAGAAGACCATAGTGTAAGGAACTTCTAATTGCAAAAAAATAAATGCTTATATTTGCAGATTCTGTCTGAAATATAAAAGACTCAATAAAATTTCTGCAAAGCATGCTCAGACAATTAGTTATCAAACACGGAAATTAAAAGAATGACAAATGACATAGTTTTTTAATGAAAAAGCTGTCAATATGGAATGTGCTGACCTCAACTGGGAAAGTATAAAATGTGGTCAGAGAAAAAATATGGAATAGACAAAAATTATATTTATAATGGCTGCACCAGAGGAGGGTATCAGAAATTATGAGTCTGGTATCTGTGGATGAAGTTAAATATCTAATTATTCATATAAAATAGTGACACACGATGGAGAAGCAATGCAGAAAATTTCAATCAAATAAAGCAAAGGAACACTGCTTCCACGTGACACATATGCATGGAAAAGACTGCCCTACAAATAAGAAGAGGCAATAGGAAAACAAATATATATGCAATCAAATTAGAACAGATGATATTCATCTACATAATTTAAAAAACTAAATGGATGTGGTTAGATATTTGACTAGGTGAGAAGCTGGCAGGTCACGAAAACTACTATACTGTATAATTCATTCAGAAGTCAATAACACAATGGAGAAGATATGGAAATACAGTCAACTCCTGTTTACAAGCAGAAATAAATTTCAGCTGAATAATAAAGCTACTGTTCCCCTAATCTTAAAATACACTATTTTATTAATTATCATAAACAATATTGTTTTAAACTTATGGAAGTTATGTAGAGACATGTCCAGGGATAGAGTGTGTCACTGCCTGCCAGCAGTTACAATATTGTTTGTCGTTCGCCAGCTGGCTACCATGAGTCATTCAGGCGTATCTACTTTACTGCGATGACTGCGGGAACATTTAATTTTCTCACAACGATTGTCATTATGACTATGCTACATAACTGAAAGCTGCTGAAGCTTAGTTAACAGATATGAAAAATTAGATACTGACACTGAATGGCCATCTGTGATGTTTGCCAGCAGATCAGCAGTGACTCCACTGACACATATTTTCCTGACACTTTTTAATTCTTATGTCTGTGGTAATTCATTCCTGAATCTAATCCTTGCTGCGCATGAAAACATGGGAGACATTCACTTGGATTTTGTAACTTTTGTTTGTACGTATATAGCTAGTAACTTCTGAAATATTCAATGTAGATGACATAAAACAATTCATCAGCACACTTTATTCTGACGAACTGTCAGTTCGTGTCAATTAGTATTTAAACTGAATAGAAAATGTGATTATTAATTACACAGTTTCAGTATGTATATGTTGCTACTTGGTAATGGCCCCCGTTTAATTCGTGGTTTTCAGGAGGTCCTTTGATGAGCATCGTAACAGGGTTTTACTATACTGGTTTATATTAAATAAACAACTAATATTAATAAATAATTTTCATTACTTTCTGCCCTTTGCTGTACATATTACGGACTGTCCACAGAATTCCACTGATAATTAGGAGTTTACTGTACATTATGTACATGGTTCTTTTGAATGTACTGCACAACTTGAAAATTTACTCACCCAAAAACTAAAGTTAGAGCTTACAATTCATAAATAATAACATTATTGTATTTAACAGCAGAATTTTTATTGGATTACGTGTTTTAATTCCTGTAGGTCTTCTGGTGTCAAAATTCCTATTTTTCAAAGTTGTGTTCCACAAATTTTTAAATTATTTTGACTAAGCATCATGAAAACAATTACAATGTGTGATATTTGTAATAACCTGACTGAAAATAAGGATACTTAGCCTCTCTTTACTGAGTGAAGCTTGGTCCTCCGTATATTAAATTTTATTTACACCACATGAAAAGAACATCATTCTATGCAAGTTCCAATGACCTGAAAATTTAATTAGCTGGTGATAAAAAGTATGTTCTACTCACCATGTGATGCGTTTATAATATTGCAATGAAGTTAGAAGAGAGTTAAGATTAATTAAAGTACAAGGAGGCATTGAAAAAAATTCACATACAGTTACAGCCTTCAAAACATAAGATCGCTAAGTGTCCATATGTCACATGAGTAATCCAATAAAATTGACCAAATGGGCTCAAAGGCTACAACAGCTGGGACACATGGAGAGAATAGGTGAAACATTTATACCTAGAAAGACTTACAGACTTACGCCTTTAAACGTTTTTTATCTAAGAGAGGAAGACCATGTTTACAATGATCAGAATGTCTGTTGGATGATTTCAAGATAACAGTGATAGGGTGAGGTAGAGATATTTAACACTGTCAACACCATGCCAGTGTATACTATCGGCAGTGCTAAATTCCACAGCAGTCCATGCTCATTTGCTATACAGGTGCTCGGTTTACGTGTGTTTAAACACATTTATTCATACGCTGTCCAACCAAAGTCTGCAGCATGATGGTAATTCATTCATTACATAACTTGCTATTATAATTTAGTTTGATATTTTACCAGTAGATGTCTCCCGCAAACCAGTGAAGTAATCAGCGTTGAAGTTCAGCAGACCTGTATGTGGAACTGCCTCTGATCAACTAGTTTGTCAGAAATATGGAATATCATGTCAGCAAATGTGACTACACTTGGAATATCATAGTATAGCGGGGAAACAAACAATGGATATGCAACAAAACTAGAAAACACACACACACACAGCATGTAAACTACTTATAGATAAGCTAACATTTTCAATCAGCCTTGTGACTGACTTCTTGTTTAAAATTGATGCCTTTCAAAGCACATACTTCATCATCAATCTTTAAAAAATTCCTCGAATGAGGTCGTCACTACTTAAAAATGAGTGACTTGGATACCATTGAAAACATGCGTACTTACCAGATTCTCTCCGTTGACTTGGATCACGTTTTCTACGGCGAGACTCTTTACTTTCTGTTGAATGCGACAGTTTTACTCTTTTACCTCGATCAACCGCATGCTCACTGCTTTTGCGTTTCCCTTCTCTTGAATGTCTATGATCTCGAGGGCTCTTATGACTTTTTTTGTGAGATTTCCTCTGTTCTGACTTTTCCTCTTTATTGAGTGTATCGCTTTTCTTATTTAGCTCATCGGTATTATGTTTTTTATTTGTTTCATTTTTAGATGACGTGGTTCTTCTTTTTAAATTATGGTTACTAGAATCTTTCTTGTGACTGTGTTTGCCATCTTCTGATCTAGAATGGCTTTTATGTTTATCTTTTGCATGATCAGTCTTACTTTTTTTAAGTTTGTTTACAGATTCCACTTTACTTGATGATTTTTCACTCTTGTGTTCTTTCTTTTCAATTTTATCTTTTCTTTTGCAATCATTATCATTTGTAGAACTTGATTTACAATCCAGTTTCTCTGTAACTACTTTATTACTTGATATTTTGTCAACATCTGTCTCACTTTTACTTGAATCTTTGGTACCGGTTTCACTTAGCACATTACTAATTTCACTTTTGTTTTGGTCTTCTGTTTGTTTAATCAGACTTTCTATAAATTCTTCATCCAGCTCATCTACTATTGCATTTTCTTCTTCTAAAATTTCCCCTATAAGATTTAATTCATTCGATAAGTCTAGTGAATCTAAGTCCACTGAATCTACAATTTCTTTTACTTCCTGATGAGAACATTCATTAGTCTGTAAATTCAAGTTGTCATTGAATGCACAAGTCTGAGGAGCATATTCAGGTGGTTTTGATAAATGTTGTTGACCATTATTATTAAACAATTTATGAGACCCCACCAGTATATCACTACTTCCTGTTGTACTGGTAGTAGTTGTGGTGTTTGCAGTTGTCACAGTTATCGTTGTAGTCACAGAGCTTCCATTACCAAAAGTTCTTTTTTCTTTAAGCATGCTAGCTGGTGTGGGATTATAAATGTTCATTATCAAAGCTTCTTGATTTTTTGATACTTCAGGTACATATTCTATTTTTGATTTTTTGTGGCTCACTTTTAAATCACTTTTACTATGAGGTGCTGCTGACCTTGAACGTACAATAGGGTTTGGAACTGGAATATGCCTTTTTTTTAATTCTGCAATTGGAGTAGGTCTGTATCTAGGTGTGTTTGGTGGTGGAAGGTATGTCTTTGCTGGTGGAGACTTCAGTTCTTTGACAATATGGGAAACTAGATCTTCACTCTCTTCTTCTTCTGTGTTACCTTGTTCTTCTGTATCTTTAGCTTTATCAAAAACATAAAAATCATCACTCTCTAAATGAGTTAAAATGGTTCCTTCACAGCTCTCCAAATCTGACGTTCGTTCTTGTGATGTTTCCTCTTCAGCAGGTGATAGTGATGACTCGGATTTGTCTAACAAAAAATACAAATCTTTTAGTTAAAAAAAAAAATGGTATATGGATTACAGTTACATATGTATTTAATTTTTAATTCATAGACTTTACTTGATATGGCCAAGTGTCTGCAGTAACTGGCACAGGGTCATTGCAACAACAATTGAATCAAAGAAAGTGTTTTGACATTCAAATTGTCAAATTATAATGGTTTTTAGTGTAAGAATGTATTGCATTGCTAATTACATACAATTAATCAACTAGGTTATATTTTTATTTATTCAACAACTTGTGGAACATTCAGTTCACACCTTAACACTTTGTATACAAAAAAAAAGTACAGATTTAATGTATGCAGATTTATAGTGCAATATTACCTTCAGCACAAATTGATTCCTATCTCTTTGGAACCACCTAGTCAACACGAAAATACCTGAATTCTGTATACTGTTTTAAGCATTTAGAAATTATAAACAATTATTTAAAAAAAAAAAAAACTTTTCAAAATATTTTTACCATGGGTGTAAGGAAAATTATTTGTTTAGCACATAATATTCTAAAATTCTATACTGACAAATGATGAATGATATTATATAGGCTACCATTCTATTCTACTATTCTATCTTATTTCAACTGTGAAATAATTAAATTTTTCTGCAATTGGAAAAAACAGGCAGAAGATAAACACTAGTTTGACTTCACTGGTCAAACTTCAGACCTTACAATTGTTCATAGCTTTCATTCTTAGCGACTTTTAAATGGCAAAAGTTATGGTTTTAAACATGTATCTGTAAAGGAAAAATACACACTGTTAAAGAAATTATATAAAAAGTACAGAAAAGTCATATTTTTCATTAATGTATACTTCTTTATGATTCTATATAAGAAATGACAAAAACCTGCTGTTCAGAGATTCAAAACTTTCTATATGACATAAGTAGGCTACCTTTCATATTTTGTTTGATTATTATTGATTACCACTCTTTAAATGCCAGTGGTAAACATGAATAGTCTTTTAACCTACAGTTTGTAGTGTTAGGTAATTGTTAAGTTGACAGTTTTCCTAAGAATGAATGTCTCTATTGTCTTGTTTACTATCACCATGTGGAAGAAATAATGAAATAAACATCAGTTTACTTCTTCTCTGCCTGAAGGAGTAATAATTAATTTTAATAACAACAGAAAAATAATTATTATCTACTAATAATTAACGTTAACTAATAATATGTTAACACACACACACACACACACACACACACAGTCACGTTATACCTGTGTTACTTTTTTTACTACATAGAGTGTGAACAAAACTGACATTTCTTTAATTACAGAAATTGCAAACAGGTATATTGCATTCTTCCGGAATCCTCAATATCTTTACAAACATGTCTGGTTCTCATTCTTGTCCGAGATCCCCAGCTCTCAGAGCCATAATTTAATATTGGTCTTATCCGGATTTTTTAAATAACTAGTTTTTTGTTAGTCTGCTTTTAAAATTATTTGAAAATCATAGTTAACACCATTTGATACTATAGGTAGATTTTCCGGACAACTATTTTCATGCTAACAACACATCTTCATCAATGTGCATGCATCAGCACAGAATCGTAGCTCAGTTTTGTATGACACATTGTGGACGTTGTTGTATTTGTTCTTTTCAAAAACTTTCGGTCGTTATCAAAAGCAAAGCATTTAGTTTTTGTTTAGTTTACTGCTATGTTTACTGGTTTGTGAAGTAAAATACATAAGTATAAAGCATTTTCTTCTACGATTTCTGTAGAAACCGAAGTCATGCACAGTCAAAATCAGAAAATAATAACACGTATTATAAGCTTTTGAAATCAGAAGATTAATAAATAATAAAAAGAACATTTTACGAATGGTTAGCTCAGGTGTGCTGTGTCTCTAAACAGTGCTTTTATTATTACTAAAGAAGCATTAGCATGTATGGGACATACAAAATCTTTCAGCACTTCCCACTCCCCATAAAGAAGTCCAAGAAAGAAAATGCAAACCAACAATTACACGATCTTGATAAGTGTAATATAACTGTAATATTTGACGAGTTATTTAAGACCATCACACACTAGAAAGGGAAACACTAACATTAAAATGATTGTATAAGTTGTAAAATAATATCTTAATTTATAACGATACTCTATTCTGTCTGAGACACATTATTTTTCCAATGGGGATAGAAATGTGGCAAAAGCAATTGGAAAATTTAACTGAATTTTTATAGACATGTGTATATGCATGCACGCATTCATTTATTCATTAATGTGGATTTAATCATAAGTCCACCCCTAACATCGCCAAAAAAAAAGGTAAGCAGGGTTAACTGGTTTGTGAACCATGGTATTCCTTGTTATCTATCTATTTTAAAACTGAGCTTTAGGCACTAATTAAACAAACTAAACCTGCATACATAATTTAAAATACGTGCTGAAGCATGAACATTTTGTTTTATAACTTCCTTTTTACCAGCTGGATCTTAATCCTACAGAAACGTTTAGGTCACTGTGATAGAGCATAATGATAAAAGAACATGCTGATAAAACCATGGTCCTACAAAGTTAGCAGCAAAGAAATTTGAATGTACTTTTGCGCACGAGCACGCGTGAGAGCACACAGTGATTTATTCTTTAGGGGAATCATAAATATGCTGAATTACTTAGATAAATAAATAAATAATTAATAGATAATAAATAAATAATAGATAATAAATAATTACTTAGATAAAATTAATTTTTTTTTATTACAACTCGGTACTACCCATCTAGTAATTTACATTTCATAATTAAAGACACTAGTCAAGAGATATAACCCATTGGCTATAATCTCCCCATTTAACTAATATCCATCAGATCAAGTGGTTTAGTTCGTCTCAGCCTTCTAGCTGCATTAGTTGTATCCAGCAGTCGCCGTATCCCAGGGTGTACATGCTGCAAGACGCGGCAGCATGCTTCACTGCCTGCTTTTTTATATCCTCAATGACAATTTCAATTTTTAAATCCCTGTGTAAGTTGTCTTTTTTACATACCATGGTGCATCAACAATGCACCGAAGCACCTTGTTTTGAAATGTTTTAATTATATTTATGTTTGATTTCCTTCCACAGCCCCAGAGTTGTATCCCATAGGTCCAGATAGGCTTTAGCACTTGCTTATACAACAGCAATTTATTATGGATTGACAGTTGGGATTGTCTTCCCAGGAGCCAATACATTTTCCTGAACTTTAGATTCAACTCCTGCTTTTTCTTTTTGACGTGCTCTTTCCATTTATGTTTTGCGTCTAATGTCATTCCTAAATATTTAGCTGTATTAGCATAAGAAATTGGTAATGAATTAATTATAACTGGTATCCGATGACCAATCTTTAAATTTGTCAAATTTACATTGACTGACTCCATCACATTTAATCTAATGCGCCATTTTTTGGTCCATTTGCTCACAGCATCAGAGGCTCTTTGAAGTTTTATTTCCAGTCGCTAGAATTGCAGTATCATCTGCAAAGGTGGCAATGGTTGCATCTTCTACAGTACGAAGGCCCTTGTATATAACAAATACAAGACCGGTCCCAAAACACTACCCTGTGGAACTCCAGCTGTTATTTTCTTCAGTTGAGAATATTCTCCTTCATATTTCACTCAAAAATGTCTGTCAGTTATGTATGATTTGAGTATTTTGTAATATTGTTTTGGTAGGTCTCTTTGTAATTTCCACTCCAGACCTTCAGGCCATACCTTATCAAATGCTTGTGCTATATCCAAAAAGATACTTGCACATATTTTTTTATTCTCAAGTGCATTTTCAATTATACTTGTAATCCTGTGCACTTGATCTATCGTTGAGTGCCTTTGTCGAAAGCCGAATTGATGATCAGGGATAAGATTTCTGTCTTCAATAATAGGCTTAAGTCTTTTTAGTAGTAGTTTCTCAAACAATTTTGAAATTACTGGAAGCAAAGAAATTGGTCTATATGACTTCCTATCATTTGGTGGCTTATCTGGTTTTAATATCATAATAACTTCAGCACCTTCCACTGTAAAGGAACATACTTCAACCTTAAGGATGCGTTAATTAAGTACAATAACTTCCTAAGTCCTTTTTCAGGTCGAGCTTTTACTATTTGGCCAGTAATCAAATCGTAACCTGGTGCTTTTTTTGAATTTATGTTACTTCTAATTTCATTTTTTAATTCCAGAAGTGTCAAGAGTTATTTCTAGATCATCACGTTTGTGTATAGGGTAAATATTTTCTTCAGCTGTTTGTCTAGGGAGAGGCTGAAAAGTTTCCTCTAGGTATGCCGTGAAGAGGTCTGCTTTTTTGCTTAGCATTTCTAGCCCAAGATCCGTCATCTTTTCTTATTGGGGGAACTTGCATTTTAGGTCTTTTGATTCCTTTTGCTGCCTTCCAAAGGGAATAATCTGTGTCTTTTTGGGCAGATAAATTTTCTAAGTACCTATTAATTGATTCATTCTTGAATTCTTTTATGAATGATTTTATTTTAATACATAATTTATTTAAAATTGTTTTATCTGGTGCTCGATTTCTCTGCCAATCTTTATGTGCCTTCCTTTTTTCCTTAATCAGCTGTCTTAATTCAACTGGATAATTAATTTCTTTCTTTCCTTTTTTATAACTAATAGGAGTACTATCCCAAGCGGCATATTGTATAATTTCAATAAATCTCTCAAGCTCCTCTTCTAATTGTACTGGATCTTTAATAGATACATGCAGGTTTGTGTTTTTTTCTACTAGGCTACTGAACAAGTTCCAGTCAGTTTTACCAGTTGTTAATTTTGGGACTGATGCCTTGTTTGTAATTATAAATTCGCTAATTGTCATTATAACCGGTGTGTGGTCTGAGGAAAGGCTCTCATCATTTTCTACATGAATATAATTTTCAGAAATCCCTTTTGTCACAAAGAAATCACTAATATCAGGTAGTTTGTTTGTGTCTGCAGGCCAGTATGTAGGTTTACCTCCGGAGTGGAAGTCACATCCCAGTGTTTCTCCTGCTGCCAGTAATTCTTTTCCTTTCGGATTAATTACTCTTGATCCCCAGTACAAGTGTTTGACGTTAAAATCTCCTCCAATAATGAAGTTCCCACCTAAAGTTTCAAACAGTTGTATAAACTCTTCTCGCTTCAAATTATATCTTGGTGGACAGTAGATTGCACCAACACTGTATTCTTTGTACCCGTTAGCTTGAATCCTAATGGCTATAACTTGCAAATATTCTTCCTCTACTTTGAGAATTTCATAATGTTGAAGGTTCTCTTTTACAAATATTGCTGATCCTCCTCTTGCCCTATCTGCTGGGTGGACAGCAGAATAGCAGAGTAACTATGTACCTTAACATATGATGTCTTTGTGGAATGACTTTCAGATATTAAGCAAATATCAATTTTTTCTGAATTCAAAAATATTTCTACGTCTTGAATATGTTGTGACAATCCATTTGCATTCCAAGTTGCTATTCTAAGAGTTTTACTCATATTATCTAAAATAACTATATCTACAAGGTTCATATATACATCTTCAAATTTCTTATCATTAGAGTATAGACGCTTTTCTATAGCTTCTAGCCTTCTTAATATTTTTTCTAATACATTACTTTCCTCTATTTCCTTCCCCTTAACCCCTTAACTGGTCTAGACTGGACCACTTGAGAGAATGTTCTGCTTCCAGTTTCTTTACTTTCCTGAGGTTTTTGTACCACGTGCATTAGCTCCATACTTTTTTCCACTTGTTTTCTATATCTCTGTTGAAATCCACTTGTTCTGTTGCGAATATTTTGTAATTCCATAGCTACCTCACACCCTCGATAGTTTGCTGGATGTTGGCCTCCACAGTTTACACATTTTGGTGGAGTATTTTTATTTATTTTACACTGAATTGTAGCATGCTTGCCTGTACATTTTACACATCTAGGTTCTCTGTGGCAGTACCTGGTTGTATGGTTGAAATCTTGGCAATTTTTACATTGTGGTATCAGGTTTGTAGCTTTTCTTAAGGGTTCAATTTTGACACTCATATGTAGGATAGACTTAATGTTAATTTTTGCCACATCTTCTTTATTGTCAAACGTGAGCATGAATAGAGGGAGCTCTCTCTTGCATATTATTTGTTTTCCATCTTTATCCAATTTCCTTTCTTTTTTAATAATGTTGACAGCATCACCTATTTTCAATTTTGCTTTCTGCTGTAACATAAAATGAGATGTCAGGTAAATCCTTTACTTGGACTGCCTCCATCGGAATATTTTACACTAGATGTTTTGATCTCTAGAATCCATGATTGTCCTCAGAAGCTGTAAGTGGTGTTGGGTATTTCAATAGGGTCATTCAACTACAACTCACAACTTCTGAGAATGAACCCAGATTCTTTCAAAACTCCAAGTGTAAAATATTATAATGGGAACAGTCCAAGTAGAGGATTTGTCTGACAGAAATCACCCACCGCTAGTAGTTTTATGAAGTACATGTGTTTACTGTGATGGCACAGTATATATTCTAAATTAATTAAAAAATGTCAACCTATAAAAAAATGTATTTTAATCACAAAAATCACATAAAAATATATGTGCAAATGTTTTAAGGTATACAGTAACAAAATTATACGAATGACAACTGTTGAAGGAACAGGCTAATATTTTCACAGACAACAGAAACCAATTCCCTCACACTTGCCTTACGCTATTCCTGCCTTGTCCCCACTAACTAAACCTGCATGACTGCTTCATGTCTGATATTAAGAGTTATATGAATCTTGCTCTAATTTCTTTAATACATCATTGACCCAAGATACTTAGAATTTCAAGTAAGTAAACGTTTCTACTCCATTAAAGCAGTGGTTGCCAAGATCATATCTCAGCATTGTCAGTACAATTTGTAAATGTATACTGATTAGTACTATATTCTGCTTGTGGAGTGTTTCAGTTTCAATATTTGTTGAAATGTACATTGTTTTAATGTTTATTAAATAAACAAATCCTTAAATTCGTAGTGACCGTCAATCAATGAATTTTCCGGTGAAGGGTTTGTGAGGATCGGTCAAAAATATAACACAAATTTTAACTTATTTGTGTCGACATTTCGACAATGTTTATTGTCATCTTCAGGACCTGTGTATTAAATACAACAGAAATATCAAACACAACAGAACAATTATTTGAGTGAAATGTCTGTGTGTGTGTGTGTGCACGTGCGCGTATGTAGGTATCATTGCACGCGTGTGTATCCTTGTATATGTGAAGGAGTTGAGATAGTTTGTTTTACATCTTCAAATGTTTTCTTCAAAGACAACAAGAAAATTATAATACCACAGAACTTAATTTATACACTATTACAATTGAAATTACTCATAATGTAATGCTTTTTTTAATTAATTATAAAAGCAATAATCAACAACTAGATATTAAAATTGGTACAGAAACGTGTTTGATATTGCTTTTGTATTCATACACAGGTCCTGAAGATGACAATAAACACTGTCGAAACGTCGACACAAATAAGTTAAAATTTGTGTTATATTTTTGACCGATCCTCACAAACCCTTCACCGAAAAATAAATAAACAAAAATTATTGTAGTCACAACAGCCAAAACAAAAAGTTATAAAGACTGGCTACAGAGTAGATTATACAGAAAATAACTCAAGATAATAGTGTTAATGATGTTTCTACTTGTGATAGTAAAAAAACCCCAAGAAAAGATAGAGAATTGTTTTCCAAGATTTACAGAAAAAGCGTTGCACATCAGACGTGACTACCACAGAACGGAACTGTGCCATAGCTCTGCAATATACTGGCACAGGGAAAAGCACTGTAACCTATAAAACATTTAATGAAGATGATTCAAGTGTTTCAAGCAAGCTGCAGATGATTACACTGATGGAAGAAATACATTAAATTACTGTTCGACAGAAAAATTTAATGTAAACTTTGTCGTTAAAATTGCTGAAATACTAATTTTATAGCAATTTTTATACCTAGAAAGAGCTGTTAATCAGACTGATTTTTGTCTGTAAATACATATACAAAAAGATAGTTTATGTAAAAAATGTGAGCTTTCTTAATTCATCCCTTTTATGCTATGAATTTATAAAAACTGAATTTTTTTCATTTTTGTACTAGTTGTGATATGGAGCAGATGTACTATGTGATCGTTAGTGTAGTTAAAATCATCTTGTGTTTTGCACGGACAGCAGAGTTATTGCACAGACATCTTCAATATTTATAAAACAAAACAAAAAGTCTAACCTCAGAGAAAATGAACGTACAGTCTTTGCCGACTTTCAAATAATTTTACACTTGTTATGCAAGACGAGTTCCAGAGCTTCAACAAACAAGCAACTGTGTGCATCCACTTGTTTTATTACAAACAAGATAACTCAGTAAAACACACAAGTCTTTGTACATTGAGTAATCACCTGAAGCATGAAGTGACTTTCCACTGGTTCCAAAAACATTGGAATAAGGGTCATTCCATGTCAGTTCAACCAGGCCATCTCACCCACCATCTTAGATTTTATTGAAACTTGGCTTATTTGTTCTCCCTACAGAGAAGTAACCACACCAAATTTTAACCCTCTATCTCTCTCCGTTTTCATTGTATAGGCTTTCAAAGTTTTGAAATTTTTGTGTTTTTAATAATCAGATGTCGCGAAACGAGACTTGCTATAACCTTTTGAAAATAATTTGTAACTTTTTTATTTATCATCCAATCTTTGTGAATTTTTGTAGTTATATACTCTAAAGTATAAGGATTCTACAAAAAAATACACAACACCTTTAAGTAAAACTACTAAGGCTGGAAAAAAATGTTTTATTTGCATCTTTGTAGTTTTTTTGGTAAAAAACATGGTTTAGCATTAAATTGAATATCACAGAAAGGGAAAGGGATAATCACAAAAACTTTTTTTTCATAATAATCCTCAATACAAGGGCTGTCATATGAAAAAATAAAATTGATGGGGTTTTCATTCCTTTGTTGTTTTTTCTGTTAAAGGTAAGTTTTTAAAAAAATTTATTCAGCGATTTTACTAAGCCATAGAAATTTAAAAGGCTCTTAAGTATTTTTTTTTTGTAATAAAACTAAAATTTTAAGCAGAATTATCACTGTTGCACTAATTTTTATATAGTGGTGTGCAACAGTGATAATTCTGCTTGTGATTTTAACCACTAACACAACTTTTTTCATTAAAATTTTAAGTGATTATAAAACAAACAGGCCCTATCAGGAGGATCAGTAGTGATGAGAAACCCACCTTTACGTATAATTTAAGGAATAAATAGACATCACTTGTGAGAGAAGAAAATTTGAACCCATCATGCTATGTTGCTTGTAAATATGACAATCTGTGGTACTTTGGAATCATCACTGAAGTAAATAAAGAAGAAGGTGATATGACTGTTCAATTTTTGCATCCTGCAGGACCATCGCCATCATTTCATTAGCCCAAATGAGAAAACATTTGCCCGGTGCTAATTCCTCATGTGCTTGCAATTGTTGAGCCTTCTCACACATCAACTGGAAGAACTTACCGATTCTCAGAGGAGTGTATGACTTCAATTCAGAGAAAAATGTTACTCCATTAAATTTCTTTGACTGTACATACTGCAAATAACAAATATTGGAATGCAGTTTTGGTAAATTTCCAGACTTTGTTATTACATGTACATAACATTAAAAATATATTTTATCTTTTGTGTCAGCATTAAAAAAAAATTCTTGAACAAGCCTATTTAGGTTGAAATAGAATATTTCCTATGGATGAAAATATTTATTAGTTATTTATTCTTAAACCTAGGCCTATACCTCAAAATTCAAAAGTCTCAAGAAAATGCAATTAGGAATTTTTTGAGTTTTGATTGATTACTTGAGAAGTTGTTGATATTGTTCTAACTTATATTTGTTTTAATATAAGGCCTCTTTGTTTTATAATCACTTAAAATTTTAGTTTTATTAAAAAGAAAAATACTTAAGAGCCTTTTAAATTTCTATGGCTTAGTAAAATCGCTGAATTCATAAAAAATTTTAAAAAACTTACCTTTAACAGAAAAAACAACAACAAAGGAATGAAAACCCCATCAATTTTATTTTTTCATATGATAGCCCATGTACTGAGGATTATTTCGAAAAAAAAAAAAAGTTTTTGTGATTATCCCTTTCCCTTTCTGTGATATTCAATTTAATGCTAAACCATGTTTTTTACAAAAAAAAAAAAAAAAAAAAAAAAAAAAACTACAAAGATGCAAATAAAACACTTTTCCAGCCTTAATAGTTTTACTTAAAGGTCTTGTATATATTTTTTAGAATCCTTATACTTTAGAGTATATAACTACAAAATTTCACAAAGATTGGATTATAAATAAAAAAGTTACAAATTATTTTCAAAAGGTTAACAAGTCTCGTTTCGCAACATCCGATTGTTAAAAACACCAAAATTTCAAAACTTTGAAAGCCTATTCAATGAAAACAGAGAGAGATAGAGGGTTAAAATTTGCTGTGTTACTTATCTCTGTAGGGAGAACAAATAAGCCAAGTTTCATCCAAATCTGAGATGGTGGATGAGAAAATGATTTTTTTTTTTTTTAATTGATATGGAATGACCCGTAAACCATATTAAAGAAACAATGCCAAAGATGTAAACAGATGGTGCTTCAAGCCAATACAAGAACAAAAAAAACTTTGTCAACCTATTCTATCACACACAAGATTTTGGTACAGTGCTGAATGGCACTTGGTTCAGCACATGGAAGAAATGTGTATCATAGTATAGAGGGGATTATGTATCATGAACTAGCTAACGCATATCTACAGAGGCTCTTAGTAGTAACCAAATCATGACAGCTGAAGACATGTTTTCAATTATTTGTAAAGAAAATTTAAAGAGTACTGAGTTCAAACACCTTTAAAAGAAGAAGTAACAGAGCATTCTGAAAACCTAAGAAGTCGATTTGATTGATGCAAATGTACTGTTAGATCAAGAAGTTTTCATAAATACATTCCAATGTCAAGTATTTTGAAATCTTACTTTACATCAGCATCAAAAGAATATGAAGTCTACCCTGTGTTTAAGATTAAACCACTTTCCTTAACAGAGAAGGACTTAGTAGTTCGTGTTATAACAAACAATGGTCGATTGGAAGTTAGTTTGAACAATGATGATGTAAGCCTTTATATACATTTTTATCTAGGGTGGCAAAGTTACTCGCGTCTGTAGCATCCTTTAAGCTACACATGCCACCTAGGTAGTGCTAAATGAGTAACAGCATTAGGCTGCTTCCTAATCCGTAAACCAAATGAAGCGACACACAAGAAAACAAACAAAACTGCACTTCTAAGAGCAAAATTTACTTACAGCAAAGTTGCATCATTTTTCACTGGAATGCTGGAAGACTGTCAAGTCAAAAAATGACTGAAGCAAAGAAAATAATTAAGGATAGAAACATGGATGTTTTAATAATTAACGAAGCAAATATAACTGTGGATAACATAAAATATTTCAAAATTAGTGAATTCGCATTGTACAAAAGTAGGCAAGTGTCCAGTGGTATTCTTGTCAGAAATAGTTTTAAATCCAAATTTAAAATAGTAAAAGAAATGAATGGGCAAGACAAGTCTGAAATCATAAAGCTAGAAATCTGGAAAGAAAATAAAAGATTCAATATATATGGAATTTATACCCCACCCAAAAATAAAAATCTTAATCTGGACAACATAAATCTGCAATAGAAAACTATAATGGTCTGAGACTTTAATGCAGCATCACCATCCTGGAGATACAACTACAGAAATGAGGCAGGAAGACATACGGAAGATCTCACTAGTTCCAGCAATATGGAACTGCTTTACAAAACAGACATGAGACATCCCGACATTCTTACACTATTCAGGGACAACAACTAATCTGGACTTAGCCCTGACCTCAGCAGATATCAGTGACCAGGTTTGTAGAAAAGTAATAGAGGACCCAGGATGCGGCTATAGAGCAGTGCAGCTCACATACAGCTGGAGATGTAGAATTCTAAATCAAACTCCAAGAACACCATGGAACTTCAAAAAAGCAAACTAGACAAATTTTGGGGATTACGTGGAAGAAAACATCCATCTGATTGACATAGAAGGTAGACCAGGAGAACTGACCAAACAACTTACCAGTCTAACTGTTTCCTCGGCAAAACAAAACATTCCTAGAGGGAAAACAGCTAAGTACAAACCATTCTGGACTCCACAATTAACAGATTTTAAAAAGGTTAGGGATCAGGCAAGAATAAAGGCGGAAAAATCCCAAAGATGTGAAAGAGTGGTGAAGAAATGCTGCAGTATTAAGAAGACAAGTATGTGAAGAAAAACGAAGATCGTTCACGACATTCCTGAACAATCTGAACTACCGTACTGATGCTACCACAATTTATAAGCATATGAGCATGCTAAACAACAAATTCTCCACGTCAAGTAATAGACCTATTATAATAAATGGCAGAGAAATCACAAACAACAGAGACATAACAAAAAGGTTTAATACATTCTATTCAACGCAATACAATATTGCCGCAAAGACTAAAGTCACTGAGAAGAAACTGAAACTCCAAGACAGGTATCATAATACAAATACAAATATGCCTTTAAGCAAACGGGAGATATTTGTCAAAAATCTTACAATGTAAAAGAGCTCCAGGAGGCAATAAAAAAGCTTAAAAATGGCAAACAACCTGGACCAGATAGAATGCACCCTGGATTTCTTACGAACCTGAAGCCTGCCACATTAAAAACATTATTAACAATATACAACAAAATATGGACCTCAACTGAGTCTCTACCTTCAGAGTGGACAAAAGCAACCATTGTGCCCATAATTAAGCAAGGCAAACCAGCGGACTCAATAGCATCCTATAGACCCACTGCTCTTACATCACAATTGTCAAAGGTGCAGGAACAAATGGTAGCAGCTAGACTGAACTGCTACTTGGAGAGAGAAGGATTGCTTGCCCTAGAACAGGCAGGCTTCAGAACAAATCGATCACCATCACACCAAATAGGCCATTTAACACAAGAAATTAAGAGTCCATTCAACAGAAATGAAAGCATCCTGGCGGTCTTTGTGGACTTCAAGGGCGCATACGATACGGTATGGAGGGACAAGCTGATAAATAAAATAAAACACCTTAATGTCACAGAAAATATGTTTAACTGGTTCAAGAGATTTTTGAAAGAGTGCTGGATTTCAACAAGATACAACGGCAGCCATTCCAAGTACAAACAAGTAAAAATCGGCCTACCACAAAGAGCCGTGAATAATACAACCCTCTTTAATATCTATATAGATGACTTGGTCAAACGACTGAAAGTGGTTGAAGGAATACAGACATGCAAGTTTGCCGATGATGTACTCATCTGGGCCAAGGGATCAAACAAGAAAAGACAAGACATCACTCTTAAAAAGAAACATGAACAAAGGTCTCCTTGGCCTGAAAAAGTGGGCAGAAGAAAACAACATGCAGATTAATGCAGAAAAAAAACCTTCTACAGAAATCTGAAAGTACTCATTACCTGGGTTTTAACCTGGATAATAAGGTTAACTGGGCACACCACATTGACAGCATGACTAAGAAGGTAAACAAACGAACAAACCTTATAAAACGTCTCAGCGGAGTATCATGGGGGATGTTCACAAGAAGTTCTAAACATGACCTATAGAACATATATCAAGCCAGTAATAACTTATGGCAGCAAAGGAACCATCACAAGCACTTCTGTAAATGAAAGCAGACTGGAACGTTTGCAGACCAACATCCTAAGACTCATCACAGGTGGCGTCAAGTCAACTCCAGTTACAGCACTACAACTATATACAGGCAACAGACCAATAACAGAGGAAATTAAGCAACAGGCAGCACTGGTGAAACTCAGAATTAAGTCACTACCCGAGAAGTCATCGGTTCATGAGAGAATGGAATCCACAGAGACTCAAAACGCAAAAGATCTGGTTAAACCAAAGTAGCAACTTCCTTCAATGCCACACCATACCAACAGCAGGTAATAAAGTGACCACCCTGGAAAATCCAATCAACTTTCATAGTTATGAAGTATACCTCAACCTGATAGAAGATGTTAAGAAGAAGACAAGATCTCCAGAGGAACTAAAACAGATAACGCTAATAACCATCAATGAGCGATTTCCGGAGGAAAACTGTCTACATGTGTACACCAATGGATCCTTGGCACATGACGTGGGTTGTGCTGGAGCGGGAGTGTTCTCCTCATTGTTTTCCCACTACACTGCAGAGGGACAAAATAAATCAAGTCCCTCTGCATATTCTAAATCTGCATAAAATGAGTTTTTCAACACTTTTGAGGACAGTTTACATTAATTGTTTGTCGTCCTAGTAAAAGCCATTGGCAACATTATTATATCTAAAAGGAAGTATCAACACAGCTTAACAATTTAGTTTTTGCTTCAGTTCCCTACTGCAAATCTCAAGGGAGACATTCCACTTGGCATAAATGCTGAAAAAAAAAAACAAGAAATACGTGTAGCCATGAGGTTCTACGAACCAGAAATTATTAATTCTTACTAGGCTTTCATTTACTGCAGGTCTAAACCTTAAATTGTAGATAAACTTTTATAATATTGTAGAAGTTGTACAGACTTGAAATTAATTGCCAGGGGGTGTTCATTCACTGGGGTCTTTATCTTGTGAATATTATAGATATAACTTATTAATTGTAGTTTGTATAATATTATATCTTCTAATTGATATGTTAAGGCGCTATGCCTTGTTTCTTTACGGACTGTTGAGCAGAGGTTTATTTATTTATTACAACTCCTACAGGATTATAAAAGTTTATCTACAACTTAAGATTTTGGCCTGCATTAAATGAAAGCCTAGTGAGAATTAATAATTCCTAGTTAGTAAAACCTCTACACTATTACAAATCACCTAACCCAATGTAACAAATACACAAATATTGAATGAATGGCCTGATGCAATTAACTACTCAAGACTGTTAAATCTACTACACAATTCCGAATACATTAACATCTATAACATTAGATGTTCGAACTGCAATGGAATAAGAGCCTTGTGACAACTTAAAATTGATAAATCTGCTACTAGATTATAACTACACTATTGTAACATAAGATATATGCTTTCTCTGAATGAATGCTCTACAACTAAAAATTCACAGTTCCTAAATCCTGTAATTTCTAATTGCACTATCTACAATATAACGGCTTCTAATGAATACAGGCATTGTAACAACTAACAAAACATGGTTACTGAATCCTCTCCTGAATTACAAATATACTAATACAAGATATGGATCTCCAGTGATATAGGCATAAAATATGAGAATTGTGAATATTATAAATTTCGGGCAACCATAATAATGATAAAAACATTATTTGTTTTCATTGACTAGAAATATATTGGTTTTATTTATTTCATAGCTTGTAGTACTTAGTAGTAGTATCAGTGTCAAAACGATTCTTAAACAGTTTGTATAGAACAGCGATAACAATGGTGAAATGGTTAATTTTTAAAAATCATTTAATCAACTTTAATATAGGTTAAGTTACATTCACAACTTGTGTATAGAACCGTTAAACATTTGCAAATTCGAAAAACATACATATACTTACCCTTGCGTACATGACGAAAATGACAATGTGGTCTTTCACACAACCCTCCTTCAAAATAAGGACAGACTACGTTTTTGAAGTATCCTTTACTTGGCAACATTGTTATTAAGATTTGTTATATCTGTATGTACCTTTGTACATGAACTAATTTAATAAAAAACAAAATCCATAATATATAAAATGCATAACCACGTGTAACGTGTTATAACCGTTTCACGAGTAAAAATGTTTAATGTTTTACCAACCGCTCTAACGCATCAAATTTCATACCCAATACACAAATCTGTTTAACACAGTTCAGACAACGCCATCTGTATAACAATGATGGATACGAAACGCGGTCTTAAAAACGTTAATACTTGATATTCTGTTAGTGTATAAAAACTATGTAAACAGAGTTACATTTCAAATTCTATCAACAGTGTTTGATTCATCTCTCGTTAAGCCTTTATGGACTTAATTCGTTTTCCCTACAGGAGATTCTACCTTGACAATGCTTACTGTAAGGAAAACAAATAATACACTTATATGCATATTTAGAATATGCAGAATGGTAAATATAATTTCAAAAACTGAAAATTAAGTAATAATGGTTATATCTAACGTATAAATAGGTATGGAAATTTTGGTGATCTAATTGTCATGTTCGTTCTATACTTCAAGGAAAGAAGTTCGACAGATGGGTTAAAAAACGCAAATTTTGTTTATATCATAAAAAGTTAGACATAAAACGTATGCTGCAATATTCTTTACGTGTTGTATTCCTTTTAAAATACGCTTTTGCCCACTTTTAAAGTTTTCGGATCAAGTTATATTTAGGTGGCGTGCTATTGCTTCGTTTCTTATAAATGCCTATTCACACATGTCCAAGACGTGTTCGTTCGGTATCAGTGACGCCCATACACACATCTGTAGTTTGTTCTATTTGCCGTCAGTGTTGTATAAATAATTTACTAAATATATAAAAAGTACTTGTAATCTGCATTAGTTTCCTCTCCTACATTTTTTCTGAATACTCAATATGAGGGAATAGGTCCATATACATTCAGTAATCTTTCCTTTTCGAAACAGAGTATCGATACCGCAACGCGACAACGCATCAGTGAAATTGTAAAAATATCTTTGGCATAATAATCGGCGTCATGGTATCAACACGTAGGGATGGCAACATTGATTGACCGATATATCGTAACAGCTATATCGATATATCCGATATATTACGATATATCAGTAAATTTAGAACACCTTGGATCTTATGACTTTCAATGCTCCATTGTTTATTTGTGTACCTTTTCATAACTTCATGTTCATCATTCTTTTATGGAGACGTTTATGTGAAGAGTATGAGATTCGTTTTAGGTAAACTGGTTAAATGAACCCTAAAATCATAATTTCTAAATAAACGGTTTGCAGTTTCGTAAGAATGTATGGCTTGTGAACTTTATACATACGTAGTACTGTAACTAATGTTTAGTCTTGTTTTGTAGACTAAACATGAACACAACACTTGCCATTGTTTTGTAATTTTGTAACCAGTGACTTATCGAGTTGTATCTGTTGCAATGTTTCTCCAAAGTCGAGCCTAGACATCAACAATCGTATATTTAGGAATGTTTACACTTTGTGTACATGTTACGATTCACGAAAAAGCGTAGTAGTATATGGTTGACATTGCTCTGGCATCATAGCCATACTAACACGTGTAAGAGCCAGACAGTACCATTGAGTGGACAATAGAATAGCCTACAATTTACTCTAATTACTGTGATTTTTTCATTGAATTTAGATTTTCTATTCATTTTTTATTTTTTGCATAATGGCTTGTAACAAAAGATTGTACACTGCTGAAGAAATATTAGCAGAGTTTCAAAGGCAAGAAGAAGAAGACTCGGACTTAGAAGAAGAAGATTTTGACAAAGAAGTTTCCGAGACTGAAGATAACATTCTTATAGACAGCGATAACGAAGATGACGAGTTCGACTTAGCTGAAGGGACACAGGATTGTAGCAGTGCTGATGATCGAAATGCCTATGAAAATACTGATGATGACAGGATTTTTGAATTGGGGAAAGACGAAGAAACCATCTGGACGAACAAACCGGTACGCTCCAAATTTTCACGAACCTCATCTTTAAATGTTATCACACACCTGCCCGGACCAAAAGGAGATGCTCGAGGGATCGTTGATGAGGTACAATTGTTTTTTTTATTTGTTACCGATGAGATGCTGGAAAAAATTGTTCTCCACACTGACAGTGACATAGAAAGATCGAAGATCAAATACCAATCCTTACAGTGGTTTACATCTCCCACAAACCTGCTAGAGATAAGAGCTCTTATTGGGCTGTTCTATATGAGCGGTGTTTTGAAGAACTCTGGTTTATGTCTTGATGATATGTTTTCTGTAATCTATGGACCGGCTGTATTTCGCTGTTCAATGTCACAGAAAAAGATTCTCTTTTCTAATCCAGAACTTACGATTTGACGACAAAACTACGAGAGATCCAAGGAAGGATAAATTTGCGGCGTTTCGAGACCTTACCTTGCATGCGTAAAAGTCCACCTTACCGTTAGAGGGTTAATGAAGTACTAAAACACAATTCCCAATTTGTTACAATCTTATTAAAACATCATTTTAAGAGTAGTGAATTTAATGTTTTACATTTTTTAAATCGATATCAAAAAAACGATATATATCGCGTTGTTAGAGATGTATCGATGTAATCCAAAAATATATAAATAACGTATATCGATATATTTAGAAATATATCGATAAATTTCAACTATCGATATATCGTTGCCATCCCTATCAACACGGTGAGCAAAAATACGGTACTGTTCTACTCCTCTACAGATCTTCCTAGAAATTGTTGAGACACTGATTTTGTGAAATTTTTTTACATAATGAAGGAGCTGTTAATCAGAGATATTTTTTTGTTAAATACATATGCAGAAAGAGAGTTTATATAAAAAATTTGATGTTTCCTACTTAATGCTTTTTTTGATATGAATTTAAAAAATTGGATTTTTTAATTGTTTGCAATGTTGGAGACTTGATATCTCTGGTAGGTTATATTTACTTATTTGAGATTCTTAGTATCTTGGGAGAATTAGGTACTAAAGAAATTAGTTCAAGACTCATAAAACTCAATATCAGATATGAAGCAGTCATGCAGGTTTGTTAGAGTAGCTAGGTGCAGGTTTAGTAGTTTACACAGTGTTGAAATTTCCTGATTTCATTCAACTACTCTTTGAAATTTTATTCAGTATTACTGAAAATTTTATCAAATTTTTTACAGATATGTATTTTTAATACCAAAACAACATACTTTATTGTATAATGTACAAAATATATAACTCACCATTACAAATCAAATAACAATAAAAGAAATGGTGAAACATAAGAAAACACAATCGAAAATCACAAAAAATATAAGTATATGTGTAAGTATCACATACATACTGTAACCATGGACCCTCTCGAAAAGGTGACAGCATCCTTCCACCCATTTCTCTGCTAGGGGAGCAGGTGCATGTCTCTGTCAAGGCTGCACTAAAGTACCTTCCAGAGTGTTCTGGAGAGCACTTGAAATGCACATTATGCTGGCACGCCACAGTATGGATGGAAAGTTATTCTTGAACACCTATGCTACCTATCTAAGCCACAGCATCTGGCTTTGTCAGTTCAGTTTTCAGCAAGCAATTTCTTTAGTGTGGATCACATCATTAGAGAAAAGTGATTATTGTGTTAGAAACTCCTGTTGCTGATGATATTTGTTTTTGTACTAGTTTTAGTAGAATACTTGTTCAATATTTTTTCATATTCCATAAACTTACACATATTAGAAATCACTTCCCAAGATTGCTTATATACAATCTTTTTTGCAAACTTTAACTCAATGAATGATTTTTTTCCTGATCATTAAATAAAATAAAATTATACTGTAAACAGCAAATAAACATATATTAATATAATAAAGTATTAATATTAATATTTTTAAGCAATTAAAATGTTAGTTTGACAAAATACAACATCAGAAAACACCCGTTAAGTAAATAAGTAAAACACAATATAAGAAAATACAGTATTAAGTAAAATTTGAAATGTTATTTAATAACAATACAGACTAACAATTAAATCAAATATAATTAATTCACTACCGACTCGGAACACAAAGTTTTTATGGGTAAAAACGTAAAAGTTTTACCTTATAGTATGAACAAGTTTTCGCTTACCTGAACCTCTGAAGAAGCTTTTTAAAAGCAAAAACTGGTTCAGGGTAGAAGGTAAAACTTTTACTTTTTTACCCATAAAAAACTTTGTGTTCCGAGTCGGTAGTGAATTAATTATATTTATTTATTAATGGACATGTCATGGACAATGAAATCCAAGGAATTAAATCAAATACAGGCATGTACGTTTCACAGTAAATTTTGTTGGGAACATGTCAACAGTTACACACTCAATGAGATGTAAAGTTGTACTGAAAAAACATGGTTCTGCACATATATTCACCAAGACAATAGAGACATTCATTCTTAATAAAACTTTCAACTTAACAATTACCAAACGGTACAAACTATTCATATAAAGGCTATTCATATTTAATGAAGAAAGTTGTGTTAGTGGTTGAAATCACAAGCAGAATGATCACTGTTGCACACCACTATATAAAAATTACCCCGATTAGCGCTTTCAAGCTTCACAGCTCATCGTCAGATCGGAATTGAAAGAAATTGTGTGAAAACAAACCCTTCACCCCCATCTCACCCCACCCTGCTCACACACAAGCTATAATTCTAATGTCCCTTCCCCACCCCCTGAGCCCTGTCCCTCCATCTGGACAGTTACATATTTTTCTAGCAAATTCCTTGTGTTTCAGTGTTGTGTGTGTGTGTGTGTGTGTGTGTGTGTGCATTCCTTTTAAACCTACCCTCTTCCTCTCCACACACGTGGGTCAGTCACACACCCTTATTTTAAAACATCCAATTAGTACTATGCAATTTAATTCTTAATCTTATCTATCTGTCCTCTATCATTTACTTCTTAATTATGTTATAAAATATTTCTTCATTATCAAATTTAATTTTAATATTAATTAAATTGTCGAACCCTTTTTCTCTTTCTTTCAATATTTCTAACTCCTCTCTAAGCTTCCTTTCAACTGTGTTATTTACTACTTTTACAATTTCGTAGTCTTCCAAAGGATTAACAAACTTATGGTTGTCTTCTATGAAATGTCTTGCATATAACGAATTGGTTGTTCTATTACCTTCTCCACGTTTGTGGTCAGACAACCTGCATACGAATTTTCGTCCTGTCTCACCTAGGTACACTTTGTTGCAGTCTTTACATTTTAATTTATAAATTCCCCTTTTCTGTAATACTGGAGTTTTTTTCTATATTTTTATTCATTATCTTATCAAATACCGTTTCACATTTTTTAATAGCTACATCTACTCTGTATTTATTAAAACATTTTATATTTTTTTCTAGTATATGAACCTATGTATGTCAATGATCCTGCATAATTCTTTTGTTCTGGTTCTATTTTAGCTTTTTGTATGTTAACCCTTTTCATAACTTTATCCGCTATGTTGGTGTTATAATTATTATTCCTTACAATTCCCTTTATCGTTTTTAACTCCCTATCTTTTGATTCGGTCTCTTTTAAACACGTCTGAGCTCTATAACAAAATGAATTGATTGCCGCCATTTTATATCTATAAGGGTGGTAAGACTCTCTTGGTATAATTATATCAGAATACGACTCTTTCCTAAATATCCCAAACTGTAGTTTCTCATTATCTTTCATTTCTGTGTTTAAATCTAAGTAATTTATTTTCTTACCTCCTAGCTCTTCTTTAAATTGTAAGTTTTATCCTTATTATTTACCTCATTTATAAACTCATGCACTTGTTCTATGCTTCCTTCCCAAATTACTAATACATCATCAACGTATCTAGACCATAATTTTATATTGTCTTCATACTTAGTGGAACTTATTAATTGCTTTTCAAAATCATTCATGTATATTTCTGCAAGAATAGGGGATAATGAAGACCTCATAGGTAAACCTTTTTTCTGTTTATAAAACTTGTTATTAAACCTAAAATAGTTCTGATTTACACATTCTTTAATTACTTTAATCAACTGCTTTTTATACCTGTATTCTGCCATATTATTATCGTTTATTAACTTAATAACTTTATATACTGTGATATTTGTAAACATGTCCTTAACATCCAGTGATATCAATTTTGTATTTACATTAATTCTAATATTTTCTAATTTTTCTATCAATTTTACATTATTCTCTATGTTGTATTTTGCCCCAAATTCATATTTCTCTTTCAGTACTCTGCTAACTTCCTTTGATAATTTATAAATAGGTGCATTAATAAAAGAAACAATCGGTCTAATTGGTTTTCCTTCTTTATGTATCTTAACCTGACTTTTAAAAGTTGGTGCTGTTGGATTACTTTCCAATAAATACTTTTTCTTATTTTCTTCTATAAATGTTATCTGTTTCATCATTTGTTTTATCCTTGACTGGTACTTACTTGTATAATCATATTTTATTTTCTCATATGGTCCTTCACTTATAAATTCTTCTGTTTTCTTTATGTATTCGTCCTTTCTCAGTAGTACCATTGTATTTCCTTTGTCTGCCTTCGTAACTATAATATCATTCTTTTTTATTTTATTCTTTAGTTTAGTTACAGTTGATTTGATTTTTTGTTAATTTTTTGAATTATATGAAAGATAAAAAGGGTTAGACAATTTAATTAATATTAAAATTAAATTTGTTAATGAAGAAATATTTTATAACATAATTAAGAAGTAAATGATAGAGGACAGATAGATAAGATTAAGAATTAAATTGCATAGTACTAATTGGATGTTTTAAAATAAGGGTGTGTGATTGACCCACGTGTGTGGAGAGGAAGCTGAAACACAAGGAATTTGCTAGAAAAATATGTAACTGTCCAGATGGAGGGACAGGGCTCAGTGGGTGGGGAAGGGACATTTGAATTATAGCTTGTTGTGTGTGAGCAGGGTGGGGTGAGATGGGGGTGAAGGGTTTGTTTTCACATAATTTCTTTCAATTCTGATCTGATGATGAGCTGTGAAGCTTGAAAGCGCTAATCGGGATAATTTTTATATAGTGGTGTGCAACAGTGATCATTCTGCTTGTATTCATTTTACCACTGGCATTTAAAGAGTGGTAATCAATAATCAAATAAAATATGAAAAGATACTTATGTGATCTAGAAAGTTTTTGAATGTCTGGACAATAGGTTCTTGTCATTTCTTATATATATACATTAATGAAAAATATGACTTTTCTCAACTTTTTATGAAAACATAACTTTTTTCCTCTAATTCTGTCTGAGGCTCATGGCCAGCTTCAATGTTATAAGAAATTTTGCTATTTAAAATCGCTATGAAAGATTTAAAAAAATATAAGGTACCGGTATGTAACTTTGACCAGTGAAGTGAAACTAACGATCATCTTCTACCTGTTTTTTCCTGAAATTAAATTATTTCACAGACGAGATAGGATATAATAGAATCACATTAGACTTACACTAAAAAGCATTATAATTTGACAATTTGAATGTCAAAACAATCTTCCATTCTTTGATTCAGTTGTTGTTGCAACGACCCTGTGCCAGTTACTGCAGACACTTGGCCATATCAAGTATAAAGTCTATAAATTAAAAATTAAATACAAATGTAACTGTAATCCATATACAATTTTTTGAGCTAAAACAAATGCGACACATTGCTATCACCTGCTGAAGAGGAAACATCACAAGAAAGAACGTCAGATTTGGAGAGCTGTGAAGGAACCATTTTAACTCATTTAGAGAGTGAAGATTTTTGTGTTTTTGATTAAGCTGAAGATACAGAAGAACAAGGTAACACAGAAGAAGAGAGTGAAGAGATCTAGTTTCCCATATTGTCAAAGAACTGAAGTCTCTACCAGCAAAACAATACCTTCCACCACCAAACACACCTATCTACAAACCTACTCCAATTGTCACTCATTATTTTTAACCAGTGATGACCTCTTATGAGGGATATGAGGCATACAGGCAAGCGTCCGCTACAGCATTTAGCACTGTCCAAAATATACACGGGCATGGTGTTGAAAGTGTTAAACATCTCTATGCCACGCCCTCACTTTCGTCTTTAAATCCTCCAACACATATTCTGTCTATTGTAAATGCGGTCTTACTCTCTTAGATGAAAAACATTTAAAGGCATAAATGTTTCATCTCGTCCCTCTATTTGTTCCAGCCGTTGTAGCCTTTGAGCCCATTTGGTCAATTTTATTGTTTTACTCATGTGGCATGTGGACACTAAACAATGTTAGGTTTTTAGGCTGTAACTGTATGTTGAATTTTTGTCAATGCCTCCTTGTACTTTAATGAATCTTAACTCTTTTCTAACTTCATCACAACACTATAAACGCTTCACGTGGTGAGTAGAACATACTTTTTATCACCAGCTAATTAAATTTTTAGCAAATTGGAACTCACATGGAATGATGTTCTTTACTTGTGGTGTATGTATAATAAATTATATTTTATATTTTTATACACAATAAAATAGTTTTTATTGTTATTACAGTGTCAATAGTTTCAAATTGTTGTCATATTCAGAAATATATTTAATAAATTAATCATTAAATAAATATGAAATCTATTTATCTTTGTGTATGAAAAATATAAAATATTATTTTTTATGAATTTAAAAAACCAACAATAATAATGTGAGTAATTATGTACACACAAACACGTGCATGCATGCACATTTATATATTTATTTTAGCAATATATAAATAAACATAATATATTAATATTGGTTATTAAACTTTCACTTGTGAACTTACTTTGTTTCCTCCCGTACGCGTTTCGGCGTGATGTACGCCTTCGTCAGCGGTGTGAGACAGACTGTCAGTAACTTGTAACGGTTTTTTGTTGGTAGGTTGAGTGGGGGGTGGTGGTGGAAGGGAATTGGTGCGGGGATCCGAATTATTGTTTGTTTTATGTGTAATTGTGTCAAAGAGTGTGTGTGATTTATAGTGTAATTGGTCGTTAAGTATGTTGTTTGGTTGTGTTGTGTAGTGTTTGTATATTTCATATTGTTCTGCTGTGTTAAGTTTTCGACTTTTAGGTAAGTAGTGTAAATATCTCAAGATTAGTATCTATGTTGGTGTAGCTGTGGTTTTTTGTGTGCATGTGTGTGGTAAACGCGGAATGTATGTTGTTGCTGGATAGAGCTTTTAGGTGTTCAGAGTAACGTGAAGAAAAAGATCTTCCCGTCTGGCCTATCTAGAAAATGTAATACAACACACACACGCAAGACAATATAGACAAACTCAAATCGATAATACAAGATCGACATAACAAAAAATTAACAAAACTCACAACATGCACAATAGAAACAATTCCCACACTGACACACAAATTCCACACACGCACAGTAAACACAACTGACATTAGTTTCACAAATGACGAAATAACTTTATTAAA
Source organism: Magicicada septendecula (assembly GCA_034769895.1). Taxonomy (NCBI): domain Eukaryota; kingdom Metazoa; phylum Arthropoda; class Insecta; order Hemiptera; family Cicadidae; genus Magicicada; species Magicicada septendecula. The sequence continues at coordinate 289,879,814 of CM068376.1, forward strand.
CAAAGGACTCAAACATAATTTACAAAACAATACACCCAACAACAACAACAACAACCACACTAGACATATACGCGACTTAATCATAGACACCGAAACAGCTGTACAAAACACGCACATTAACGATCAAGATTCCATACGACATGACATAAAATGTAAATTACAACGCACACAAAAACAACCAAAAGGACACAACAATGAAATTAAAATGCTAAGTAATGTAAAACAAAAATTACTTGAACGTAACATAACGATATTAAAAGCTGATAAAGGGAACATAAACGTCATAATGGCAGGGGCGGATTTACGCACAGGCAGACTAGGCACTTGCCTGGGGCGGCAAATTTTGGGGAGCGGCAAAATTTGAGTTAAGAAATGATACTTTTAGATTCAAACAAATTTACAAGTATAAAAGCCAGTTGAATTAAGCACACACGAATATAAAAATTATCTTCACTTAATTTGTAACTATAACGCAGTTATTGTTTTTCACCCAAAAGTAATACGGGCGAATGTTTATGTTTTCAACCGTTGAAATATTTGGCGTTGATCATCCGAGAGATTTTAGATGTTGGCAATCCAGATCAAAGTGAGAAATGTAGATCTGTCAATGTAATACCGAATTGTAGGTTGGTTCCAGAAACCGAGGCAAGCTATTTTGAAGAACGAAGAGCCAGTTCACGTCAGAAATCATAATGAAATGTCATCAAATCAGGTAGGGAAGGTCTTAGATTCTGATCCTATTAAATGGCAAATGAACGAGAGCACACGCGATTATGTAGCAAAGTTTGGATTTAAACAGAACACTAGTGCAGACTGTAAAACCAAAGAGGGAATATAATGATTCCCCCCCCCCCCCCAACAGAGATTTGTGGGAGGGGGCAAATTTATACTGCCTACGGGCGGCAAAATGTTAAATCTGCCCCTGCATAATGGACAAACAAGAACTAAACATTAAAGTTGAGAAATTCTTCACCGAAAACAATATAACAAAAATAAATAAGGACCCCACAGTAAAATATCAAAAACAAATAAACAAATTTATAAATAACGCAAAACACATAATCCAAACAGAAAGCACCAAATACCTCAAACAAATCAAACCTAACCCCCCAAAACTAAATGCTTTACCGAAAATACACAAACCTAATATTCCCATCAGACCCTTAATAAACAACACACAAGTACCCTCCCACAAAATCGCAAGACATCTAGACAAAATAATCAGGAAAAACATTAATCTCAGTAACAACACTTCCATCAAAAACAACATAGAACTGGTCAAGAAAACCGAACACATCCACATCCCACACAATTCAACATTAGCATCTTTTGACATAACCAATTTATACACCAATGTACCCATCAAAGACACCATACAAACACTTGAACATTTACTCAGACAAAACAACACGCCCGAAACACACATACATGAGATCATCACACTCACCAAAATAATTACAGAACAAAATTACTTCACATACAACAACAAGATATACACATAAACAGGACGGCCTCCCTATGGGATCCCCCATATCAGGAATACTGGCTGAAATATTCATACACAACATAGAACAAAAACATATAATAAACAACAACAAATACACCAACAAAATCATTTATTGACACAGGTACGTGGATGATATATTACTTTTATTTAATGGCAATACAAGACAGGTCAAAAATTTCCACAAATACATAAACACAATACACCACAAACTAAAATTTACACTGGAAATAGAACAAAACAATAGTATAAATTTTCTGGACCTAACAATTAACAAAACAAACAATACACACATGTATAAAATATACAGAAAACCAACCACAACTGACATGGTCATACACAACACATCAAACCATCCAACGCAACACAAACATGTGGCATTCAACCATATGCTCCATAGGCTAACAAAAATACCATTAAGTAAACAGGATAATAATGAAGAACTCAACACAATCAAATATATAGCAATAAAAAATGGTTACAACCCTAATTTAATAAACAAACTACACAGACACATCATAAACAAAAACAACAAAACAATAAATACCAACAACACACAACAAAATTAATACATCACACTCACATACCATAACTCCAACGCACACAAAATCGCCAACATATTCAGGAAACACAAGTACAAAATAGCATACAGAACAAACAATACCATCAAAAAACACATCAATGATACAAACACGAACATAGAAAACTACAACAAAACAGGTGTTTACAAATTAAACTGTAATGATTGTAATAGTTTCTATATAGGCCAGACGGGAAGATCTTTTTCTTCACGTTACTCTGAACACCTAAAAGCTCTATCCAGCAACAACATACATTCCGCGTTTACCACACACATACACACAAAAACCACAGCTACGCCAACATAGATACTAATCTTGAGATATTACACTACTTACCTAAAAGTCGAAAACTTAACACAGCAGAACAATATGAAATATACAAACACTACACAACACAACCAAACAACATACTTAACGACCAATTACACTATAAATCACACACACTCTTTGACACAATTACACATAAAACAAACAATAATTCGGATCCCCGCACCAATTCCCTTCCACCACCACCCCCCACTCAACCTACCAACAAAAAACCGTTACAAGTTACTGACAGTCTGTCTCACACCACTGACGAAGGCGCACATCACGCCGAAACGCGTACGGGAGGAAACAAAGTAAATTCACAAGTGAAAGTTTAATAACCAATATTAATTTACTGCTGTGAAAAAAGAAGATGAACTATCAAAATTATCATTTTTTAATGATAAAGCAGTAGAGTCCCCTGCATATATGGAGAAAGAGTGTGTAGCTTGGTATGATGGTGAGAAATGTTTTGAGAGAGAGAGAAAGAGAGAAATTGAGATATATAAAGTAAAGAAAAATTATGAAGAGTTTATGAAAAGGTTAGGTGTAGAGATGATATATAATAAAAATAATAAGTACCTACCTTGTAAGGAAGCTGATATAGCAGTCGTAGGAGATGATAATGAAAATAATGACTTAGTAACTTATCTGATTGTGACTAATTATACTGAAGGTGACAGGACCATAACCGATCGTGACAGGTTGTATGATAAATTGATATGGAATAACCCTATTAATTATGATAGTTTTGTAGAATATAAAAATTTAAATAAGTACTATATTCATGATGGTGATATAATGTTTTCCAGGAAAAATAAGTTGTATAGACTTAAGATAAGATTATTATTTGACGATATGGGGTAGTTGTGTATTGTTTATTGTGTTATGAACATTTAATTGTGTGGACAGTGTTTTTAAAAATGGACTGATTATGGTAAATGATTTAGTGATTATGTGAATTGTATATTTTGTGTATTGATGTCTAATGTATTTGTGTATTTTTGCTGTTGTGTATTTTGTGTATTTTTATGTAAACATGTATTGTAGGATTTTAAATAACTGAAGAAAGTTTAAATGATATTATGAGATTCAGGTTATAAGGGTTAGTAAATGATTAAGCAGGTAATAGATTTGGGTATTGAGAGGTATTGTTGTTAGTTGGTAAGTGATGAATTTTGTAATGGTGTATTAAGTTGAAATGTTGTAAAGAGTTTGGGTAATAGTGATAAATAAGGGCATTGGAGTTAGTTAGTTAGAGTTAATGGGAGTTAGGAAAAATAAAGTGTTGAGATGCTGATAAAATATAAAGAGGTGTTAGATATTTTAGGGACACAGTGGTTAGTGATTATATGTAGAGTTGAGTGATTAAAGAAGATGAACTATCAAAACAACATAATTTATACACCAAAAACACACTGAAGTTTCCATTTTTATACCAAGAAAAGGTTTCATAGATGGGTTTTGTAAATTTATTGAATCTATCCTGCTTTTTCTAATTATATATCATCTTTAGCCATAAAATGAATTTAAATCAATTATTTTTGTGCAAAGGAGAAATAATTCAAGCAAAGAATAATTGCCATCAGAAAAACATTTTAATTTTCATTGGATAATTGAGTAGGAATGTAGGCCTAACTATTAAAATGTAATTTGTCTTCCTTTCTTATCCTTGCAACCAAATGTATTCATACAATTAGTGCAATGCATGATTGCACCATTCTAATTGATTATTTAGTGCAATATTATTAATATGAAATACACACTTAAAAGTTTGTCGCCCTCACAATGGTGGCCTCAGCAGCTTTCAATTTGGGCTGTGACAGTGATACTTATGCTACATGTAGTGTATAATATATACGTTACTTGGAATCGCTGGATTTGCCAATTGCCCAAGTTTTTTAACTACAACGTGGTGTGGGTAAGCTTAAATTCCCATTACAAGTGTAACAGTACAGACTGACTCAGTACCAGAATTATGGGAATTATGGGTATTTTCAATGTTTATATTATGTAATTATTAAACATGCAGAATGGTTAGGTACATTGTCCCTCTGGAAAAAGGAACAACGCAAATTCGGCCAGAGTAAAACACCAAGGTCTCCGGTGGACGTGAAAACATCAAAATATACCATGGCGGTGTTTATGACGAAGTACAACAATATGCATTATGATTGGGCTATAACACAGCTCCGTCATCGCTAAGAACAATGACGCACTGAGTACAATGTGTGTAACGAGGCGTTGTCCAGCAAGACAAAGCGGGATGACGTAAGAACTACACACACACAAGCGAAAATTTACATTTGCCTCGTTCTCATTTCGACGCCATTCTTTATAGCAGCCACAGCGATGTATCGTTGTGAGCACAAAATTTTACAATAATTTAAATACAACTGGCAAAATGTTGGCCATTATAGTGGAGCAAGAAAGGCTCATATAATTTATTCACATACAGTCACTTAAAATGTAAATTCAGTGTAATATCAACCTAATTAAACGGCAGACTAAAAAAGGCGAACACCGGCCAACACCATGGGGAGCAAACACAATCAACGGATGGACATCAGCACCGATTAACCAGAGAAGTTCCTTTCATTATTTTCTATCTTATGAGCTCATTAATATTCAATTGTTAATTAAAGAATGTATGGGTCTAAAACTGAGTGTGCAATTGAGAGAGTGAACGCATGGCCATAAAAAAACATATGCTGAGGGCATTGGTTTGTGTAATAAATTTAAACTCTGTTCATTCATAATTTTGAAGCTGCAGCAGTAATGTTAAACTGATATTAATCCAACAATAAAGCAATTAAAGAATACCAAGAGATATAAAAAGGCAACCGCCATTTTGTTTGAGTCAAGCCACCTGACGTCATTATAGTAAACACATGGCTCTGTATGTACGAACGTAGAGTGAAATTAAAATTAATGGTTAATCTCCAGAATATTGTGTTATCAATTGTGTCGTCCACTGTGTTTCGAAATCTTCCTGTACCCAAAACCCTGGAACCCTTAGGTATAAAACAGTGTATAAAAGCAGAAGATGAGCCCGGCGAATAATGAATTGGTGAGTACCAGTAATACCAAATTATGGTATTTGTCATACATATCTTGCTAGATATATGTAATAATATTATAAGTAGTTTTGAGAGAGAGTAGTAGATTACACAAGTTCTGGGTATTTATTTCGACCACTGGGTGTAGGAAAACACCCCTAATGTGTTGTGTGTGTTTCAGTTAACTCAATTACTGCAAAAAATTATTTTCCACTTTGTGGGCTAACTCCTGTGACACTTCTGGAATTAGAAAAGGAAATTAGAAGTAACATAAATGCAAAAAAAGCACCAGGTTACGATTTGATTACTGGCCAAATAGTAAAAGGACTTAGGAAGTTATTGTACTTAATTAACGCATCCTTAAGGTTGAAGTGTGTTCCTTTACAGTGGAAGGCAGCTGAAGTTATTAAGATATTAAAACCAGATAAGCCACCAAATGATAGGAAGTCATATAGACCAATTTCCTTGCTTCCAGTAATTTCAAAATTGTTTGAGAAACTGCTACTAAAAAGACTTAAGCCTATTATTGAAGATAGAAATCTTATCCCTGATCATCAATTCGGATTTAGACAAACACACTCAACGATAGACTAAGTGCACAGGATTATGAGTATAATAGAAAATGCACTTGAGAATAAAAAATTATGCGCAAGTATCTTTTTGGATCTAGCACAAGCATTTGATAAGGTATGGCATGAAGGTCTGAGTGGAAATTACAAAGAGCCCTACCAAAACAATATTACAAAATACTCAAATCATACATAACTGACAGACATTTTCGAGTGAAATATGAAGGAGAATATTCTGAACTGAAGAAAATAACAGCTGGAGTTCCGCAGGGTAGTGTTTTGGGATCGGTCTTATATTTGTTATATACAAGGGACCTTCCTACTGTAGAAGATGCAACCATTGCCACCTTTGCAGATGATACTGCAATTCTAGCAACTGGAAATAAAATTGAAGAAGCTGTAGTAAAACATCAAAGAGCCTCTGATGCTGTGAGCAAATGGACCAAAAAATGGCGCATTGGATTAACTGAGATGAAGTCAGTCAATGTAAATTTTACAGATTTAAAGATTGGTCATTGGATACCAGTTATATTCATTACCAATTCCTTATGCTAATACAGCTAAATATTTAGGAATTACATTAGATGCAAAACTTAAATGGAAAGAGCACGTCAAAAAGAAAAAGCAGGAGTTGAATCTAAAGTTCAGGGAAATGTATTGGGTCTTGGGAAGACAATCCCAGTTGTCAATCCATAATAAATTGCTGTTGTATAAGCAAGTGCTAAAGCCTATCTGGACCTATGGGATACAGCTCTGGGGCTGTGCAAAGAAATCAAACATAAATATAATTCAAACATTTCAAAACAAGATGCTTCGGTGCATTGTTGATGCACCATGGTATATAAGAAAGGACAACTTACACAGAGATTTAAAAATTGAACTTGTCATTGAGAAAATAAAAAAGCAGGCAGTGAAGCATGGGCAACACGTCTTGCCGCATATACACCCTGGGATACGGCAACTGCTGGATACAACTAATGCAGCTAGAAGGCTGAGACGAACTAAACCACTTGATCTGATGGATATTAGTTAAATGGGGAGATTATAGCGAATGGGTTATATCTCTTGATTAGTGACTTTAATTATGAAATGTAAATTACTAGATGGGTTGTACTCAGTTGTAATAAAAATAAAAAAATAAAAAAAACTTTGTGGGCATTACAAAATACCCATAGTGCGATGTGAGTAGTACAGTTTTACTCACTACGTTCTGAGTATTTTGCTTACACCAGCTGAGTCATCACCAACATGTTCCCCTCCCATATTCTTTCCTGTTGTGACAGTAAACAGCCACAGAAGTCGGTAATATGATGAGGGAAGAGTCTGAGTGTACAATACATAAAGTCGTATGTGACAAGACTGATAGAACACTTTTAATGAGCGATGATTGATACAGTGACATACTGCAAGAAACAAAGGAGGCAAGAAAAGGAATAGAAAAAAGGAATGGGTTATCATTATCAGCTAAAGACTATTGTTATCTAAAATGCTTTGGTGTTATTTCTATTGAGGACAATGAGAAGTTGATTCATGCAACAGAAGAATCTAACTCACAAAACAAATATTATTGTTGAATCGGGGAGATGTTCCACATCATAGACTCAATCCACCATAAATTAGGCCATAAAAAAAATAGCAATAGAAATGGGATTTAAAAAAATTACTATATAACAAACAAGAGAAATAATGAATGCATAATTAAAATTTTGTCAGTCATGTGTTTTGAAGAAGAAGGCAAAAGGGAAAGGAGTTGTTGTAAAACCAGTGATCATGTCTTAGTTAAATTGGTGATAACTACATATTCTACTTCATCTTTTTTTACAATTAATGTAAGTTATGACTCAGTTGTTTCTGTTGACTGAATTTTTACTATGATCACAGTATTATTATTTAAACATTGGAGTAGTAATTTTTGGTGATACATTACAGGTATATTAACATTATTTCTTGTGTATCCATTAGAATGATTATTCTTATTCACAGGTAGATTTTTAAAACATACACACTGAGCTGGATGGAGAATACAAGTTTATCCTTAACTACCAAGCCCATCAGACCAAATTCCTAGTATTGTGTCCATGAAAATCTAAGACATCGGATGTAAGATAAAATAGCAGATGATATTTTGAACATATTTTGCTTTCTTGGAGCTCCAAACATACTTCATAGTGACAACGGCTGTTAATATTGTAAAAATTTATCTAAGAATATTTATTTAATTGCAAATATATTCTTATTAATTATGTTGAAGTTATTATATTAATTTATTGAAAATGGAAAATGATAACATTTTTACATTTTGTATATGTTTAAGGTGGTAGAAGCTTTAGCTGCTAAGTGGAATGGAATCAAGATTGTTCATGGCAAACCATGCCACTCCCAAAGCTAAGGGTCCATCAAACTGGTTAATCAAGAGGTCCGATGCAGTTTAATAGCTTGGATGAAAGAAAATAATTCATCAAGTTGAGCTTCTGGTCTTCAATTTGTTCAAAGCCCCAAAAATTGCCAAAAGTTACCATGCCAGAATAAAGAGGACCCCTTATCAAGCTTTGTTCACTGTTCCACAGAAGGACGGTTTGATTAATTCTTTCTTTCCAGTTGGTATAACTCAAAAGATAAACTCTGAAGAAGAACATCTGTCTAATATTACACAGAATTTTAACAAAACAAATGCCCAAAATCTAAGCAACCAGATGCCCATTGATGTAAACATCAATGACATTAATAACCAAAACATTTCACTACTTATAGATACTAAGGAAAGGTATAGATTTTTCCATGTGTGCAATGAGAAATATAATGCCTGCTTCATATGTGCTCAGTGCTTTCATTTAACATGCACCTCTGTACCAGAGTCTGAAATTCCTTTATGCCATTTTTGTGTAAAGAAACCGGCTATTGAGATTTCTCACAAACATTGTAAACATGGATTACAATAACAATAGGAGAAAATGACGCAGACATCTCAGAAGTAATTTCTAATGGTTCATGCTGGTGAAAATATTTTGGTAAATATTCCAGGTGTGGAGGATCGCGGATGATTGGCCCCTGCAACATATTGGCCAATGTAATGGAAAACGTTGAGCCACATTTATTTTAAATTGGAATTATACACGGCAAACTTGAAAAGTTATACTCAAGGAATGAATATCAGTTAGCTTCTCACAGATTCATAGAAATTAGTGATGTTACCAATGTAAAGGTGACTGTGCGTCAGGAAGCTATGATTATATCACAATCAGTGCAAAGTTTTAGGACATGTGTTCATTTTAAAGGATATTATAACAAATCTTGTTCTAATGCCAAGTAATTCTAAATGACACGATAGTGGAGCATGTAAGAGTAAATAAACATTGAAAGTTTTTATTTACTGTTGTTTCTTATTTTTTTTAAATTCTGTACCTCAGTATTTCTTAAATGGAAAAATCTATCTTCTAGTTTTTGTAGAAGAAAATCTGTTACCATAATAAAACAATGTAATAATAAAAATTTTGTAAAACAAAGTATGTTTATAAAACTTATAAAATTCAAGAAACAAAACTAAACCATAAACAAGGTAACACCATGTGTTGTGGATATATGCAAAATACTCGGTATGCATAGTAGGTAAAACCATAATACTCACAACGCACTGTAGGTATTTCGTAGTGTCCACAAAACAAAAAATAATTTTTTGGTGGCAATTGAGCAAAGTGAAATACCCACAATGTGTTGTGGGTGTTTTTCTATCTCCAGTGGCTGAAATAAATACCCAGAAAGTGTAATGGGAATTTAAGCCTACATGCATCACGTTGAGGTTAAAAATTTTGGGCAATGGGGAAATTTGGTGGTTGCGAGTAACTTATATACTATATCTATGGTACGTGTCCCATCTTTTCCACTTTCTGCTTTCCACTAAGCAGCATTGGAATGATTTTGAAAGGTGTTCAGACAAATTTAAATAATTTTGTTAATTTTATTAATATTGTTGTTGTTTTATTACAGATAGTTGTTGTTAAATAATTTTCCTGGATTTTGGTTCTTCTTTTTCTTTTCCTTCTTCTTCTTCTTGTTATTATTATGGCTTTCAAACCACGTGTTTGTGTAGGTTAATTATTTTCTGTTCTAGGTTTGTGCCATTTACAATAGTGAACTGTAAGTCTTTTATGTTTAAATACAAAAATTTAGTTTAAAGTAAAAGTTTCATGAATTTTTAACGTACGTATTACAATTTGTGTGATACCGAGAAAATTTTTTGGACTAGTGCAAAATAACAACAGCTTGTGGAGAATACGAAAGAATCATAAAACTAATAATCTCATACATGGAGCTTACATAGTAAGGTTTATAAAGAGTAGAAGGATAACCTATCTGGGACACACAATAAGGATGGAACAACACAGAATTCCCAGAAAAATTTTAGAATGGAGACCAGTAGAAAGGAAATCAAGAGGAAGGTCAAGGAAGAGATGGATCAAGGATATTGAGGAGGATCTGAGGATAAGAAGATGGAGAAGACTATGTAATCGATAGGGCGGAATGGAGAAAAATCACTGAAGAGGCTAAAACCCATAAAGACCAAAATTTAATTTTAAATAAAGTTTCATTAAGTTTTGGACTTGATCAGCTTTGAAATTATGTGTACATTTAGTTTAATTATTCTTTGGTCTATGTTAGTGCCACTTACAATGATTTTGAGTATACTGTAAGTCTTTTTTGTTTAAAATACCAGAATTTAGTTTAAAGTAAAAGTTTCATAAATATTGGGCAGATGAAATATGTAGGCCTATTAATTACAAAAATATGTATTTGCACCTTCTATAAATAGATGTTTTTAATACCCATTTTTTTCAAGTGGAGCCACAGATTTCTGCGTGGAGCCTCTGAACATTTTGCACAAAAGAGGTACTGTATTTGTAGTGGGAGGCAGTGTAGTTCTCTCATAACCTGTGAATCTCCTTTATGACACACATTATGTAAATTCCCTTGTGGAATTAGTGATTCTCTCTGGGAATCCAAGTGGATGACTACTCCATTGACTTTTATTATATTTACATAAATTTCAGTTTATTGTATTATCAGATATACAATGCCTTGTCAAAGTTTAAGGACTACACAAATAAAAAGTCTGTTTGCTAATGCATATTTTATTATAAAATTAAACAGAATATACAAAATTATTTGTAATTAGTTATATAGACACTATACAAAAATGTTGCTTTGTCCCTCATGCTCAACTAGTTATATAGACACTATACAAAAATGTTGCTTTGACCCTCATGCTCAACTTGGGCTCGACATTTCCCGCCGTTGCGGATTCATATGCATTTATCGCATTCGGCAGCCTGTTGCTAGGCCGATGTGTAGTGCAAATCGAGACAGGAGTGACGTTACAATTTTCTCTTCCCACCACTTTCACAGTCCATTCGTATATTATAATCCTAAATAGATGCTAGGACTAAAGACATAATTTGAACAAAATGGGACACAAAATTCCAGATTTATTAGAATCCCAAACTTTGATATAACTATCGACGGGTTGGGACTATCGACGCTGTACTGTAATCCGACTACATTTATGATATTTACTTGAATGTGGCAACGCTGCTTCTACAAGAACAATCAGCGAACAGTTGTTGAGGTTGTTTATTAGGTTATTGTTGAAAACAATTTTAACATGTCTTTGGACTATAATTTATTTTGAGAGTTAGGCAGTATTAGATTTATTTAATTGATATATAAACGAATAAATGAGTATGTAAAAGTTGTAAGTAAGCAGATAAGAAGTTTGTCCCAGAAAAGCTAGTTATAGGTTAATTTCGTTATAAACAAAGGTAATTCATGTATTTATTGTGAACATTGGTTAACTAGAAAATAGCATAACAAAATTTGTCATTTATTTTTGTTGAACTTGCCCTACATTATTTGTCACTTGTAAAAATAAATTAAAAAAAGATAAAAACATTGACGACAATATCAGAGAAATTAAGAAAGTTGATAATTATCATAAGTATACATATAAAACCAGATAATTGGTTTTTCAAAACTTGTGTCCATGAAAGATTTGTCAAAAGTTTTTGTTTTCCGCTGGAAGACAAAGTAGAATATTTTTTCAATGCACTTATTTACATGTTAACAATTGTGATTATATTTTTGTTTACTTGAATAATTATGCCATAATATCACATTGCTAAAACGGGTAAAGTTGTAAATACCACAATAAAACTCAGTATGAACCGTAATCAGTGAATTGATAGAATTAAAAGGTGAAGAAATTGCAGTTTTGTCTTTCAGTGAAAGAAGTCAAGAATCTAAATATAATTAAATCACTACAAAGTTTTTTATGGGTGAAAAAGTAAAAGTTTTACCGTATAGCCTGAACCAGTTTTCGCTTATTATAAGCTTTGTGAGAGGCTGCAGCTTATAATAAGCGGAAACTGGTTCAGGCTATAAGGTAAAACTTTTATACGTTTTTACCCATAAAAAACTTTTGTGTTCCGAGTAGGTAGTGATTTAATTATATTTAGTTAATCAATGGACACGCCATGGACAACGAAATCCAAAAAGTCAAGGATCATTATGTTTTAAAGATTTTCTCTGTGGATTAATGAAACGTTATATAAAACTAAGGTACATATTTGCAGACATGGGGCACATATTTTCTTAAACACATTTGTGTTTTTCAAACTGAACTTTGTCCTGTAAATTGCTCAAAAGTTGGAATAAATAACAAACCCACTGTACATACCCATGCATATATATTTTTTAAAATTGTAATTGCTAAGTTTGTGAAAGTTAAATCTGGAAATTTGTAGAACTGGCCTACCTACCATTAAACTCTTTATTCTTCCTTGTTGTCAGAGCCAAAATTGTCTGAGGATTGTTAGCTAATAGGTAACATTGTTAATTGAATGAATAGAATTTAATAATAATGTAAGGTATTTTTATATATTCAGGTTAAAATGAATAAATCAACTCAAGATAATAATAATGTTTGAATTGATAAACTGATTCACTAATACATTCTATAGCATTCACATTTCAATTAGTTACACAGGCGGTCACCTAGTATTAATGTAAAATCCAGTGGCCTCAACGTTAAAGAAGCATCAATACTAATTTACTATAGCTTACTATTCAGTATAGCAGTTAGTGACTTCATTTATAATAATGACAATTATAAACATTATGAACACACACACACACACACACACACACACACACACACACACACACACACACACACACACACACACACACACACACACACACACACACACACACACACACACACACACACACACACACACACACACACACACACACACACACACACACACACACACACACACACACACACACACACACACACACACACACACACACACATGATTATATATTATTATTATTATTATTATTGTTGTTTTGTTATTGTTTTTCATTTTTTTCAGTATTCATCATATAAATTATTACACTAATTAAAAGAAACCACTTTACAGTAGCTTGCTTTGCTTTTTGCATGGCAATTTCAACGATTTGCTGTGATCCTCTCATTAGGAAAAAGTATGTTAAGTTATCCAAGAAACAAAGTAAGTTCTTGAAAACTTTTTATAAATTAGTGACATGTGGTACACCACGGAATAGTTACTAAAGGTCACTCCCCAAAAAACAGTTTTCACACCATTTTTCTTCGGCTTAAATGAAACCTGAGAAAACAACTCTTTTAAAGTTGTTATAAACTAATTAAAAAAGATCTTTTAATTTTTCTTGTAATATTCTGATTCCAGATAATAAGATGCAGTTGGTGGATGACACTTCTATCCCTTTAAAATTCTTTGTTTAATTGGAACATCACTACCTCCCTTGATCACTGCTGCAAATAAGTAACTTTGGCCAGGCAGCTAGGTTTTACAGGCTGCTTCAGCTCCAATTTTAAGAGATGAAATCGCTTTCTTCCTATTAACAAATATTCATATGTGTGCACGCACAATTGTTTTTAATTAATTTCCAGCCATATATAATATCTTTTTTTTGTGCAAAAGTTTTGAAAAATATCAATTTTTTTATGACGTTTATAGCACGTGTATTTTGTTTTCTGTGAATATGACCATCCCTTGAAATTTTTAATAGTGTTGGGCAATAGAACATCCTTGATGCAAATCCATAGATATTTTGAAATCCTGGGATACCATTGTCTGCATTAATTGATAATGTTATTGTATCATATGTTAGTCCAGTAATTATACTACAATTACATGTATTCTGTTGTAGGAGTTTCCCAAGCATCTGCTGACATGTAACTGAAGTCCTTTAGATTCCGCTTTTTAACCAAAGCAACAATTTCTTCATATTGTTCAGCTAACAGGAGTTGATGAAATTTTGTTTTCTATATGCTTTCTTCATTTTGTCTATGGTGCCCTGATCTGTGAGTTGGAGATCTGTGATGTGTTTGGAGGTAAGAAATATAACTTAAAATCGTTGTTAATATTTTGAATTTGGCAAGAGAACATCTGGGATTTTATTTACTATAACAAGCACTTTTATTTTTTCCTTTCCCCTTTTTTGATGTTTCTTAACACTTTGTATGCATTTCCTGACATATCAGTCTATACAATTTTAGGCAGTCACCTAGGCACTTCTTTGCGACTTGTGCAAACAGACAGGCAGCATATGTTTTAGAAACAATGAGGTTGTTTTTTCTGATGACCACTACTTCCAAGCAATGTGAGCAACCCTTGGTCACATACCACACCAGTTATTCTCTCCTTAAAGTCTGGAGCAAAACTTTATTAAAGGAAAGCCAGAGACTTCTCAGGTAGCCAAATACAGAATGCCTGTTGAACCAGTTTCATCAGTGTTATAAACGTAATCCCTTCAGAACCCATTTGATAAACCATACACATTAATTTTTTATTACAATTCTATGCCGAGTTAATATCTCCAGACAGAATCTCTCCTCAAATGTCTATTTCCTTTATAACATGCCAGGACTTGAAATTCTTAAGCAATCCAGAGTGAGACTTAAAATCTTGTGGACCATCTAATTTATTAAATTCTAATGCTTTCTCACAGATTTTGGTGGACCTGGTGGAGCTTAGGCTCACCCAAGGTGTTTTTTTTATGTGAAGCATACGAATGTTCCACCTTCTAGTGCAGAATTATTGACAACACATGAAAATTAAGAACACACCACATGAAAATGCTGTTCACCTAAATGAAGTGAACAGTACTGTTGCTTGCCAGTTTTGCCGGGTTTCTGATGTGAAATGTCTCTCCAGTAAGCATAAAATGTCCTAATGGCCTTGCATGTTCTTCACTTTACTACTAAGAAACTCAATGGGGTTAAGCTACAGGTCATGTTTACTAACTATTGTTTAAATGAATATACTTCATTTCATAAATAATTTTCATAACTAACTCAAACTTTTGTTCATAAGTTTTTTTTAATATTTTTATAACTCCTAATTTTTGTGTAGTATTCAGTTTTTTATTTTTTTGAAACTAACACTGTAACATGAACAACACAACACCATTCAAAAAATTTATGCAGTGACCAAACTATTGATTTACATGAATGTGGCAACACTGGTTCAAAAAAAACTTTTAGCAAATCAGCTGGTAAACTGTTAACCCTGTAGTGTGGAGTTAGTGTCTTAAAACATTTTAAATGTTCTAAGGGTGCTAAGAATATTGTTAGCAAGTCATGAAATTTTCTGAACATTATTGATTTACTATTCGGATATGATTCAGTCCTTAATAGTCATCAGGAAACAGTGAAGTAAAATAAAATGTTTTAGCCCATCAGTCAGAAACAAACTAATAAGTGCAGCTTCTAATCATGTTCCTAATGATACGAGGATCAGTCAAATATAGGCCTAAACTGGATTTTCTTGTAAACTAATTTATTAATTTATTTATTTACAAACTGTACACACATAATTTTACCACATAGTTTCCATTAACACCCACACACTTTTTCCAGCAGATTGTCAGTTTTTACCCATTTTTCATAAAATGTTTTGGGACATGTTAGGAGCCAACTGCGCACAAATTTTTCCACCTCTTTATTATAAGAAAATTGTTATCCTCCTAACGTTTCTTTCAGAGATCCAAACAAATAGTTGTCATGTGGTGACAAATTGGGACTGTAAGGAGGATATTCAACAGTGGCTCAGTGTATTTGCTGCAATTTCTCTTGAGGTATGGCAACAGTATGGGACATAGCGTTATCATGTAAAAACAACAGTGTGGATCAGGGTATCACGTCTTTTGGACCAATCTGTTGCTTTCATTTTGTCCACCATTTTGCAGTAGTATGCCGCATTAATTGTTCTTTGACTGAGAAGAAAACCTATATAAACAACTCCTGTGTAGTCCCCCAAAACACTGGCAAGAACCTTGCCTCATGACAATCTCATTAGTGCCTTTACAGGAGTACAGGAGCGGTTTCATTTAGCAAATGTCATTCCATACTCCACCGTTTCATTTTAGCGGTGTAGTGGTGTACCCATGTCTCATCACAAGTAAGAATGCGGTTCAAAAATGCACCCTCTTCAGCTACATATCGAGTCAAAAGTCTGACAAATTTCAATTCGCTCAGTTTTTTTAATGGTATTCAAAAGCGGGGAACCCATCCTGAAGAAATTTTTGGATACTTCAACTAATGGATTGCACACCCTGCCATGGCTTATTCCGTTTTTTGCACTGATTTGATGTGCTGTTACATATCAGTCACCTTTAATGATGTTGTGAATTCCATTAATTTTTTTCAAGAGATCTGATTTTTGGCCAACACGGATGATTGCACAAAATTCTGACCACTAGAAAAGGACTTATGCTACGCAACACTTGTGTTTTTGATAACATCTCATCACCAAATGGTGAGTGTAATCATTACTAAATTTCACTTGGTTTAATGTTTTTATTATAAACATTTTAATTATAATATGTTATGGAATGACACTAGGCATTAACAGCTCACTCACCTTTTAACATCTAACAGAATGATAGCATGGGGATCCAAACTGTTTGTTCACACGTGCCACTGCTGCAAAGAATTTCTGGTTTATATTTGACTGACCTCGTATATTACCAGAGGTTGAAGAAGCACCCTTTTTTCTCTTATTTGGGTACAACACAAGACATTTCTAAAACTGATAATTATCAGTAATCATAAGATATGTATCGTACAAACCAAATATAAACAAATCATTGAAGTAAACGAATCATTTTTAGGTTCTTTTTTTAGCAGTGTCATACCAAAAAGGTACAGGACTAGAGGATAATGTGACCTAATTCTTAGAAGACGATAAAATATCGTGTATATCAGGGATATGATTGGGTAGCTGTTATGAGCCACACATATTCATATCTGCAGTCAAGAATCAAAGCAAAGCTACCAAGTGCCGAGTATACCACTGTGTCAGTCACAGTCTAAGCTTAAATGACAATGTAAATTTTATTAAAGAAATTGTGGGTGTTTAAAGAAGGCAGTGTGGTAAGCAGTATACACATGTTTATTAGTCAGAACTTGCCAAGATGACAGTCATTAAGAGAGGTGTCTGAAGAGTACATCGTAAACTTAACTCTTAAAAGACTATGTCCCATCAGGTGGTTGCCAAGGTATAACACCATACTAGCACTCAGAGTACACTTCACTACAGTGTTAAAGTGTTTTGTGAAAGTCTTTCAATTAACAATCTCAATTAACCCTCTCAATTAACCCTCTCAATTAACCTCAATTAACACTCTCAGGAAATACATGCCATCGTTAATGCTTGTTTTCCAAAACCAAATTCTGGTCGTATTCAAATTACATCTAGTACCCTTCAAAGATCTGACATAACTTTAGATGTTGCAAGTAATCTCCTTGAACAGAGCCTAAACACTGTTAATGATTTCTGGGAAGGCTTTTTGATAATGCCATGTATTGAACCTGGAAAGTGGCAGCAACTTGGGATATTGATTATTTAATCACAAGCAGATGTTTCTTGTATATAATGAGGTTCAGTGGCAGTAGTGAGTAAAGACTTTTTGTGATGAGCTATCAAAAGATTTTCATGTTCAATGATCCTTTACAAAGTTTTAAAGTAAAGGTATTTTATAAAGCTGTTGATATTTTAGCTGTACAGATTATGGAATAGTTCCACAGTATGCTGAACCTTAAAAAATCTTTTAGTTTTTTGAATCCAGTTAGTCTTACAGAATTTTCTAATGACCAAATAGTGGAATCAGCCTCTGTGCTTTGCAAGACATATGAAGCTGATGTAACTCAGTCTTTAGTTAATGAAGTATTTTGCTTCAGAAATATAGTAAGTTGAAATCAAGAACAGAAAAATTAGCAAAACCAGAGTGTTAGCTGAATATCTAATTATTGAGAATAAGTTAATTGCTCGTAGCATCCCTGATATATTTACAGCCTTTTTAATGCTTTTGGTATGACTGGTCACAGTTGCAACTGCTGAGAGATCATTTTCAAAATTAAAAATTATAAAAACACATCTAAGAAACACATTGGCCCCCACAAGACTAAATGAACTAGAAATTTTAATTATTGAAAATGATAGAGTATGAAAGTTATATTTATATAATTCAGTTAAAAAATTTGTAGACGTACAAAGCCCTTGAGTCTGGTTTAGAAATAAACAGTTTATTGTGTAGCATCTCGCTGATTAATAAGTCACATTTGTGGCAGTTCTGAGATTTAAGTAGCTTCTGAATAATTGTATTCATAAAGAAACTTTTAAAAATGAGTTCACATTGTTTAGATCTGCAAGTACCAATTTATATTCACAGATAATTTTGTCTTTTACTGGCAAGTTGATATATAGTAGTCGGCAGATGATTCTTATTAAGGAATTCATTTACTTTGATTAGTTTTGATTACAAAAATATACATTATTATTATTATTTATTTATTTTTTTTGAAACCAACATAAACTTGGCAGCTGAGAGGGACTAGAAATGACACAGATGTGATCTATCAGAAGTAACATGCACTTCTAAAGGAACAATACACAAGCTATAATAAAAAATAATATATTGAGCAGAATGTAGTTTGTGTAAATTAATATACAAAGCACTGCTTGGAGAAATGCTGATAACATAAATTTGCATAATACATGTGTGTCCTGAAAGCAGAGTTCACAAGGAATCCAGTCACACCATGGAACTTTCCTAATCTGCACACCATTTAAAGCGTATTCAGACTCATCCTATTGACAAAAGCTCCCAGATTCTTCTTTACTTCTTCCTCAGATTTATTATTTCAGGACTCAGTTCTTCACTACTATAAAGTCTCTCTGGGTTGTTTTACAATCTCAGATTTCATCCTTCTACCTTGTGGTTATATTTCTCCAAAGTGTTTTCTAATTAATATAGAAATTTTATGTGTATTCCTTGTATTTGTGTTATTACATTTTCTATGCTTTGAATTGCAAAACCATTTGTGTTTTGCTTTCTTTCCCTCTGAAACTGACATTTTTGTGTATTTTTTACTTTAGATTTTATTCTCTTTTCTTCATATTAGATTTGCATATTGGCTTCCATTTTATATTCTTCTCTTGTTTGAGTTTAAGTTGTCCATGGCTACATTACTCTTTCTTATATTTCCCATGGCTTACTACCCACGTTTTCATTTATTTTCTCAGATTTATCGTCATTGTTGTATATCTGTTAATTGTTTGTATTAATAAAGTCTGTGCATCGTCTTTCCTCATTTTCTTTATATCCTAGTTTCAGGTTTTCATTTTTCCTAAGTTTCTTTAGTTTCAGTTGAAAGGCTGTACCTTCTATGTTCTGGTCACTCTGTGTCACATCCTAATGAAACTTTTACTTTGTTTAATTCGATTCCTGTATATTTATATTAAGAAAATCGACTTTGTAGCATTTATATATATATATATATATATATATATATATGTGTACCTAGCTATTGACAAATGTAATTAATAAAAAAAAATTTGTCAATCAAGTTGTAATGTAAATAGATAAGATAAATATGAAGTTAGTAAAGTTTGTAATAAATATAAGGGTAATAAGAAGTTATGAATGATAATAGAAATAAGTAAATTCAGAATGAAATGCGTATTAAATAAAATAAAAACGTAGTATGACTAATAACGAAAAGCAGTATTTTGACAAAGTAACTAGAGAATAAGGGAGTGGTGCAGGCGTCTGTTTGCCGACACCCTGGCAAACAGAAGATACAATACTGAGCGGAAACGGTGCCGACCATAAAACTATAAATGCATTGTATTCGCGATATAGCAAAAAACAGCGTTACTGTTAGAAAGTAGTGTTAACGCCCTTAGCCAAACAATGAAATTCACCCACTCCAATGGCTGATTTTAGAAAGCTAAGCGTCATTTTTTAAAAGTAACGGAAAAACACGGTAGAAGTTAATCGCCCAAACTATGTACCAATCACCGAAGGTGTCACTACTGAGCGGGAACTAAAGGAGCCTCACAAATGGATGATTTCAAACTAAGCGCTGAAAATTTTAAACATAAGCCAATTTGAAAAACAGACAGACATCAGCGTAGAGGGAGGAACTCTGTCAGCACATAAAAAGAATGGGCAATTGCGAAACAGGGGGTCTTCGATAACAACCAGACGTGGAGTCCATGTCACTCCGAACGAGGAAATCTTTGTTGAATGTTTGAGTGTACAGACGCAGGACTGAGACAAGGAAGTATGTTTGAAAGTTAGAAGAATAAGGAATCGAGCCGCACGTTAGAGTAAATGAACGTAGCACTATCAGAACAATGAAAGATGTATAGTTTTGTCAATGGTAAATGAATGTAAGTGTATGAAGAACGGACGGACAAACGCGAAAGTCAGTATCGGAAAATGTAATTATGTTATGTGCGCGGAATTGTGAGTTAACCAGTCAATTTATAACCTGTGCGCGTCAACCAGTAAAAAACGCGAAGCGAGTGATGTGTCAATCTCCCAGACAAGAAATTAAGTGATTGTGAAGTGCAGTGCACCCAGCAGGAGAACCGCTATTGGAATTCAACAGAATAAGTAAACGTATTATAGCCAAATCATTGTCCATTAGTTTATCAATTTACTGAAACAAACTTAGTTGTCTGACTCAAATGCTCATTTCATTCTAAAACAACCCACAAATCGTTCAGAGTTAAGTAAAATTTATAACAATGCATTTATATGTAATATGAGAGGTACTGGTGTGAGTAGTAATAGAGATTAAATTAATAGGAATAGAAATATTAATATAACAAGTTCAAACTATGAATTATTAATGTTAAACGATAACTAGAATGTGAGTTGAATGGAAATTTCAGTATAATAAAGTTTTGTTTGTATTAATTAACAGAAGATGTTATAAACCTTGTAGTAATGAAGAATAATTCATAAGAAATATTGAAGGATGTTTTAATCAGTGATAAATATTAAATGTATGTAATCTTATTCAGTAAATATAAGTTCTTTTAAGTCTGAACGATCTGAATTATTATTTATATAACCCCTTGAGATTGAGTCCAGCTCTGGCGCCCAACAATTTAATAAAACCACAAGCAAGTAAGTACCAATTATATTTATGTCAACAAAAATAACAAAGCAAATATTGTTATATTGATGCCACAAAACGTGATGCAGTTAAAAGTAAAGTAAATTTAATTATATTGTCGCCTCAATGCGGGGTGAAACGGGTTGTAAAAAATAATAACTTGTTAGATTCTATTCAACAATCCACTTTTTGAATTAATTTTTCAGCTGTTCGTATTCATAATCATCCACTTCTGAATGTTTGTGTTGGGGTAGATACAAACACTTCTCTTATTATGGCATTTACAGGATTTGTTTCTAATTTTATCATGCATATCTTGATATATGCCTTTGACTCTGTGTTCAGATCCTTTATCTAAAATATATTCAGTAGGCTACTGTTTCTTCCTTCATTTCAAGTTGATTATAAAAAAAAAAAATAAATAGAGGCACTGATGCTGTCGTTGTCAGGGAAACGAAACCACACTTTGAAAACAATTGTATGTAAACTATCTGAGGCTTTTATTTGGTGGACAGATGTGATAGTCATGTGATTATAGTCATACGATAATCTAAAACAGTAAAACTTTTACTTGATACTTCAGTGAATGGGTGGTCTTTATTGGGAAGCTCGGTACCAAATGGGTTAAATGTACCAAGGGAGAGCCATTGGAAAACAACAACAACAACTTCAGTGAATGGTTGTTTCATATTATCAACAGTATTTTGCAAATGTTACACCAACCATTGTCTATAGCAAACTTTAAGATTTTTAAAATGATTCTTTGGTTAAAGCTGGCAAACATTTGTAGCATTTGGAGGGAGAAATACGAGCTTTGTGATAGTGCTCTGTTAATTTGTCAGGAGGCAATGTGGTGTTGTCCAAAATTAAAACCCCATTCCTTTTTTCTTTTCTCATTTAATTATAAAAATTTGATAACCATTTGTTCATTATTTCCTTCATCATCATTGTTTTTATGTTCAAATGCCAATCTATTTGTGAAACACTGATATTAACATCAGTTAAATAACAGTGTTTATTTGGATGCCCAATTATTAAAAGTTGTTGAAATTGTCCAGCCATGTTCACAAACAACATTGTAATAAACTATTTTTCAACTGCTTGATACTAGAGGCCTGTTCACCTGAAACTATTATCATTTCCATTGGCAAAGATTCATAAAAGACTCCAGTTTCATCGAGGTTCTAAATATCTTCCTTGCTGTAGTCAGCAATAATGTTTTGTAAAACAATATTCCACTCTTGGACTTCTCCTGTAATCACCAATCCAGCTTCTCCTGATGCATTTTTGTAGAAAAGTTTGTGCCATTTCTGAAACGTATCAAGCCATTTATAATAAGCCTTGAAGTTTACAAAACCTTTTTCTTTAGCAATTTAGACTCCTTCTTCATGAATTCAGGCCCTGAAATTGAGATTTTATTAACTCTTGCTCTGCGCAACCATTCATATATAATTTTATCAGTTGTCCCTCTGTTTTTAGAACTTCCTATTATTTCTTGTTTTCTATTTTTCAACCAACTGTTCAACAGTCCTGTTTTGGACTCTAAAATTTTACTTATTTGGCTACCGTTGCCAAACTTGATTGCTGTGTGTTGGACAGTGAAATAAGTCTTTTCACACTCTTTGATAATGTCAGTATTTTCTTTGAACATTAAACACTTGTGTTTCTGAGACAATTTTGAAACTGCCCTACTGTAACACCGTATGTCTAAACTGCTTGCTGATAATAAAGTGATGAACTACTTACCCTACCATAGCAAGCTTTCTTTAGTGTACCAGTACTCTACAGTAAAAATACCAACAACATGAAATATAAATATTTGTAGCAGTTTGATGAAGGGACAAATAGTTGTTTGATGCTGCAGTGTGCCCACTAAATGGAGATTGTACTCTGAAATATTTGGAGGTTGTATTTTCTGAGTATAGACATTTTTTACTGGTTTTAACACACATTCATGTATCATATATGAAATGACAATTCATATATTTCCTTATTGACATATATCAGTAATATGTACTTCACTTTACAAGTAAAATATTAATACGTTTCTAAAAAAAAGTTAATTTTTATGGTTTCTAGATGTAACTTAAATAGTATAGTGTAGTTTAAAATGTTTTCCATATAAATGGGATGCCACTATTATCTTGAATTTTTGTCATTTAAACAACCCTACCCACACAAATAAACTAAAACATTCTTACACAGTATATGCTTAAGAATAACAAAAAGAGAAAATTAATTCTAGAAACAAACAATTGTGTTCAGTTGTGTGTATGAAACACGTAATAAAAAGTTACATTAGAGACCAGCATGTGGTATCAGATTTTGATACTAGAACATTTTGTGAAGACCTGTAACAAAGATGAACCTGAAAAATATAATACAAGTTAATGTACTCTCTGAGTTATACTTGAGCTCCATCCGCTTATACTCAGTCTTAGGTTAGAAATTGTTAACATTTTCAAGAAGTTAAAAATAATTATTTTTAACTGCAGGTTCAGTGACTTTCAGATTTTACTTTTTTGTTTTCAGGGGGACATTGACTGTGACTGACTTCTCACACAAATGGCTGTTTTGCATCGAGCATTATTCACCTGGTTCATCTTGCTTGTGTTTCTCATTCTGTTAGTACTGAGACTTGATGCTCGTATACAGTGGAACTGGTTTATTGTTTTCATACCACTTTGGTTTTATGACTGTATATTGCTTATTTATGTGTTTTTCAATATGATGTCTCAGTGCAAAAATGGCCGTGACAGGTTTTCAACATCAGTACAACGGAAACTTTGGTATTTGAGTGCTATAGTGTTAAAAATGGCATCGCAAATGACATGTTGTTTGAAACTGGAGAATCCTGCAATACACATATCAGCATTTTATGTTATGGCACCTATCTGGATACTGTTGCCACTTCTTATTACTGATGTATTTTTTAGTTTAATAAAACGTAGCAGTAATAGGTATTTGTAATTGGCACCTTTTAGTTACAACAATACTTTGTTTAAAAACATGTACACAGCATTATAAAAGTGCTTATATCGTACATCTGTACTAAAAAAATGGAATTTTGATAATTTAATGTAATGGAAAAAGGCAAGTTTAACATTTTACTGTTTCATTACAGGAGAATGTAGCAAATTAAAGCATTCTTTTAGAGAGCCTAGGTGTAAGCACTGACGATAAGAAAAATTCAAGTAAATTGAAGAAGAAAGGAATGCAATGGGAAAATGGTTGGAAAATAACAGAGTGTGAGGAATAAATTACTTAACAGTGCAGAGTTAAAGAAATCAGGTAGCCCTAAAATGAATCGAAGTCAAAACTGCATGGGTTTTTTGTGTATCACCAAAGTAGGCAGGGAAGACATTTAATATAAGCGATTCAGTGCACAAGGAAAGTATTATGTTCATCACTACACTTCAGCCACTCGTTAATACCATAGGCTATTGCCCTTTTCATTTCTGCAGGCTGAGTTAACCTAAAGGCTATAAAGTCAGCCCTCTGTGTTGACTTTTTGTGCTACCCAGGATCTGAATCCACAACTTCTACATTATTAGCCAAGCAATCCTGTCTATAATGCTAAAGGTGTAATCTTTGTATATTATGGCGTAATCACAGTAGTCATTACCGTCAGTATCTCATCAGTACTAAAGGACACAATTTTACTACTCCATAGAAATAATTTTCGGAGAATCCAATGTTGAAGCTTTTTTGAGGGAGCAATTTGATTGCCTAAATCTTTAGTCACTTTCAGACTATGATTTAATTACCTAGTAAATCTAGTAGATCACTAGGCTAGTAAACTACTAGTAGACTAGTAGATCACTAGGAATTACCTAGACTAGTAAATCACCTAAAAACACACTTAACTTAATAACATGCTGCAAAGAAGCAGTACTCTAACAACATGTGACAATCACAGGTACAGTGATTTGATTGTAGTGTTGTGAGAGTACAGTATGTTTGTTGTTTGTTAATAGATGTAATCACAGCCTGAAGATGATTGTAAATTTCAGGAACTGTAATGTTGCTTTAATTTTAAAAGGCTTCAGTGATGATTGGAGTCCAAAACACTTTCAATATTTCATAAATCATCATTGCATACTAGTAGGAAATCATTCACACACACCCTCCTGCATTCAGTGATGGCATAGTTGGTAGAGTGTAGTGATGAAGAAAGTAGTACTCGGCCTGACAGAAAATAAAATACAAGTAATATTGTATTTTAGAAAAATATACAACAAGGCCTGTGTAACCAAGTAACAATTTTATGAAAATCTAAATAAACCGTAGAAATGAAATCTTTAGGAATAGTTTTTAATAAGGCGTGAAGATGCTTAAGGAAAGATAATTTATTTGAAATAATTCAGAGTTAGAAAACATTTATAATATAAATTTACACACCGTATTCAAGAACAGAAGAGACAGCATGAGATTGGTTAATAGTCAATTTTGTTTATAAAACTTGAAAGTGAAACATATTTTAAACTGGGATTAGATTACTTGCTGAATTGAAAATACGCTTAGATATGATAAAATGGTCATTATAATAGACCTACTTTACTATAATACTTACCTAAAATACACAATATTTTGTATATAATATTACATAATCTTTTGTATATAACATTCCATGTTTTGTATAATATTATATAATTTTGTATGTAATATTATATAACTATTTTGTAATATGATGTTGTTGCATAATATATTAAAAAGTGTTAATATTTGTGAAAATCAGAAAAGAGGCTTCACAACAGTTCAAAATTAATAAATATCTTAAATAAGACTATTGACTGTTTTGGTTGTCTATCAGTGGCGGCTTGTGAGTAAACTCACCAGGGGTTCACACAGATAATATTGTACGTTATTAATCCATGTGCCTGCTAATATTTGCACTGAAAGTAGCATTTCCAATAATTTTTCAAAATTAAAGTAAATGACGTTACTAAGAAATTTTAAATAATTTTAGTAAGTAATATTAACAAAATGAATATAACATTGTAGTTTACTAAGCTTCAACTGGATTCTTTATTTAATTAATCTTAGAAAAATTAAATTTAATAATAATGATAGCAATCATGTTCTGAAACAATAGTAAATTATATACATACTACTTACAAGTATCAGTAGGTTAATCGGATCTTTAACAAAATCTAAGTGAACTTCTTGTAAACAAAGTCCATCCATCGGTCTTTCTTTGAAACAGATCTATCAATCACTATTTCATTAAACTTAGGGATGGTCTTCACCAGTTCTTTCTCTATTGATAACATGGCTAAGGCATTAAGTCTTTCTTGAGACATCGTTCTTCACAAAAAGGTTTTTATCCTCTTCAGAGGCGAGAAGCATCGTTCGGCTTCAGCTGAAGTCATTGGGATTGTCGATATCATCCTTAAAAGCGTATATGACTCTGAAAACGAATCTTTCAGATCATTTTGTATAAGAAATTGCAGTAAGCTCACAGCACCATTCATACATCTTATGTTTTCACGTCGGTGAAACACTCCAAGTTCGGTTTTTAGCTTTGCTTTGTCCAAAAAGGGGTATTTTTCTATTGTTTCATCTAATGCAGATTGAGGAAATGATTTAGTGTACTCACTAAATTTTTGAGGAACAATAAGGGATATGGCTGAATGGTGCGATGTAAATGAAAACCACTCTTTTATTTGTGTCGAAATTACATCACATACTTCTTTAGCCGCGATCGTCCTATTAGCATGACCGCCTTCTTCGTGTCTTGCTCTTTTGCGTTGTAGAGGCATCTGGTCTACAGCACTTTTCACAGAGTTCATTTTTTCTCTTTCTTTATTTATTTCCCTCAGAAAGGTTTCCACGTCCTTTCTATACACAGGATCTGTATAGGTAAGCTGAATTTGTCTGTATAAAATGTCGAAGTGTGGCATTATATTATGGAAAACTGTAAGCCAAAACACAAAAGTTGGGTCTTCCAGCATTCATCAGATTGCTCCAGCTTTGGTAATAGAAGATTCTTGTTTAGAGGTTGATTCTATTTCCTCCATACAGGTAATAAGGTCTTCCCGATGTTCAAATACTGTATTTACAGTTCTGCTTTTAAAATTCCATCTAGTGCTTGAAGCTCGACGGATTCTTTTCCCGACAATATTATCCAAAATGTCTGCTCTTTGAGGTGAATTGCTGAAAAAGTTTGTTACATCACTCAAATTCGCGAAAAATATCCGCACTTGCTGATTTTGGCTAGCAGCTCGAGCAATCACTAGATTTAATTGATGAGCATAGCAATGGATATAAAAAGCATACTCGTAATGTCGTTGAATAATTGTTTGTACACCGGTTAGGTGTCCGCTCATCACGTTTGCTCCATCATAACTCTTGAAAGATTAACTTTTCCGGCTTATCAACAACATTTTTTAGAGTGCCAAGAATGCATCCAGCGATCGAGTCTGAGTCGTGTCCGGGGGGATGTATAAACCCCCAAAATCTTTCTACTGGTTCTCCATTAGGTAATACGTAGCGAAAAACAATAGCTAATTGAAATGTCAAACTAACATCTGTAGTCTTGGCAGCGATTACAGAGAAGAAATCTGCAAATTTTATTTCCTCCTTAATCTTTTCCTGGCAAACAAGAAGCATACAATCGAGCAGGTCGTTTTGAATTTCTTTTGATGTTCCTTTAAAAACGGTTGCATCACGTAAGTGTTCTCTTAGTGAGGCATCAATCTGAGCAGCAAAATCCACTAAGCCTCAAAAAAATCCCAGGATTTGAAGAATCATCTCCTTCCCTGTGTCCCCGAAGTGCCAGTTCAAAAGCGTCGCAAAATTTAATGCAGTCAATTATTTTTGACAATGCATAACGATTTTTCTCTACTTTTTCATTATGTTCTTTTACATTCCTCTGATAAGCGCTGTTCAACTGCTGACGTATGTCGACTTTACCAAGCAAGTTAAACTCTAGCAAAGAGTTCAAATGAGTTTGAGAACATTCATGTTTTTTAATTTTTGAGAGTAAATGACCTAAATCATTCACACCATACTTAATCCAGTTTAAGTTTTGCAAATAACAGACAAGGGAAATAATATAGTTTATTTGTAGTAGCTTCACAACCGCAGAGCCAAGAAGTCTTCATATAAAGTTTCTTTAAATTCCCTTTTGAAATCTCTATCTTTACCTTTGGTCACTTGTACGATATTAAGCTTTGGGGTCGGACGACCACGTTGTTTTATTTCAAGTTTAATTTCTAGTGAAATACTTGAAAAAATTGTTTCTTTTAACACAGACACAGGGGTAGCAGCCATTGCTAATCGATCACCAACATTAACACAACACAAACACAACTGCACTGGGCGCGAGCGACACTGGGGAGCGAGTAACGTGACGCTTACAATGGCTAGAACAGCACTGGTTCACAAACCGAATGTGCGCACAATCTTTACATGGGAGAGGTTTGCCCCCACCACCGCGCCAATGCCGCATCATGTCACCGCTCTCATTTGATCCAGCAGGGCACGTACAGAGCTGTGCGCACACCTTACGCCGCGTCGACTGCACGACTGTTTTACCAGAACGAGCATTTTGTTATTGCATCATAAAACTAAACCAAATTATTTCCCGTTTATTTAGTGTTTGTTAAAATTAATTAATTTATATTTATTTATGTAGGGGGTTCACGTGCTCGTGTGCACCAATTAAGAAACCGCCACTGTTGTCTATTAGTTTTAATAATCCTTTATACATGAAGTATCGTTACAAAATAAACAAAGAATCGTGGAATGATAAGTGCAACTCTAGGAAATGACTTGATGCTTGTTATGCTGTCTGCAGACAGTTAAATAGAAGTGGAGAATGAAGAATTTAATGTCACATAAATATGGAGAAAATTGTACTGCATGTAAATCTAAGATGAATGTACTACAAAAACTGAACTCACTGCTTGTGATCAGTTTTTGAATAAAAATAAATACTTATGACGTAATTGTTGAATCCAGCTGACAGGAGTATTGTCAGTAACTGAAAGGTGTTGCAAAGCAGATGTAGTTGTTATAAGTAGATGTAGGCGTAAACTTCCTTAGCTAAGCAGAAAGAATCATTCGACTAGAATCTAAAACAAACTTTATAGAACGTGCTGAAGTTGGAACAATTTTCTGAAGCAGTTGAATACAAACACTAGTTATTAATCAAACCAGAATATGGAGGGTATATTTAAAATGGACACAAAGAACAGGAGAAATGATGTGTTTAGTAATGTTTAGATGTTCAGAAAAAACTGCTGTATTAAATTATTAAGAAGATTTTTAGCATTTTGCAGTTGTGAAGTCTAAATATATGGTCTTTTCTGTAGTTTGAAAAATACTATTTTTGTTCCTTACAAAATATAAATAGTTTTATCTGAAATCAGTATTGACTTAAGTGTATTTTTATGTAGAAAAGAGTTTTTAAAAATTAGGTTATCTTGTATGAGGTTTTAATAAAAACTAATTTTTACCTATCTTCTAATGTTTTATTTTATTACTAAACTCTTAATTGAGTATGGTATATGTGCTGTGTATGCCAGTGAGTTCTGACAAGTAACAACATGTACTGTTAGCACAAAACCTATGTGCGCTTAAGTGTTAGCCTTAATTCCAAGTTAATGGGTACACTAATCTTAAATCAAATTATTCCAAATTTTACCTTATTTCATTTTGCATTGAATACTGGTAAGCAAAAGTTTGTTTGTCTTTTTTTTTTGTCAGGGTTGCATTGGGTGGAATAAAAAAGTGCCTGTTTTTTTACATATTCTAGAGAAACCTCAACTTTAAAACAAAGGTATATAGAAACACGTCTGATTGCAATGAAATGTATTGCTACTTCATAGAATAGAATGTTTTTATCACATGTGTAAAGTTAGAAATTGTTTATCTGTAGTGGAAAAAACGTTGCCAATTTTGTAAATCATGCTTGAGCTAATTTTGAAGTTCTAAAGTTTTCTGTATAAATTCATAAATTATCCAGAAAACATAAAGTGATAATTGTATTTTACAATGATTTTTACTTGATAGTGAAGTCGTGTGCGCTCAGCCATGAAAAGAAGAATTGTCCACATGGCGTAGTACAGTCTGGGCAATCAAGGGGGTATGGATTGGCTACTTTCACTGCTTCTGCTTTCGCAAACTGTTATCAAAACATTTTTCTGTGTTTATTACGCATTTTCCATCACATTTCTCATGACGGTTCCAGGACCTTCAATGGCAGCTTTAAAAATTAATTTTATTGTTTTTTTATGTATCGTAATATTTTTACTATTACTCTTTTATAAATTATATACAGCGGTTTGCTAAGGTAATTCGTTCATCATAATTGATCACGTTATCATGGAAGTTCCACATCCTCCAAATTGCTTTCGGAATCAGAACTCTGACAGTCAACAATGACAGGTTGAACTTGTGTAATTTTTTCAGAAAGATGGTCTTTTCCCCATTAATGTTGTTTGATTTTTTGAATGTGCTGTACACAGTTTTTCCATAAGTCACTCTATGCAGCATTTCTTCACACAGATTCATGACCAGCTTCTCACTGAATAGGAGAAATTTACTTTGCCTATTTTATTTTTTACGTAGCCCCAAATTAGCTCAATTACATACAACTGACAGTGCACTACTGGCAACCATATCAATTGTATATCTTGCCATAATATTTTAGTAACGAGTTCGAGTTTTTTTTTGCAGAGTTCCAAAATAAAGCTTGGCGTGGTTAATTAGACTTGCTTTTGCCACAATTCAAATCTGTTTGTGTCAGGAGGTAAAGAGATACTCATTTTATCTAACCAGGTAATGATGTCATTTTTCACAAAAGACGGTTGATTTCTGATTTCTGGATCCAGCATTGTGTGATAAGGCAGCTGATCGATCATAACTGCAGAGTTTGGTGGGAGGAGTGTCACAACCTATATTACTAATTCCTTAGAGTGTGGGATGTTCATCTCCTGATGGTAGTCCTGAGTCTTGAGATGTGAGTTTTGTCAATTTGTTGACCAGAAATGACGATGTGCTCGGTTCCTGCAGAAAAGCTAATAAATTACCTACTTACTTCTGAAGATGTTCACCTTTCTCTCTTTTCTTCTTTGCCTTTCTGATGTCCAGAATCATAACTTTGTTTCACAGGCTTCATAATTTTAATAAAAGCCACCACCCTTTACATCTACATAACAGAAACAAGATCTTGAAAGGGCCTAATGGGGGAACAAGAGAGGTTCTGTTAAATTAATCAGAACATTAACAAATTCATACCACAACACACAGCATGATTGCCAGTAAAACAGTACAATGATCTTATAGATTATGTTGTGTCTTCAACAGCTACTTGGGTTTACAGATCGCTTTAATACTCAGTCAATGGTGGCCAGTGTTGCCACTGCACACAAATTGAATTGCCCTATAGTTCACATAAATTCCATCATTCAAGCAGTGTTTTGAGGACTAAAATGAATCTTGAATTTTGAGCCACTACTTTTCTTTGAATCCGGAAAATGATATAACAGCCCCTCACGATTGCGACTTGTGAACCCTCAGAAATCTGCCTCTGATGGTAAAACGTGCAGAAACAGGATTATACCTAGACTGACTACATATATGTGCTGCTATAATATTTTTGG
This sequence comes from Magicicada septendecula, assembly GCA_034769895.1. Classification (NCBI taxonomy): domain Eukaryota; kingdom Metazoa; phylum Arthropoda; class Insecta; order Hemiptera; family Cicadidae; genus Magicicada; species Magicicada septendecula. Next base: position 289,911,957 of record CM068376.1, read on the forward strand.
AAAATTTTATTTCTTAAAGTTATAAATTTTGTGCTCAACAATAGACTTCATGAATGAAAGTGTTTGGAGATAGCTGTGAATAGGAGCACGACAAAAGTATCATTATCTCAAGAAATAAAACCACAATATTACTAAGGAAACTTATTTCTTGAAGCATTCAATTTTACTACTCAGAAACTAGATTTTACTTTTTTGTAATAATAAATTTTATATCAAACTTTCCTATCTGCACTGCAGAAAATGGCCCCAGAAAAAGACCCTGAAGAATTAAAACACTAAGCAAGAAGAACAAGCCCACATTTATGTTTCATCATTGCCAACAACTAAGGCGCACAGTATCTCACTATCAAATAAAGATCGTTATAAAATATAACAATCACTTTACATTTTTTGTAATTTATGAATTAATACAGAAAACTTCAGACATTTAAAATGAGCCCAAGCATGACTTATTTTATAACTTGGTAGCGAGAAAAAGATGTTTTACAAAATTGTTAATTTTTTTTTCTAATACAGATAAAAATTTCTAACTTCACAATTGCGTTAAAAACATTCTAATCTATAGTGTCAATATTTTATTACAGTTAGACAATGGTTTTATGTACTTTTGTTTTAAAGTTGAGGTTTCTCTAGAATATGTAACAAAGGCACTTTTTTATTCCAACCAACGAAACTCTTGACAAAAAGACGAAAAATTTTTGATTACCACCATTCAACACAAAATGAAAAAGCTAAACTTTGGTGGATCTAAGATAGTGTAATCGTTAACTTGGAATTAAGGCTAAAACTCGAGTGCACATATTTTCTGCACCAACTTGAGGTTAACTGGAGGCTAGTACTTGAGGCTGTTCCCCATAATTTAATTGAATATTGATGAACGCCAGTGTTTATACTGTCAACACTTTCTGGCCATGGTCCAGAATATCTATAAATTCTGCCAGAAGTTTCAATAAATTCTGCCAGAAGTTTCAACTGTTTTTATGATGGGCATCTTCATTAGCACTGGAACAGAGATCTCGTACGTGAACAAAGAGTGTCCTACCCCATTGAAGCAGTTGTATTTATACATTTTCTAAGGTTAATACTAGCTACTGGTTGGATGTTATTTGAGTATTGTTATGTAAATGTAGTGTCATTTAATAACAATTTATTAATTTAGTGATTACTGTACTTTCACTTGTAAAAACTTACGTTTCTTATTGTCCTCGAACGTTTCGCTGCGGTGTACACCGTCTTCAGCGAGGTTTGAATACAGAGTGTCGTGAACAATTGTAACGGTTTGTTCACAGGTTGGTGGGATGTGTGGGTGGGTTTTTGGTGGGAGGGGGTTGGTGCTGGGACTCAAGTATAGTTTGGTTTGTGTATGATTGTGGTCGAATAGTGCGTGTGATTTAAAGTGTAGTTGGTCATTTAATATGTTGTTTGGTTGTAGTGTGTGGTGTTTATATATTTCATACTGTTCAGCCGTGTTAAGTTTCCTACTTTTTGGTAAGTAGTGTAGTATTTCGAGGTTGTTTTCTAATTTATTTATATTAAATACATGAAGTCTGGCAGAATGGAATGTAACAACAGATTGGACAGTTTTCATGTTTGCTTCTTTTCTGGCACATTCTGATCGGCCACCAGTGTAAAATGGCTGGAAGAGTAATGGGTGAGAGAACACTTTATATAGCAACATATAAAAGGATGAGGAATCAGGTGTATCAGGAAGTAATATTGGTTGTAGTCAGGAATCAGGTATCTAGCCGAAAGTAGGAGCTATCTGTGGTCTCATGTTGTTCATATGTTAGCGTATGTGTTTATGCATTCTATTAGAATTTTACTTTGACTACACCGTTATGAACTATACTCTGGGCCACCTTTTGAACAGACTAAAGCGGAAGTGATGTCGTCGCCTCGTCACACTCGCCTTCGTTGCCAAATGAACTGGCGCGTGATTCAAAGTTGTGCTCTAGCACTACAATACAGCACAGCTGTCAACGTGCTGTCAAGATATTCACAGAGTAAGTAAGTGCGGCAGCTCTGCCTTGGCGACAGCATTGCATAACTCGTGCAGACAGGCGTGCGCCCCCTGCCCCTCTCCTACCATCTGACAACACCGTAGGTGCTGCCCCTTTCACCCACACCTTCCCCTGGCCTACTCCCTCACTTCCACTTTAGTCTGCTCAAAAGGTGGCCCGGAGTATAGTAGATAGTTTAGTGTGTGCTGGTATTGTTTATTAGTATTACTTTTTGCATTAGTAGTGGAAAATCTACTTAATACAAAGTTATTCACAGTATGGTCTAATGGAGTTACAATACAAAGACAAACCCCATGTGAGAGGTTTAATTTATTTATGCTGTTGTCATGTTCTATGATTTAACTATTTTATTTATATGTTTGAATTATAAATAACTATCGCCTTTTCTTGTTGGGCACCTGTGCTTATCTACATGTGTATCATGTATTTTAGTATAGGCCTATTACATTTTTATCATTCAATACTTTATTAATAGTTATTAGTTCAATACTTTATTAATTATTATTAATACTTTATTTGCTCCTACTGATTATTTCACACTAGCTAACACTGGTAATGATATTACTTCAAGCATGATGAGTTACGTATTTAATGCCCAACTTCATATTAGTTAACATTTTCCTTTGTAAGTGGCAACAGGCTACTGTTTATAAGCATATCTAGTATTTTAACACCATGCTGTTGTTTGGTTGTTGTAAGTTAGCAGTGGTAGACAAATGGGGGGGGGGTCAAAACAATGTCATTTCTGCAGTCTAGAATAATGTTAATAAAGTCATCAAATTAGAACAGAACAATTACATCAGCCAGGTTTTAGACCTGGAACCGTCTATAGAGATAATATTTATTTTTCTGTACAAAAAAATGAGACAAGATATTAAAAAATTGTAAAAGATTATATATATCACTCCTCCCCCCTACACACACATCTAACATTAAAAATTTATATTTTTCATTTTAGTAATGATCAATATGTCTGGGGGATATTGATGCATAAAATTTTGATTTAGACAAATTATTAAATTAATTTTATGCGTAGTCTCACTTTCCATGCAACTTTATCTATATTAACAAACAAAGAACTATATCTGTGAGATTGTCTTTTGTATGCAAATGTAACAAACAGATAAATACCTTAAGATACTTCTTGTTTTGAAGTGTATTCAATCTGTTTTTGATAGTTTGAAAAAGAACTGATGAGATTTGAAAAAATAAACTGAACTGATTTTCATTCTGGTTGCTAATGAAAATTTCTAAAGCAGTTTATTAACAATCATCCTGTATTACTGACTCAGAAAATTACTGACTAAAATGATGCTACTAAAACCTGAAAATATTACAAGCAATTCTCAGGTAACTCAAAGACTGATAATGCTTACAATTGAATCTGTTATGTCTAGATAAGTAAATATTACTAAATTGGTAACTTGCCTTGTTTTTCTTGTGGCACCGCCATGGTTTAGGTGGTCTCAGTTTCACTGGTTTAATTATCAGAATCCCAGATTTATATCTGAAGAGAACAATGAGTGTGATAAATCATGTTACTACTTAAATACAATACACAAAATATCATTTTTAAGTTGTCATAAAGTTATGTAAATTAAAATCAACACTATATGTATAAATGTAGCTCGATTTGCTCAGCCACCTGCACGTAGGCGGGTAAATAATACGTACGTCTTTTCTGGCATACCGAGGCCAGATAAGTAACAAGGGCCCACAGTATATACTACACACATAAACAACACTTTTCCCCCCCACCGCACGGCTTGCCCCCAGGCGTGGGTTAAAAGATTGGCTAATATCTCTCTGGCTGGGGTGGGGCGTGAGTTCTAGCATGGCCGAAGGGTGCAACAGGTCTATGACCTAATGCTTGAAGTGGAGAAGAAGAAGAAGAAGATGTATAAATGTAATAAAAGTATATTTATGTACTCATATTATGTGTATGATTTGGTGGGGGGGATGGATGTTGAAAATATTTGCACCAGATTCTTTCTACCCTGCTTTCAGAAATCTTGCTTGGCCATTTTGTATCCATACCAACTATACGTAAAACCAATTCATTTCTCAGTTATGTAAGGAAAAGAAAGAGGAGGAATCTAATAAAAACACACATCTTCTGTCATTACAGATGGAACTGAATTAAAACCATTTGTCTCAACCTATTTACAAAACATATGAAAACTATTTACACATTAAGCGATTGTTGTTACTGAATTACACAAGTTATTGAAAGAAATTATTTATTTTTTTAGAAACTTTTTAATATCCATGACAAAATAAATAACACAATTAAGTTAACTAAATTATAAAACACAAGTAATTACAATAATTTGTTTATGCTAGCTAACAAAACTATTAACTGAATTACAGAATATGAGTAATTAATTTTCTGCGCTGTTATTGTAGACTAGAGGTCTCCAAACTACGGGCCCACGAAGGGTGACTGTTCGGCCCGCGGGAACCCGTCTGATGCTTCGTGCAGTTTTTAAATAGATTGTCAAAGTACTTCAAATATTATAACATTTTACTAAATAACCAAACAAGAAATAAGTTCAGTAAAATGTTATAATATTTTGTACAAGTTTAAAACATTTACTATGTGGTTAATGTGCTTGTTCGTCTGGCTGCCTTGAACGAATCGTGCTTTTCACTCTCATCAACATAAGGCGAAGATTCCTATTCCCCCGTGCGCTCGGCAAGAGCAATGCTTTCAATGTTTGGATCGACCTTTTTGAGACGTTTTCAAAAATGAACTTTGTAAAATCAAAGTACAGGGCTATCTTGTCAGACGAACACTTGAAATCCATTTTAGTGGTAGGAGCATCAAAATTTGACCCAAAATGGACAGACATCATATGTCAGAAGCAACTCCACACATTCCATACATACATAAGAAGGCCAAAAAATAATACATAAGAAATACCTTTGAATTTTTTCCTTACTTTTATTTACATTATTTTGAATAAATGAATTTGTTTTCTTTGGATAAGTCTGCTTAATTTTTATTTAAATACTTATTTTGTTGACTTGATTATTTCGTAAACTTAAAAAAAAATAAGTTTACTATATATATTGTTGGCCTGCCTGACTACCAAGATTTTTCATTTCGGCCCTCAAGTGAAAAAGTTTGGAGACCCCTGTTGTAGACTATACTATTTCAGAAGGTGTTATGTCAATATGAAAGTGTGCTAAGTTAAAACTGCACGTTAAAAAATGTGTGATGTATGAAGCACTTAATGTAGTGAGAAAGTGACCAAACACAGAGAGACACAATGTGTCAAAGCTACTGATGTCAATGTTAAATAACGTACATACATTACTATACTAGTGTCTGATTTTGTTGTTACTGTAATTTTACCATATGACCGTGAATGACATTTATAAAACGATACACGTAAGTATGAGCTACTCATAATTTATTACAGTATTTTGGTGAACAATACGTAGATTGTAATTTAATATTATTCTTTTTCACATAAGTGAACAGTATTAAAACATTTCAATCAGAGTTACAACTCAGTTTGAAAGAAAATTCGGTTCAACTAGCTGACCCCCCCCCCCCAACCGGTCCCGAGCTGACCGGTTAAGAGGGCGTCTACTGTACCTAATATATTAAATAATATAATATATTATATAATTAAGATTTATCCTATTTTTTCATGATTCACATTTACGATGTATTTTTTTCAGTTTACCATATCAGTAAAACGAAAGAAAACAAATTATATATTATATTTAAAATAGTTTTTTATAACAATATTATTTGTTTTGAAGTCTTAAGGGATGACGTTTTTCATATAACTTAAATATTCACTCCTGCTATATAATATATTTGATAAAGTACATGGGGGTTTCCATATATTTAGTATGTAGAATACCTTGACACTGCGGTAAAAATGAACACAATTGTATGAGAAAAAACGTTGAGGCAACTAACAAGTGATTGTCAAGGTTAGAAAATTGTCAAAGCTACTGATATTAATATAAAATGGCTTTCCCACATACATTTTTGGTTTGTAAAAATAATACTCTTTGAAATGAAGATTGGATCCACCAGTGAGTAACTCAGGTATAGGGCCTTCAGTTGCAAATATATAAAAAAATTAATACTTGCTAAAATTGTATGTGTGTGTGTAGATTTTTAAATGCATTTAAATTTGTTTAATGAAACATCAATGAAGTCAATTTTCTCATTTGTCCACTCTAACACAATCATACTCATTCACTGCACCAAATATTTAAATTACTCATCAGCTGTTGAAGAAATCATATGTTGGTAACATCTATTTCATAAATGACAGTATTATAAATAGTTTCTTTAATCATTTTATTAGATTTAGTTTGCTAGTGCTATCTTTAGTGGGTGACTCTGGAATCGGTGATGGAATAAAATTAATTTGCATGTACAGACAGACAAACATACAAATTGTAATTCTTGAGTGTCTTACAGTCTTCATGTAATAATTATAAAAATAATTATTTTCTTCAGCAAGCATGTATTTTTACGCATGAATCACCACTGAGACATGAAGAAAGACCACACTTCAAAAAATAAAATTGTGACAAGGAATGAGGAATCATTCTTGTGATGAGATGAAAAAACTCAACATAGTTAAATCAGTTGGATCAGTATCTCCAGATACGTTCACATGAAACACTTAGGTAAGAAGAATATACACCAAATGCCAAACAGCTCTAGTCTGTGCATTCATTGATTTCACCAGGTACAGTTGATGTTGGGTACACGTATGAATGCTCAAAACATGTTTTAAATAAGTAATACTTCATGTTAACTAACACTGAATTTTAAATGACATTAATAAGTTGACATGTCATGAAAAGGATCTCAACTAAGTTAAAACATTTTTACAGCAAAATTAATAAAATTACATTGACAATGGCTTATACCACTGGGTATCTGTATTGTAGTTATCATTACTGCTATTAAATAAAACACTAATGATAATTTTTGTTCATTTACTTAAAACATTTGGATATTTTTTTAGAAAAGTATTTGTATAAATTATTGTATTTAGGATACAAAACCTGCTAATGCTTTTGTTCAGCACCAAAGTATACACATATTAGGATATATTGTTGCATTGTTCTCGTGTGAACCTTTACTCACGTGGAAGATGGAGCTGACATTATTGTCCATGTTTTCAAAAAGCTTATGTGGTTAAAAAAAAAAATAGTAATGTCACTGCTTTACTAAATCTTATGGTGCACTATAAGTGGATGAGAATGATCAACCTACCAGTTATCCTATGTTTGTCTCCTTTTAGTAATACATTTTGTGGTTTAATACACGTTTTGTTTCTCTTAAAAAGTAAATGTACAGTGACTGGGTTACTGGACGAGGAAGGACTTGTTGAGCAGTATGGTATTGTTTGTCACATTGCACGTGGGGCTTACTGTGTAATTAGAAGTGGGTCATGAGTCTCTCTCAGTCAAGCTACTGAAGATGTCTTATCATAGTATGGGGTGAAATGTTTAGTTTAAGATAAATAAATCGACTTCTGTCAAATCAAAGAATGTTCAGACAGTCATCAAACTGTTCACAATGTGGAACATCCCTCAACGGTCAAAACAATCTGATTCTCCCCAGGTAGCTAACTGTACACAATCAGGATGATACCGCTCCAGCACAGACATGCTTACAAAAACATGAATGTCACCCGAAGTAAACAATAAATCGTTAGATGTATATATGATAAATTAATGTAAGAAAGCAAAAGAAGAAGAAAAATAAGTCTCAAACAAACAGGGACAGCAGTCAAGTTAGAGTGCAGCTCAAATCCCTGACTTCATAGTTCCAGAGGGTTATTTATATTGTAACCATGTATTCCAGGAATCATTCTTTACTTCCATGACTGATATATCCTTTCTGTATGTATAGTTTAGCATTCTTAAATACCAAGATGAAAATTCAACTTTTTAATACATTCATATTCTCTCCCCCTCTCACTCACATACATGCATGTGCTTGCGCGCGCGCACGCACACACACATGTGCATGTGGATTACGATGAAATGATTCACACTGTGGTAAGAAAAAAAAAACACAAAATGTTAAATGTTGAAAGATGATTCAATTTAAATACAGATTCATTACAGTATATGATTATGCTAATCTAATTTCTTCTATAAACATAGTAATACAAAATATAACTACTGTCAAGCTGCACTGCTGTCAAGAAATTAAGTATTACCCAGAAATGCAAACCACTTTGAGCATTTTGAGAAAGATCATATGTTAATAATATATATAATATTATTTATGAGGCAGTACAGTTTATTTCATTTAAAATGATGCTGCACTATGGTTTCTGAGACCAGTGAAAAATGTCACAGATCCGCTGTCGTCATGCGGGGTGTACTGTATGCCTTGCTCATATGGCCAGGTATACATTGGCACCACAAAGCTTAGCATCTGGACATTGGTGAACACAGATGCTGTTGTTATTTGGGCCAGCCAGAAAACTCTGCAGTTGCCAAGCATGTTCTTGCCAACATTGATCATCACGTTCTCTTCGAGGAGACGAAGCTCTTGTCCTCGTTGAGCAAATGTATTTAATTGAAATGTCATGTTTTTTTTGTTTGTCTGTCAAACAATTGCTTTTCTAGGTAGTTGTTTCAATATTTTACCATTTTAAAAAAAATATTTGCCTTTATTTTACTTTTGACTCCTTTTGGTGTTATTCTTAGAATTTATTTTCATTTTTACTGCTCTTTTTGTTCTATTTGTTTTTTTTGTGTGTTCACAATAGTTAGTAAAGATCTTTGTAGCCAGTATATTTTAAGCCCAATTATTGAACTACCTCCTGTTCTTGCTTTCTACTGAATTTATGATGAGGTCATAAGTAATTGTTTTTTTTTTAGTTTTTCATTTCAGTCATTTTCCATAGCAAATAGTCAATTCCTTCCTCTTTAAGAAAATATATTGATTATTGATACAAAGACAGTGTTTGTGTGAGTGCCCAAACTCTTGTTGCTTGAATTTTATCAAGCTATAGAATGCTTATTGCCTTATTAGTTTCCCATTTCAAATAAAATAAGTTCCCTGATGTTTCCATGTTTGGATTACCTATACACTTCATTCATTTTGTGATTATAAAACCGATGAGCAAATAGCCAGTAGTAATTAGTAGTTCATTGGGTTATAACCTGCTTCATTGTTTCATTGTTGTAATACATTATTTAAACTCACTAGGAGTAGGTTGTGCATTTTTAAAGAAAGTAGGAGTAGAATCAGTGGTGTATATAGAATTTTGCTTTTGGGGGGGGGGGGATGGAGCCGGGCTCGGGTTGGCTTCATACTAAAGAAAAAAAAAACAAGTTAAGACTAATCAAACTTACTATCTTTAAAGTGGCTGAAAAACGAGTGATAACATCCTGAGATCAGTCCAATTAAACTAAACGGTAATAACACAATAAAAATATGCATTATTGAAATATTGTTAAAAGATATTGAGTGAATTGACTTTCCTATATTTCATATTTCAAACGTATACCCTAATGCTATCTATTAAACTTGTTTTAATATTTACAAAAGGGCTACTACTATATTAGCATATGCAGCTGAAAAAATAGACAAAACAGTCTGAAAATTAAGAGATTAACAAAATTCGTCAACTTTTTGAGCCTTCTGGGGGAGGGGGTTCGGTCCTGTTCATCCACCCTGTAAATACTCTCCTGAATAGAATTAATAAAGCAAATTCAAACTTTTTAGACCCTAAGATGTAGTAGTAGTAGTAGTAGTAGTAGTAGTAGTAGTAGTAGTAGTAGTAAGAGCAGCAGCAGCAGCAGCAGCAGCAGTAGCAGTAGTAGTAGTAGTAATAGTAGTAGTAGTAGTAGTAGGAGCAGCAGCAGTAGTAGTAATAGTAGCAGCAGCAGCAGGAGTAGTAAGACTTAGTAGTAGCAGTAGTAGTATTAGTATATTAGTAGTAGTAATAGTAGTAGCAGTACTAGTAATAGTAGTAGTAGTAGTAGTAGTAGCGGTAGTACTAATAGCACAATAGTAGAACGCGCGCGCGTGCAGACACACACATGAATGTACGCACTTCTATAAGTAACAATGTTCATAATAGTAAAAAAATAACAGAGCACAACAGATTGCAAAGATAAGGCAAGGGACAGAGAAGAGATAGTTCACTGAGCAGTAATTCGCAGTCGACATAAAGAGAACTGTGCGATCTACTACAAGTCTACAGCTCGGTTTATCGTGTAGGCCTACCCTGTGTCGCCTGTTCGTTGTTTGTATTCCAGTTTTACTAGCTATAGACTACTAATTCTGACAGCTTATGCTAAACTTGTGTTGCTACCACTAATATTCACTTACACTTCCATGAGCGCTTTCAAACCATCTTCCCATCTTCAGGGTTGTTTCCATCTGAAGATGAGCCGAGAGGCTTGAAAGCGGTCATGGAAGTGTAAGTGAGTATTAGTGGTAGCAACACAAGTTTAGCATAAGTTATACTTAACCACTAAATTGTATTTATCGTTTAAATTCTGACAGCGTAGCGTATGAAACCGTGATAATCCAAATGAGTAGCCACAAAAGGGAAAAATTATTTGACAAGAGACCATTTTTTAAATGTGTACACATACCTGCTAACTAAATACCCAGGAGCCTACAATCGTGTAGAGCCTACCGTCATTATAAGAGACCTGTCTGCACAAGTTGAGGATCATTTTATAAAAATTAGGAAAAATCCGAATGTAACCAGAGGACAGAAAGGAAAACTACTAAACTGCTATTTTTCTGTCTCCACTACAATTGTTAAATATAATTGAATTACAATAATCTGAATAATATGTAATGGTAGACAGAAGGGTTTCTTAATACTGGATGATCGTATTTACACAGCCTTAGGATCGTTTTAGACCTCTCAGTTACTGTTATAATAATGGACTTTTGTGGAACAATGCGAATCGCAATTCAGTACAGTAGTGGCCGCTTATACGTATGTTCGTATGTTCCATTTGTCTTCTCCGATTTTTACTGTATTTCGCGAAGTTTTGTGTTTTGTTTTGGGCTGCGGAATTACGGCTTGTGTGTGTGTGTGTGTGTGTGTGTGTGTGTGTGTGCGCGCGCGTGTGCAATTACTGAATTACTGAATCGTTTCATATGCTATGCAGCGAGGGTATGCGCCGGTCTGCCATAATAGCTGTTGAACGACTAAGTGCTAGGAATAATCCCTTCGGAAATAAAGGATAACAAAGGGAAACAGAGCGTATTTTGCAAACAAGAAACTGTTGTGCTCTCTGATCCTAAGTTATAATTCTAAACTGAAAATTTATAAAAGTCTTATAAGACCCGTAGTGACTTACGGCTGTGAGACATGGACCACGCGGAAGAAAGATGAAGAAGTTCTTAAACGATGTGAGAGGAAAATACTTGGGAGCATTTTTTGGCCAGTAGTGCAACAAGGTGGCACTTGGCGTATCCGAATGAATCTTGAACTTGATACTTTAATATAAGGCGAAAACGTAGTAAAATTTATTAAGTCACAGAGAATTAGACGACTAGGACACATTTACAGAATGGAGAAGACCGGGAATACGAGACCTATCACAGAATGGAAACCCTTGGAGTCAAGGCCCAGGGGAAGACCGAGAAAGAGGTGGATGGAGTGTGTTGAGGAGGACCTGCGAACCATGGGGATCAGAGGATGGAAGATCGTTGCTAAAAACAGAAGGCAATGGTGTAGGATTGTCGAGGAGGTCAAATCTCATAGAGGGATGTAGAGGCAGAGGAAGAAGAAGAAGAAGAAGAAGTTCGTTGTGTACGATTTGGCGAGAATCGCTACCGCATGTACGTCTAATCAAGAAACCACCGTCTATTGTTAAACGAGTCTGTCCACAACCATTTACTCATAAACTGTGGTAGCGTAGTGAATAATTAAAAGAAAATTGCTCAAACTGCGTGAAAATATTTCCCCGTGATCACATTACATTCTAGAGTGTTTTTAGTGATGCAATAAACAGGCATATCTTAAATTATACATTCTTTTTCTGTTTAGTAGTATAGTATTTTTCCTTAGCTTATAGTTTTATTTCAGTTTAATGTAAACATATACGTGACTATGCTTTAGAAAAACAGCGGGCAGATAAGCCGCCTCTTGTCTTGTTCACTGGTAGTTGGGATTCAGTTTCAATAAAACGCCTCATTTCAAACGCGATACCGCGTTCAGATAAAATGTTACGCGTGTATTTTTGAACGAAAACTTGTGTAAAAAGTAATAAATAAAACTAAAAAAAAGTGGAAGGGTTGTTTCTCCGTATGGAAGTTTTATAGTCCCGCTTTTTTTAATGTAATTTATTTTTATCTGTTATTTTATGCAAATGAAGGAGCGTTAACGTTATGCATAAAACGGAGTGAGGGCGTTACAATGACTGCAGTGTAATGATTAAGAAATACAAATGTAATGAGATGCAAACTCGATTAGAAATGATTGGCACGACTTGCAAGGGCAATCGACAGATAACGATACAAGGGGTCATTGAATCTACCATGTTCAATGAACGAGCCGGCGTCTCTCCTTCCATACAACATAATTACACCCAATCATATGTCCTAATGGTGAGTCTGCTGTTACTGTTTTGGTGACGTTTTGGTCACCGTTTTTTACCTGTTACGATATTATATCTATTATAAATTACTACTATTTCATACGTCGTAGTCCTGATCCCGCGGTGCGTGTGAACACATGAGGCTAGTAATTTTTATTATATTTTAAATTCGTACAGAATTGCGGAGGAAGTAATTAAATTTTAATACTTTCGCTAACGTCCTGTAGACCGAAATAGTATTCACCTTAAGAAACTATTTAAAAAAAACTCTAGTAATTTTAACCGAATAGTCGTCAAATACCCTGAAGACGGTCATCGATTTCAACGGTCGAAACGTCGTGGTTATATATTAAATATTTACGACGGCGAAAGTCGTACTTTTACGATATGCATCAAACCGTGTATCACATAGTCTATGGTTGTGTTAATTGTTGCTCTCAACTATGTCATTGCGCGTATTACGGGCTTTTCGTTAGTCCTTCAGAAATTTGAAAACTTACTTAAATACACCCATGCGCACGCGTGAGCACAGTACAAACGCATAAAAAGTGGTTGTGTACTTAAAAAACAATAGGTTTACTGGCGACGATTGTAGGTAAATATGACTTTTGTAATCAACAGTTTATTTCATGATTAAAAAAAAAAAATTTAGTTACAAATAAGTAATTTTTGTTACTAATTTATGTTAATTGAAACGGTATACTTATAGGTTACATTATTCCTTATTTTAAACATGTTTCGGAAAACCTATTATTCCCATCCTCAGCCTTCATAATTTTTATTATTTATTTATTTTTAGAATTAAGATTAAGATGGCTGAGGGTGGGAACAATAGGATTCCAGAAACATGTTGCAAATAAGGAATAACATATCTTGAGGTAAAAACAGTTATAAATATTAAATAAATAATATACACATAAAGAAATTGACTGTAGCAAAAAGTGTTTGAATTACAGGTTACTGTAGATACGGTGGCAGCGAACCCATCCAATGGCCTAAGGATACTTCCTTTTTCTTTGGATGAACGCGCGTGTAACTTTGACTAGTGGTTGCCATTTATTTTAACATTATAATGAAAAATATTATATATTATTAGTAAATAACAGTAGTGTGTAGTTGCTAATAACATATAAGCAAATTATTATGAAATGATATTAACACTGATTATGATAACATTATATAATAAATAACATTAGATTATATAACAATACATAACTTCTTTTGTGAATGTTTGTATCACTTTGGCGTAAAAAAGGTTTAGCGGATGCTTGATATACAAATGAGTAGCCGATAACCGCTGTACTGCAAAAAATTGTAGCCTCTTCTTTTCCTGGCGTTACAACCCAGCGTGGGTTTTAGTCTGCTCAATGACTTTCTTTCATTCCGCCCTCTCGTTACACACCCGTCCCCATCTCCTCACGTTCATCTCAAATCATCCTCCACGTCATCCAACCATCTCTTTCCGGGTCTGCCTCTAATTCTTTTTCCTACCGGTCTCCAATCTGCAATTCTGTTAGCCGTTTTTCTGTCATCCATTCGCCTTACATGACCCAGTCACTCAAACCCCCTTCTCTTAATAAACCGGACTACGCCAGCACCCTGAATCAGTCGGTCCAGTTCGTGGTTCATTCGAATCCTCCAATAGCCATCTTCAGTTTGTAGATGTCCAAAGGTTTTTCGCAAGACTTTTCGTTCAAATATTCTTAGATGTTGCTCGTCCGTGATGGTTATGTCCAGGCTTCGCACTGTATATTACTACCGGTCGTATAAGACTTATGCATATAATCAGCTTAAGTTGTCTGCTTAAAATCCTGGATTTGAAAAGCTTTTCATAGGAGTAATAACACATGTTGCCACGTACGATGCGGGACTTTATTTCATTGCTGCAAGAGTTGTTCTGAGTAATTTGTGAACCTAAGTAAGAAAATTGTTGGACACGTTCAAATGTATAATTGCCAACTGATAGATATGCATGGTTGTGTAGTCTCTCCAATCATGGAAAATTATTATGAATAATATAAGTAAAACAATTGTTTCAACGGAAGACGCATAAATATTGTGATGGTAGTCCTTTCAGATTAGTTAATAAATCATTGATAACATTAGACAATTAATCGCATCAACAATAATCTGCTCCGCTTGCAAAAAGTGGAACGCTAAATATTCGTAATTACTTAGTTGCAGGTTGAAGGTTTTACGCATTGGTACATGGTGCAACAAAGTGTTAGCATACCGCTTATTTACAACTTTAACGAAGCATTTTTGGGTCCTCCGCAGAGCAGCGTTCTTCAAAGGCATGGGAAGAGAGATGAACTTCGTATCGTACTGTCATTTAAAGAGGACAATGATGGAGAGAGAGAGAGAGAGAGAGAGAGAGAGAGACGTGGCTAACTCAACAAGGGATGATGATGATGACCGCCTCAGAAATCAGCGTTTGAAGAATTATGCAGCCCAGTTTGTGCTCTGGAGCTGAAGATTCGAGGACAAAAGCCAGAGTCAAAACCGGCACCACGAGTGATTCAACCCTGATGGCAAGCATTTCAAGTTTTGGTAATAAATATAAGCTCAAAAATGCAAAAGTATCTGCAAATGGAGGGTACAGGAAAACTCAAAACGGCAATCACCGTAAAGGCCGATTGCTGCGATGACAGGCCATCAAACCATCCTCTTCGTTAAGGACTGTTGTGGTGTCTACGCAGCAGATGTGTTCATTATACCAGAAATTAACAAGTAGAAAACCTAAACGACCGATTTAAAACTGTATGCTGCCAGTGCTCTAGAAATTCCGACGGATCTTGGAAAACGATCTGGGACTGAAGCGATTCACTGGGTGACCGTTTTTTGTTACACACTAACAAAGTGTATACTAGACGTTGATTTTTTTTTACGGTTTGTCTACTCTTTTCTTTCTTCTTCCGGAGCTCTACAGGCCGGGATGATCCTTCGCTTCCGCCACCACTCTCCTCCAGTTTTCCCTCTCTGTTGCAACGTTCCTCCAGTTTTGTACGCCCATTCTTCTTAAGTCTTCCTCCACCTCATGTACCCGTCGCCTTCTGGTCTGCCTCTTCCTTCTTCTTCCTTCCATCTTTCCACTTATCACTTGCTTGGGCAGTTTCTCCTGTGGCATTCTCTCCACACGTCCCAGCCAGCTTATCCGCCTTGCGTTTATGAAGCGCACTGACGAGGGTTATTCAGAAAGTAAGTTCCATTTTTAAATATTGGTGCGCTATCGATGCCGTCACGCTGTTGCGCATGCGTGACCAGTTTGGTGATTCGTTGGCAAGCCAACAACACTATTTGTAAACAACTGTGCACTGAACGTTGGACGTGTTTATAATGTCGAAGAAATTCCAGACGCCCGCCGCGTGTGAAAGTAGGTAGCCTATGTGATTCGGTTCTTGAATGCGAAAGCCATTAAAACAATTGAAAATCACGTCAGATTTGAGATACTTATGGAAAAGAAGCAGTGAGCGATTCAGTAGTACCAAGATGATACGACTTTTTTGCTTAGTCCTATTCAGAGTAAACGACGTAGGATGGTTACTCGGGACATTGCGATGAATCGTGGCACTACATACACACTGCCGCTGCAACGCAACATCTCACAAAGTTTGGCTGGCAAAAATTTGATCATCCGCCTTACAACCCAGACCTTACACCAAGCGAATATTACCTTTTCAGGCATGAGAAATCCTTCCTTGGTGGCCAACGATGTCAAACAAGCTGTTAATACATGGTTTAAATCACCAACTACAAAGGTATTCAACGTCTGATGCCTTGCTATGAAAAGTGTTTCAAAAATGACGAAAACTATATAGAAACGTAGTTTAAGGTGTGTACTTCAAATAGCAATAAAATTGTTAGTAAATATATTCTTAGTTTCCGTTAATACCCTATCGGAATTTACTTTCTGTAAAGCCCTTTATCTTCCGCTGCAATATTTCATAAATTTCATCATTTCGAAGGCATCTCCATTCTCCTGCTTCCATTATTGGGCCGTGTATCTTTCTAACTATGTTCCTTTCAAACAGTCTTAACGAATTTATTGATACAGCCGTGAGTGGCCATGCTTCAGCTCCATAATTCACCACTGGTCTGTCCAAGCTTTTGTAGATTTTCATTTTGGTTTTACAAGACAGAAGCTTGGACTTGAGAAGATTAAGATTCGCATAACATGCCCTATTGCCATGATTTTATTTATTTCTTGTGAGATATTGTTCTCCTCATTGAGTTCTGTTCCAAGATATACGTTTTGTCTATTAGTTGATCTAAAAAATTAAAAATCAATTGACAAACGAAATTGTGTGTTACTGGTGACGCACTTTCAATTTTAATCGAAGACATCAGTCCACTCAGAACTTTGAAAACTTTATTAAGGTTCTTACGCGGATTCTGGAACTCATAAAACCAAGTATTGTTCCGTCTGAAGTAATACACGGTGTCAAAAATTCATCATTACAACAAGTGGACTTAAGCACGGCTGCTTAGCCCTCAAGATTTCATAAAGGGAATTCCAAATCATGCTGTTATTTATTTATTCCTGCTGTACAATGTTTACACATTTTCTGGAACCAAAGATTACGGAATTGATTGAATTCTCATCTTCCACTGCTGCTTGTCCACTCAAAGATCTTCTTAAGTTTCGCATTCCCTCAATATAGTCTAAATTTCTTCAATGCAGGTGATAGTTGGTCTTCCTCTTTTCCTTCTTCCTGACGGGTTCCATTCCGTAACTCTCCTTGGCAACCTTTCCTGTGCCATTCTTTTTTTGTGTCCATACCATTGTATTTTTGTTTGTTTGAATGAAATCAACAATTGAATTCTTCACATTCATTCTGTCTTTAATAACCTGGATACTCTTACCGAACGTCTCCAAAAGTCCATCTCTGCTGTCATTAATTTTGTTCTTATATGTTTATTGGTAGTCCAAACTTCTGAGCCGTAAATCACGATACTCCTAACAATGGTTTTTAATATTCTGGTTTTAGTTTCTGCTGTAATTTGTTTTTCCCACAGGATTCCATTTAATGTAGAGATAGCCATCTTTCCCAAATCAATTCTGGATTTTATTTCTTTGTCTTGCTTCCCATTGGCTGTAATTTTCACCCCTAAATACCTGTATTCCTCCGTACATGAAATCTTTCCTCCATCCATGTTTTCCTCTAATATCAAGGCTTGCTGAGGTCATCTATTGCCTTCATGTGAGATGCCTTCATCCATGATCTCTTTATGTGAGGTCTTGGAGGTATATCTCGTTTCTTGCTACAATGACATCCTCTCAACGTGTCCATACTGTCTTAACATTTTCTTTTCGATTGTTTATTACAACATCTTTTTGTTAATTTCCGTTCGTAATCACTGCGTTCCTAACTCGATCTTATCTGGCCAGTCAGCTGTACCAATAATCTATGTCTACAGCTTGAATTTTGTACCCGTTTTTTGTTTTATTCATATTTACCGTTAGTCCCCATTTCTGATATTCCAGTATAAATTTCCTACGCATGTACTCTACGTCTTGAGCCAAAAGTAATTGGCCATCAGCAAACTGTAATGAATAAACTGTATCACCATCAAGTGGAATTCCCATGTTCCTGCACTATTTTTTCCAAGTCTCTATTGCTTTATCCGTATAAATTTTAAAAAGCGTGGGTGATAGATAACATTCCCGGCGTAAACCTTTGGTCACTTGAAACCCTGGTGACAAAATCTTTCCTGTTTTTATTCTCTATATTATATATATGTATATACATATATATATATTATATATTTTATAATTACTTTACCTCAAGATGTTTTCTCCCTATTTGGAACATTCGGGATAAAACAGGGATAAAACATCTTGAGGTAAAGTAATTATAAAATGTATATTATATACATCAAGAAACGGACTGTAGCAGAAAGTGTTTGAATATATATATATATATATATATATATATATATATATATATATATTCGTAGTCCTTCAGCCTTTCGACTGGTTTGTACCCTCCCCGCATATACCCGTGGTGCGTGTGGTACTGAGTCTCTCACAGGTATATGGGACCTACAGTTTAACGCCGGATCCGAACGGCATAGTTGGGGAAGGTTTATACTAAGTAGGATACCTCTCGCTGGTTTGCCATTGCCTTGCGAGGGGGAACGGTCGTATCTAAATCAGATGGCCCCCGGCGGGAATTGAACCCGCGCCGACAGCGTAGCAGCGCCACACGCTAGCCACTACGCCACGACCGCTCCATATATAATATATATATATAATATATATATATATAATATATATTCTCGATATAACAATACAAAATTGTTATCGAAATTTTGTATTACCAAATCATGCTGTTATCCCATGTTATTCCAACCATACTGTTATACGACCTTCAACAACACAGTGGGACAGCTAGTGTCTCAGTCAACGAAGAAATGGCCAATGGCGTGCTTGTGGTGATTACCGATGTATAAACAACGGAATCTCTTACCGACCGCGAAGGAAAGAAGATATTTTTCAAACTTGATTTTCATTAAGCTTTAGTAAAGCCATATAGTAGAAAAAGATCAACAAAAACTGCTATAATAACTTTTTTTGGCCTTCCGGATTCTATCCTGTGCCTTTCCGTATCAGAAATGGCCTTTGCACAATCCATAGAGGCATCAGCGAGCCTGTGTGTAACATGATTCAGTGTTAACCTGTTGATAAAATCGCACTGTATTCTGCTGCTTCAGACTTTGCTGTTGATGCCGCTCTGCAGCAGAAGATGAACGGATTTTGAGAACCGATAGCTTTCTTTTGTAAAAAATTCTCGTACAACTAGAAAAATATTCGACTTATTACGATAAGTTGTTTAATGTCTACCTTGGCGTAAGGAACTTCAGTTTACTTCACGAGGGACGGCATTTAACAGTTTTCACACATCGCGGGCCAATAACATTTGCATTTAAGCAGAAAAATGAAAAGGCAATACCAAGGCAGTTCAGATATATTCAGTTCATTTCTCAGTTCACTCCAGACTTGGAGACACGTTGCCGAAAGTACAAACACGGTGGCTGACCATTTGTCTAGACAGAAGCAATAACTACTGATAAATTATAAAGAATTAACAGAAGTGCAGAACGATGATGAAGAACTCAAGGCCTTAAGAACTCAAACGTATTTCTGTACAGAAAGAAACAAATTATACTGCCACGTGATTTGTCTACGGACGCAGTCTGTTCGTACAGTTTAAGTAAATTCACGGGCTACATGTTACAACATTATATAATATCGCACACCCTGGAGAAAATATTCAGTAAAATCAATCTCTTACAAAATCACTTTGAGTCACAAACACATGTGAAGCCTCTCATTCAAGTAAGATAACGCAGCACAGCAAGTCATGGCTTGAACGTTTCTCCAAAACAGATTCACGCTTCCCCGTTGTATCATTTAACCGAAACTTTACCACAGTCTGACGAATTAGTTAGCTGTCTGACAGGCATTACCAATTACCGGTTGAAGAACTGCCAGCTCTACATTATATTACAGCAACGATAATGGTTTATGCGATTGGAGCGATTGGGTGATTTGGAGTACTTGTCCAGATATAACGGATCAAGAAGGACCGTTCCAAGCTCTACGGTTGTTCCAAGGTATATGGTTCGAAACGTGAGGACCATAAGGTCGTATGGAGAAGGTAAGACATATGCATACCGCCCCAAATCAAATGGAAAAATATGATCATTAAAGGCAACTTATGATTGAGATCTGGCAACTACTGTGTTGGTCTCCGCTCTGTTTCACGAAAAGACACAGAATCAACGATAGCAGAAAGTGTACGGAACTACCCTCAATCTCCTGGAGATTTTGGCATCCTATTCGTAGACGACGGATTTGGAAACAGGATTTACACATTCTATCAGAATATGCCACAACAAACAAACGTCAGTCAGCAGATAAATTCAGAAGACGAATGTGAATATTTTGAGATATAAGTTTTACGACTCTGAAAGGTTTTGTACATTGCCAGTCATATTTATCATCCCACTCTATGAATTTAAGTCTTCTTGACGATTCCGTCACTCGTCTCGTTCAGCTACTTTCTATAACTATCCTCTTATTTCTGTAGCACATTTTGGTAGCTTCGATTCTTCCGTTCGAATCGTATCAATGCACATGCTTCTACAAATGCACCTTACAGAAGTCTGTCACGTTCACATCCTCATTCTCCACGTCCATCAATTGTTATAATTCACTTTTTATAACAAATTTCTTTATAAAATTCTTAATTTTTTCTCATTTTTGGCACTTGTCGTCCATGCGCTGATAAGCAGGAATAATCAATAATTATAAATCATGATTTTTTAAAATTTTATATCTAATAGACTTCTTTTTATTAACTTATTGTGTTCACAGTAGCATGTATTTCCATTGGCGAACCAAGGTTGGTTACCAAATTATTGTTAGTCATTTCTGTACCTAAATAAAGACATTCAGAAGCATACTTTAATAGGTAAGGATTGAAACATATGACGAAAAGAAAATTAGATAAATTGATACGTAGACGACTTAATGGGAGAATCAGTGACACCTATTTTTTATTATAATATTTGTAGTATCGTCATGAGAATGTTTGGGTTGTCGAAATTGTGGGTAATGTGGGAATTGTGGGTACAAGTTTGAAATGTCTCTTTTTTGTGAGTATAATTTTGTATCTGTTTTACTTTGTATTCTTTTTAGTTGATCCGTGAGTTCGAGTTTGTTTTTATATTGTATTTAACTGGAAGTTTTTTGTTTGAAAATTTGATTTAGTAATTAAGCTATTTTATAATTTGTAAAAAACAGAACCATTGTACTGCGTAAAATAAGCATAATATAATATAGGCCTACAATATAGATGTTATAAATATATAATATAATATAATATAATATAATATAATATAATATAATATAATATAATATAATATAATAATAATACCACCTTTGTCGTGTTTACTTGGTAAACTGCTACCTGTAAGCTCTAAACCATAATGGTGCAGACAATGAAAGGCCTCGTCCGGAGCACGACATGTACCAGTTCAGCAAGTAAACACGACAAAGTTGGAATTACAGAGACTGGTAATTTAAATAACAAGATGAAAATAAAAATTTATATTTATATTATAAATTAATTTAATTTATATTATATAAATATATAATAATAGTCACATTCTACTTTTCAAGTAGATATTCCGAAAACCGTATTGTTACATTGGCAAAATTATTTAACATATTGTTTGTATACACTGAAAACAAAACGATAATTTTCATTGGGTAGGGAAATGTGTAGGGAAAGCGACTGACCTGTGTTTGAATTTTCTATTTGTTTTTGTTGTCAAAAGTAATTAACTGTTTACTGAAACAAATTTATTTATCTGTAATCCCCAAATACATTAACTCCGTTTTAATACAAACTCCATTTACTTCTATTAACTCCAAATACATTAATACATCGTCAATATTAACTCCAGGAAGCATCAATATAACGCGAAAAAATATTCTGTACTATTTGAAAAAACGTTTTTTAGATTCGGCTGTAGAAATAGAAAACCAGACGTTTCTCAAATGAAAGTTTAGGACTGAGCACTTTGAGCTCACCACTACCCTTAGTTTTCGTCCAGCAAAGAACCGGCGACTACAAAGTAACACGATTGTACTGGACGGTAAAATACCGTATTTCGTAGATTCTGCGACGCCCACTTTTTCAGTAATAACGTGAGCAAAAGAGCGTCTTAGAAACGGTGGCGTCTTACAATCGCTGTCAATGTGTAACACACCGGTATCAGCCGATAAGAAACAAACACTCCGAACAATGGCTTACGGCATCTTTTCGTAGGCCACGTAACAATTTATTGACAACTTCAATGGTCATGTTCACACAAGCAATATAAAATAAGCTCCAAAATGAAATCTTTGGGTGGATGTGATTTCACGTAGCCATCTGTCGTTTCGATTAACAAACCATTCAAAGAAAATTTTTTATGAGAATATGAATATGAGTTGTTATTTTCCGAAAACTTGACACTTCCACCGTCCGGCGAAACTGGAAATGTCAGAAGCGCTGAGTTGGTATCAGCTTCATAATGTAAGTTATATTAAAAGTTACATTACAGTTTTAATGAGTGCTGCGCAACAAACGCGCTGGATGGTTCGCATGGCGAAATTCTGTGAAAAAACTTCGAGAACAATTGTATAATTAAAGTAGTGACGACTAGATGGCCGGATTTAAAGTTAATGGGCCCCTAGGTTGAAATGTGGTGCGCCTCCCCCAACTACCGGAAGGTTCTAGGAAGTATGGAATATCCTCCAGTAATACGAATGGTCCGGGTCCCACCCTCGGAAAATTTTGAAAAATATATCTTCTAGAACTGCAAATAAAATCATTGTTAAGTGTACAAATTAAATTGGGATACACTGTATTTTTTTGTAAATTTTCAATACTATGTTAAACAATACTGTATAATACAATAAAACAATAAAAAGGGGGTCTTATCGAACCTTAACGTATTCATGATATTTCTGTCAAAATATAATGAGTCTCAGTGCAATGAGATCAGTTTGATATGGATTTAAAATTTAAGTGCTCACTCTTGCCCCACTCTACCCTATCCATGGCTCATAATCGCACCTTTTCATCTAATAACTTATACTGTTCTCTGAAACACGAACCAAATAGTTTTTATGCATGTTGACTGTTCTTTTTTTCTTTTTGTTTGTGGTGCAGGGCATGCAGCCTATGTAGCCTATGTAGCCTATGCTTAAATCCGGCACTGGACGAATACTATATAAAACAATGACTCAACTGGTAAAGTGCTTGAAACAAATGTTCGATATAAATGTTTAATAAAATATACTAAATTCAAACAGTTTAATTCAAAGTAGTTCAAACTCGCAAATCAATTAAATAACAAGTAAAATACAAATAAAATAAAATTAAAAAATATAAAACCGCTTACAGTAAAAAGAAGCGTGACAACAAATTAAACTTATATTTATAAAATTACGACCAAAGACATTCAAAACGTTTTCTCCTTTTTTTTTTAGTGTCTCTGAAAGTTAATATCATGCCACGCATCCTAAGTTTCACCTTTGCTCGACACGTCAGTTCTCTCCCCTACTATTGCTTCTTCCATGATATCTTTATGTGAGGCCTTGGGGGTATATCTCGTTTCTTTCTTCTATTTGGAGGTGTCCATTCGTTAATTTTCTTAAGCCACATTGACATCCTCTCAACGTGTCCATACTGTCTTAACATTTTTTTCGATTGTTTATTACAATATCTTTTTGTTAATTTCCGTTCCTTGTGATAGACCTAAAACTTAATCTAAAAATAAATTCGAATTTTTCTTGTACCAGGTGTTCTTTTTAGAGCATTTTCTATAATTCGCTGGGAGAAGAAGAGGGTCCCGGTTCAACGGGATCTGACTCTCATTATACTTGCACAGAATAAAGCAAAACACAAATCATCGAATTAGAAATAATTAAAACAAACAGAGAAACACATGACTAAACGAACAAAACACAAATAGGTACGTAGTACCTGCTGCACGTCAGTTCCGAAAACGAACATAGCTGCTACTCACCGTTTTGCCGGTTTATACAGCGGCAACACATTGGGTGGACGAATGTGTCCCCCTCCACAGTTTGTACAGTGACAACTACTACGAGGTCAATGACCGTGCGCAGTAAAATATTGCTGATGTCTGAGTCGGCAACACAAGACGGTGCAAGTGCCCAGCAGTTCGAAAGCAATGCTACGCTTTTCTTCAAGTTTCCTACTAATATTGTTCGGATTTTAAATTATTCAATAACTAAAATATTAATTCTGTGATATAATTAATATTATTTTCTCTTATCTCCAGTACTGTTGCCGCCGGCAACAGCGGTTACATGGACGCCACGCTACTGAATTCGGAATGCTGTGTGAGACAATCTTGCTGCTCGTTTTCGATCCGCACAAAAGAACATCACAAAACTTAGCTTAGTTACTAAAGCACAGGGCTTCCGAGTTCGCAAACTACTTAATTGATGAAGGCCACAGATTCTGTTCAAAATATAGACTAATTCCTCGTCATCTCCAATAATCGAATTATCTGGCGGTTGCAGAAATCGACAGTGTTGTGAGAATGGACAGACGTAATTCCCATCATTCATAGTTTCCATTGCCAAATCGGTCAACAACATTCCTGCTACTGAGATTTCACACTCGTGACGCTCTCCCCTCCACAACTAAGCCTGTCGTGGCTATTCACCGACAAGTGTGTTAGTACTCAGGTGTGTAACATATTTAATATTCCGACTAGTACACAATTGATATGATAGTATTATTAATTTTATGATAAGTTTAACGATTTAATTTTTAAACTATACGTCTGCATGTCAACCTTCATGTTCATGTTTGTGTATGTATTCCTCCTGCTTATGTAGGCCTAAGTTGGATACATCGTATTATACAAATTTATGACAATAATAATAATAATTATGATTATGATTTATTATAATGTATATAATATAATGCATATCATTATTATAGATTCTACATTTAATACAAATTATAGGCCTATATTTCTTTGTAACTGTGAAGTTTCTTGCAGCATTCATTACAGCTATTTAATTAATGTAATTAATTAAATATGCATAATTAATCATTCAAACGTTAACTAGTTTAATTAATTTACTTAATTAGTCCTGTTCAATGAGTAGTTCTATTTATTTAGCCCCGCGTTAGTAAGCCATATACAGCTATCCAAATATGCAAATTAGGCACATTTATTAGTTTGCCTGTTAGGTAAATTAATACGAAAAGAAAACAATTTATTATTAACTTCTAACGAGATTCATGTTATGTTAATGTCGCAAGTTGGCTGTGCCATATACAATTCTGTGATTTACGTTAATTTGATACATAAGTTACTTAATTATCATTTCTGATTGACAAGTGTAAACTTAGTTGATTAGAAGAATCTATGTGCATTGGAAAATATGTAAATTGATTTAGTGTGATGCACCGTAACTATGATTACACCCTCCTCTTTTTTTTTATATCTTACGTATTATGTGGATCACGATCGAGGTAGTCATAAAAGTAACGTAACACATACGCATATCTAGCTCTAGAAATAACAATTTATTACTTACTAAGCAATTAGTAATCAGTATTCTCGATTGAACATAACATACTCTTGCAACGAAAACAATATCTCATACATCTTATTTCGTTAATTGATGATACAAACACGTATACTCTAGTTTTACAAACATGAGTATATAGAATTACACTAAGCTCTACTCTACGTTCACAACCTTACTAAAGCTAGTGGATTCATATTTCCAGACATACTTCCGCAATAATGATCGTTTTATCTAAGTTAATTAACATCTGATATTTATAATCATCTCAGTGTGGATTCTTTTTGAGAAACAGATCAGTGGCTTTATAACTACCAACAATAAATAATTTACATTAATTGTTTTCAGTTATCCAATTTGCGTAGAAACTCCGTCCGGCGTCTTGCATTCCTCCATTCTCCAGAACAATCGTTGACCACTTGGCACATATATCACAGATGAATGGTACACATTGCACACACACTGGTCTCCGCACTCCCGTGTCGATGTACTTCCGGTCACGTTTGTTTTATAGTTATATGTTCACGTATATTACTAAGTATGATTATCCACACATTGATTGCTCGTTTTATGTTTAAGTTTGTTCGTTAGTGCTTGACCATATTATCACTAAATACTGAACGTTTGTGCTTTAGTCAATCATTATCGTATTTTATTTATGAATGTTCTATCACTATAATTGAAGTGTATCGTTACTCGTATGGTACATTAGTTATGATACTGTTTTGTAGTTGATTAATAATGTACCTTCGCACTTCCGTGTCAATGAATCGAAATATTATACAGTTTGGTTTAGACGAATATTAAACTCGCGCTTGAAACTAACAAGTCTTTTGACTCCATACTCATTGCCGTTAAAATACACTTTGGCATTTTAATAAATAATGTCTTTGTTCATTTCTAACTCCTTTGAAATACCGCGAGCGAATTGATATGGTTAAGTAATATAATATCACTGAGTTCTCCGATTACGGCGCACTATGTTATATGACACTCCGGTAATAAACTGATATACTATTAAGACATTATGCACTGATGTATTTAAACTATTAAGAGTCTAAGTTCAATAATACTGAGAGTCTAGTACGCTATTAAGTTGAAATCAAAACTGAGAACTTGGTAGCATACCGAGTTGTAATGATACTAATAATTTGTATGAAACCGAGATTTTACACTACTGAGCGATTTTATAATACTTATAGGTGTTTTAATACTGAGAGATTTTATAATACTCTAGCTCAGATCCTCTCCATCCCTCCATCGTCGTTCTCATTGGGTTCTTGCCTCGTTTTCTACGAAAACTCCTCCCAACGTCTTAAGTTAAACTAATGACTCCTTTCCGATTCGTTTTCGACATACGTCTCCATGGTAACGTCTTTCCGGAGTCCTGCCTTGACCAAACCTTAGCATCTGATAGGCTGTCTATACCCTACTTCCAATACTCTGGCTGGTGGCTCCACCTTCGCAATTCTCCGAAAGACCAATTTCCACGCCTGTCGATCACGCGATTGTTTTCGTCCCTATCCAGACTGCGTTCCTCTAATTGATATCCTGTCACCCTAGTGTCCTATAGTCTCTTGGTGTGACGAATCTTGGTATTGTCTCGTTATATCCTCTAGCATCTGTTTCCCACACCGATGGTGGCCGACTTCTTAGTACCGCACATTCAGATTCAGAAACATTCCACTTGCAGAAGAATAATACCGTGATCACACACACACACACACACACACACACACACACACACACACACACACACACACACACACACACACACACACACACACACACACACACACACACACACACACACACACACACACACACACACACACACACACACACACACACACACACACACACACACACACACACACACACACACACACACACACACACACACACACACACACACACACACACACACACACACACACACACACACACACACAGTATATTATATATAGGGGTTAGTGGTAAAACTACCCAAGTCCAAGTTTTAATTATGTTTCAAGATATTTCAAGAACGATATTTTTTTATGTATTTCTCCTTTTTTGTTATTTTCTAATGTAATCAATAAAAAACTATTCATAATAAAAATTAGCCTTGAAAATCAGTTTTATGATTTATCATTGCACCTGAAAACCTGTAATTTCTGTTATCCGTAAATTTACATGAGTGGACTTGGGTAGATTTATCAATAACCCTATATAATCGTGCATATAGTGGATTGTGTGTGTGTGTGTGTGTGTGTGTGTGTGTGTGTTGGTTTAACTAAATCATAGCATAAACCATATTTAAATTTTGCCTTCATGGTAGCGTTTTGGTGTGTATTTATGTAATTGCTTGTGGGAAGGGGGTGGAGAGAGAGATAGAGATAGAGAGAGAGAGAGAGAGAGAGAGAGAGAGAGAGAGAGAGAGAGAGAGAGAGAGAGAGAGAGAGAGAGAGAGAGAGAGAGAGAGAGAGAGAGGAGTGCATACACTTTTTCTTTTATGTACGTTTACATTAACCATTCTTACAATATGTCATATAGGCTTATTTTGTTGCTTTGAATTCATCAATCCATCTCGTTAACGTTTGGGTGTACATGAGCGCGCGCGTGTAAGTAGACACAAAACTGTTTATTTTAAGCCATATTTTGTACATGTATTAACTTGGGCTGAGGTAAGCAGAAACAGTTGTGCCGTATTAACAGGGGCATATTTACGGGGGGGGGGGATCCTCCCGAGAACGAGACTGGACCCTCCTCCCCCAGATGGTCGAAAAAGTTAACAAATGTTGACGAATTTTGTTAATATCTTAATTTTAAGGCTGTTTTATCATTTTTTCAGCTGTGAACACTAATATAGTAGTAACTATTTTTTAAATATACAAACAGGTTTATTACAAAGCATTATGGTATACGTTTGAAAAATGAAATATAGGAAGATCAATTCAGTCAATAAGTATCTTGTAAACAATGTTTCAATAACGCGTATATATAGTGTGTTATTACTGTTTACACATGGGACTGATTTCAGCCACTTTAAAGATAGTTATGTTGATTAGTTTTAACTTGTTTTTTCCTTTGTATGAAGCCGAACCCCCCCCTTAAGGCCAAATTCTAGATACGCCACTGCGTATTAATAATAATAAATTAGTGAAGTGAGAAACAGCTTGTGTTGTTTACTATGTGAATACCCGCGTCAGCGGTAGTTTT
The DNA here is from genome assembly GCA_034769895.1 of Magicicada septendecula. NCBI lineage: Eukaryota > Metazoa > Arthropoda > Insecta > Hemiptera > Cicadidae > Magicicada > Magicicada septendecula. Next base: position 289,940,886 of record CM068376.1, read on the forward strand.
CAGATTCAATTTAATTTAGTGTCCTTCTTTCCTCATTTAGTTTTTTTATACCTGTAAATCCGTCCAGCTATATCCAGACGTCTTCTGCAGTCTGATGCTTGTTTTGTTGACACTGAGCCGCGTCTCCGTACAAGCGCCACTGACCCATCGTATTCTGGCCCCCCTCTTTTTTCCATCCTCCCCATTCCATTTTGTTCTTGATTTACTTGACTGCATACGCGCTGTATCATCATAATCATCATATGCAAGGATTAAACCAATGATGGTTTGTTCCGTTTTCAAACAGGCAAAGTCTAGAGCTGGTCACTCCAGCGCTTCCTCGGACGTCCCACACATCTCCGTCCCTTCGGCTTATAGTTCCGTAGTTGTTTGGGGATGACGCAGTCGTCCACTCGGCAAAAATGTTCAGCCGATACTGGGCAATCCATAATATTCAGCTCCTTCCGTATATCTGTGTTTCTATACCCTGCCACGTGCCTGAAAATTCTCATTTCAACCGCTTGGATACGCCTGGCTAAGCCTTCTGTTAAAGTTCAATTCTCAAACCCATAAAGAAGTGCCGGAAGGGCCACCACCTTGTAGAATATTAGGCGTGTTTCTTTACTTGCTGACTTAAGAGTTCGCCTGATGGTCCCGCACATAAGGTTGAACTTATGCAACTTATTCACTGCGTCATTGCTTGTATTATAAGACACACTGTAGAACTGGTATTCAATATTGCTGTCTTGTTCCAGGACAGTATAATCTATAACAATTTTTACCCCTATGGAATCAGTTACACGAAAAGTCAGCACCTTGGTCTTAAGTGTGGATATTTGTAATGCAGAGTCTTTGCAGATTCGATTTAACAAATGTATACCCATCTGCAACCTGTTTTCCGAGTCCGACAAAATAGTCTGATCGTCCGCAAACAACAAAGTGTCAATTGCAGAGTACGTGCTACATGTCCAGCTAATTTTAGAAGTCTCACTGATCTTATAAATGGGGCCGTTGTTGTCTTTTCAAAGAAATCATAAACTCTGGGATAAAACGCACATTAGCAGTTACTATTATCGTTTTGTACAAAATACAAAAGTTAACCGCCTCAACAGCGAGTTAGTTTACACACGCGTTAGCTACATTGTTAATTATCTTATATCTGTGACATTCTTTTTATTTGTCTTATTTATTTTGAAACTCAAAGTGATAAGGAATTTTTTGACTTGATTTTTGTAGATTCATTTGTGGCCTGTAGTGACATACTGTTGAGAAAAACCTGGTCATTAAGAGCAGTTGGTGAGAAGGCTCTGAGCACTTTTGAGAGAAAAATTATTAGAATAATCTTCGGACCAGTATGTCGCAATGGAGAATGGGGGATCAGATCTAATCAAGAAATAGACTCCATTCTAAAACAGTGAAATATGTCCGATTTATAAAGTCCAGAAGAAGCAGCTGGATAGGGCGTGTAGAAAGAATGGGCAACCAAAGACACTCTAAAATGATAATGACTGGGGGTGTAGATGGGCGCAGAAGACGAGGCAGGCCAAGAAAACGATGGGAAGACGACGTAAAAGAAGACCTAACTAGGATGGGTGCCGGCTCGTAGGAGAAAAAAGTAGGCTTATATTTTAAAAATGTAACAGCGCTTTGATTAGATTGTCATACGCTGATGTAAACCAATCCGCGTATCTGCATTATTAATTTATAAAAAAGTCCACAGTCCTTGTTGTGTCTGAAAGACCCATTAATTTGGCCGGCGCAACTTGTTTTTACAAAATTATGTTTTAGAACTTTAGGTTATTCTATAGCCAGCTATTCTAGAACCCTAGCTGAGAAGGATGGAAATGCATGAGGAAAGCGCAACAATTTTGATATCAGTCCGATGACTCTGCTGTTTTCACCGTCTAGAAATACTGTTATATCGTTTAAATCGTATGGTAAATATTTCCTAAATTTATTTTCAATTACGTTAAGCTGTGTTCCCGATTTTTAGAAGCCGTTGACAAATCATGAGTCTTAAGGAAAATACATTGCTGAAGACTCCTCACTCCTTCGCTGTATAACTCATGTATTCCACGAGTTATATCCAGTTCTTCTTCTTCTTCTTCTTCTTCTTCTTCTTCTTCTTCTTCTTCTTCTTCTTCTTCTTCTTCTTCTTCTTCTTCTTCTTCTTCTTCTTCTTCTTCTTCTTCTTCTTCTTCTTCTTTGTTAGGACTCTGTCCTGTTATATAACAACGGTCCGACATGCTGTCACTCCACCTCTTCCTTGGCCGACCAATGCTCCTCTTGGTGTTTGGTTGGCTATCTCTTGCCTTTTCACTAGCCTTGTGTCATCCATTCTTGATATGTGTTCATTTCATACCCTCGCTGTGGTCATTACCTTATCATCCGTCCGATTCCGAGGCTGCTGTCGCTTTAAGAATGTCACAACTATCCAGTGGACAGGTGACTAACCTTGTCCACCAACCTTGTCCATTCTTGATATGTGTTCATTTCATACCCTCGCTGTGGTCATTACCTTATCATCCGTCCGATTCCGAGGCTGCTGTCGCTTTAAGAATGTCACAACTATCCAGTGGACAGGTGACTAACCTTGTCCATTCTTGATATGTGTTCATTTCATACCCTCGCTGTGGTCATTACCTTATCATCCGTCCGATTCCGAGGCTGCTGTCGCTTCAAGAATGTCACAACTATCCAGTGGACAGGTGACTAACCTTGTCCACCAACCTTGTCCAGTCTTGATATGTGTTCATTTCATACCCTCGCTGTGGTCATTACCTTATCATCCGTCCGATTCCGAGGCTGCTGTCGCTTCAAGAATGTCACAACTATCCAGTGGACAGGTGACTAACCTTGTCCACCAACCCTCCTCCTTTATCCGGGCTTGAGAGCGGCAGTGGTATCCAGTGTGCTACTCAATCCACACATTTTCATTTACCACATTATATCCAGTTATAAGAGACAATATTATAAGATGCGGTCTGGAGTCACAAAAAAATTCCCCACGCCGTAGCTTGAATCCCTGAAATTCAGCTTCTGAGCTTTTGATTTGTCACGCCACTACATGTGTGTACAAGAACTTAATTCACACACACAAACACGTGTAAGGCTACAGTTCAGAACTGTAACGTTTATGAATTAACGAAAAGAGTGTACTATTAACAGTAAAAAACCGGTTCATGAATGCTTGGCCAATTGACAGACTGCCGAAATATATATCTTTGTGTCTGTTTATTCGGCTTTTGATTTGTCACGCCACTACATGTGTGTACAAGAACTTAATTCACACACACAAACACGTGTAAGGCTACAGTTCAGAACTGTAACGTTTATGAATTAACGAAAAGAGTGTACTATTAACAGTAAAAAACCGGTTCATGAATGCTTGGCCAATTGACAGACTGCCGAAATATATATCTTTGTGTCTGTTTATTCGCCTGTCTCGTGGTAAAGAGTGCTTCCCTTATACACGCTAGATACTGTCTTGGAAATCACGAAACGAACTGGATCGAGTTTTTCCACTTACACAACTGTACGGATCACAACTGTGTCTGCGTCGCAATATGTTGGCCTTCCGAAGAAGTTGTTGGAAATTTGCCGTGGCCTAAAGGGGGGTATTGGTCTAGACCAGTGGTTCTTAAAGTGGGGTCCGCGACAATGTTTCAAGGGGTCCGCAGACAGTTTTAAGAAAAATTAGAATATACCGTAATTTTCTCCGATTCTCTATGCTCTAAAATCTAAATTTTAGAATCTTAAAACAATTAGTAGAAGATTTTAGTATATGTTTTGGGTGTTCAAACTAATTGTAATTGTAAGAGCAATTTGAAACTAATGGCTTTGATAATGTCTTTAAATCATGCCGTGTAGCAGATCTGTTTATCAACCGAAGTGAATAAACCTTTCTCTTACACTACAAAAAGAAGATTCATAGGCAGAACTTTCAACTGACAGTTCATTAAAATTACAGTTTTCGCAATTACAGGTAGCTGACTTATGGTTATATGTAATGACTGACTACCCTGCACTGGAAAAAAGCCTTGAAGTGTTTAACTGTGTTTCCCTCTACTTATTTGTGTGAAATCGCAATTTTCCCAGCTCACGTACATAAAGTCAAAGTTAAGAAATAAACTTGATATTGAGAGTGACTTAATATTGAAATTAATATCAGACATTAAACTCAATATTGCAGAGATAATTCTTCAAAAGCAGCTTCATTGTTGACATTAAGCTATGTTTGATATCTTAATTTTATAATTTTGCAAGCTAAGAGACTTTTGATTTTAATACATTTTAATTAAAATATAAGAGTTTCTACCATATTTACTGTTTGTTTTAAGAACTCAGACAAGGTCCGTGAATTTTTAAATTTTTTAGGGGGTCCGCGGACTGAAAAGTTTGGGAACCACTGGTCTAGACAGTCACTCGTGCAGAATTCCGCCTGAGTTAACTGGGAAGAGGCGTCGTCCTCTTTTCCTGTCTGGCTAGACCGTTCGGACAGTCTTTATGTCGAACAGCAGAAGGCTGAGTTGCTGGGTTCGTTTCCAGAGAAAGCTCGTTCCTAACCTACCCGTGGGCTGGTACAGATATACAGATGTAAGTCATGTGTATATTATTGCACACGGTTTTCCGATGCGTATTTAATATTTTTTCGTACTTTTTAATTTAGTTTTTATTACTATTCCGAAAAAAAATCAACAACTAGAAATTTAAGACGTGTCCATTAAAGCTTTTACACGTAGGCTTTATGCGAACGCGTCGTTTGGAACTCCTTTTACAAGCGCTCCATAGCTTCTTCTCGTGATTTGCTTTGATAAGAACTTTAACAAAACGTGCGGCCGACCTCGTACTTTCACACCTCGTAGTGAGATTTTCAAATGTTTGTTTTTGGGGGCCCTTAATGGCCGAAGATCTTTGATATATTTCTGTGCCAAACGAGGAGACCGATTTAATTCCGTTTGCTACAAACCTTTACAGATACATAATCACTGAGGCGGAGGCGAAGTTTTAACATTTAGGGGAGTCGGTAGGTCCTATGCTGGCAATGTTAAATTTCCCAAATTTAGGTACATTCTTGTCTGAAACCTGACGAGATAGAGTTTCGAAATTTTTGTAGGGATTTTATGTAAAGGTTTTATGTTTACTGAAGCAGAATTATTTAATTTTCGTGTCTACAACAAGATTTATATTTATTTTAATGTTATACATTTTTCAAGGAAAATTAATAAACATTTATTTTTACAGCACCCACAGTATACACTTTAGTTCTACAATTTTGCTTCAGCAGGTAGAGACGAGTAGTTTACATCACCCCCGAAAATTTCAGTATCCTACGTGTCTGCGATCTATGTACCTAAGTGTTGAAAAATATGGTTTTTCGAAAGACGCGCTTAAAGAATATGAGTGGGAACTAACGAAACTAAAACTCATGACGAAAAAATCTTCAGATGAAAAAACAAAACATATGAACTACAGTGTTGATTCAGAGCTGCCAACATGAAGTACAAAATATCCCCTTTTACACGAATGTAAACCACATAATTTTAAGTTAGGCCACTTATAAAATGTGTACTATATAAAGGAATTGTGTACAAAATTTGAACGACTTTATTGTGTGCAGACGCTCTTCAGATTATTCGTAAAATATGTTTACGAGTTCATCTGTATCATCAATTATATACCATTTTATTCAGAAAAGTCAAAACTTTAATAGAACAAAAATTTTGAAAAGAAAGTGAAAATTTTGAAAATTTTTATTTTTTGCCCCCTTAAAACTGTCAGTGTCTGCAAAACATGGGAAAACGTATGTGCAACACTTCTTGGTATCGTTTATTTTATACATTGTAATCTAAGATGTAGTCTTTATTGTTTTATGACTTTCTTAAATTTTAGAAATCTATTGGTGTAAATAACTCTATTGTTTTCACACTTTACTTTATGATTATAAAAAAACCCAATAATGGGTGATATTTCTTTCAATTTTCGTTGTTTGTTTACAAAAATCTAACTTCATCGCAAAAAAAAATCCAGTCTCCGCCTCTGGCTTTCCGTAATTTACTTCCTCATTAGCTCAATTATAGCGTTCTGTGGAATCCTCATAATTACATTTATAAGGGATAATTATTTATATAATTCGCTTTTTGTTTCCAATCACTATTTATGAATTTCCGACTATTCAAGCAGCCCTTCTTAGTAGATCTGTTTCTGTCATTGCCTTATTAACCTTCTAATTTTTCGTCATAGTTCTCTTTCATGTTCTCTCTTTTCAGTTGGCATCAATTTTACCGTGGATGCTCCGAAAATGTGGAAAGTAAAACTCAGTTTTTTTTGTAGTCTTTTGTTTTCCGTCCTCTGGACGTGGCCGTACAACAGTATCGTTGCTTTAACTCTCTCTCGTTTATGTTTCTCGTTTCTCTTCTCTAGCTTCCTGTCCCCCCACCATCAATCTATTTCACTTTGCTTTTATTTTTTCCAAGTTTCAAAGTTTATATTCATAGGTTAAAATTAGTTATACTGCAATAAATTCTTACGTTATATTCCTCGCTTCCACTGTACCGAGTAGCGTATCTAGAATTTGGTCTTGGGGGGAGGGTCCGGTAGAGTCGGCTTCATACAAAAGATAAAACAAATTAAGAATAAGCAAATGCTGTGTAATAAACTACTTGTTTGTAAACTTATATTTAAAAAGTTTACTACTGTATTAGCGTAAACAGCAGAGAAATTAATAAAACAGCTTAAGGGAATAACACATTTTTTCGTCAAATTTCGACCCTCTGGGGGGGTCCGGTTCCGTTCGCACCCCCCGTAAATAGACCCCTGACTGAACCGTGTTTGCAGCTCTACAGTTTTTTCGCCTTTAATTGTTCTGTCTGCTATCTTTTTGTCTGCATTACTATTCTCGAGTTTCCATATGTCTCGCTGCCATATGTTATCACCGGTCTAATCATAACTTTATATAATGTGACCTTGGATATTCCTTGTTTCTTGCTCATTCACAGCTAACGATTCCATCGTTAATCGAGCAGTTCATTGTACTGCAGCTTATCCGTTTCCCTTCCTTATAAACTGAGGAACCACTTTATCATGCTTAGGACACTTTTTACTTCCTAAGATATTTTCCAGCAAAGTTAAATAGTTTAGATAGAATAATGTCATGGCTCGCTGTTTTACATTACACAGTGCAGATATGTGATACGTTCTCGTAAGTGTTGGTATCGTATTTGATCCTAGAAACGCGTAAACTTGAAGTAGATGTTGAAAATACACAGGTAGTTTTTTTTTTTTATCAGCATGCTCCAATAAACACAGGTAGTATTAACAAATAACATGTGCTCTCTGTCTGTCTGCCTGTCTACCTATCTGTCTGTCTCTCTCGCTTTATGTGTCTCTGTCTGTCTGCCTATCTGTCTGTCTGTCTAACTATCTTCTGTCCCCCTCTCTCTCTTTCTCTCTCTCTCTTTCTCCCTCTGTTTCCCTTTACATATATAAACTGATACAGACGCAAGCACACATTCACTCGTGCTACACAAATTTTGAGCAATCAGTTTCTCTTTATGTGGTCCAAAAACCTGCGAAGATCAAGAGTTGCAGAGACGGAGGTCGACTGTACACGGGGTACGCGGAAGCAGAGGCTCACTCGTGATTCGGGATTCGGACGCGTGACTTAGTACCGATATATAAAAGTCTCGGATCGTTCGGAAGGGCTAAAAAAACGTATTGCTCACAATAAATGGGATGTTTCAATTGCTGAAATCAGCGCTAACGAATCTTCGCGATGCACCAATAAATTCTCACGACAAGAGTACGTGTTGCAAGTTAAAAAATGACTCCGACCGGCGCAGCGAACACGATATCATCGGCGTTTTAAGTTTTACACGAGGTTAGTGCACTCGGATAATTTATACCCTCTTATTTGCGCTCAACTAATCGCAGCATTCTCCGTGTCGTCTGTAACGGTTACTGAGCTCTACACGAGGGTTACGCACAGTAAAATAAGGTCTCAATTCGATCACTTCTTTTCTGCAAGGCAATGGAAAACGCCACTCGAGTGAAAATTACGAAACAAACGGGACTTGATTATTCACTTGAACCGTTACTTCGGATCTCGTTATCACAGCGTTTGCAAAACTTAAAGACTTTTTATATTCTATTAACTCTTGTTTTATAATCCACAAAGTTTAACTAACTGTGTTTTCATAGAGCATTTAGTTTACAGAATATTTCACAATAAATATAAAAACAACTTTGTTGAAGATTTACATATGCCATGGTATATTATGTTGGCAGTGGATTTTCTTATATTGAGAAATAATTTTTATTAAGAATATGATTTATACGCACACTAATAGGCCTTACATACACACGTTTCATACGTTTTATCTTACAAGGGACATGTTTCGAGAATTTCGCTGATGTGGATCAACAGCCACGTTGATTCGTTTGATTCGTTGTCTGATGAAGTCACGCACGTGCGCGTAGATACACACACACACACAACCGCAAATAGCCTATCTCACCAGAAAACCGGAATCTACGATCTGGATACATAGTTGACGAAACAAATCTTATTTGAGTAAACATTGATCGTACATTTAATTTAAATAATATTGATGACCCATCAGGTAAACAAGGGACTGTGACAAGTTAAAAAAAATAACACACGCGCGCGCGCACACACACACACTTAATTCTTCAACTCGAAAATTATGCTATATTGACAAAATTAACGGCAATTCAAAATTAACGGCAAGATTTCAGGAGCTAATTCAGGCCATCGATGTAAGCAAAAATGTTCCTATAAACATATGTCCGGGGACGCTTCATTCTCAAGTTTTTATTCTTCTTCAGCATTACAGCCCAACGTGAGTCCCGGCTTCCAATACCAATCTTCTCCAAAGTCTTCTGTCCATTGCCATCTCAGTGTAACCCCCCACATCCATATTCTTCTGAGATCTTCTGGCACATCATCCAACCACCTTATCCTAGGTCGGCTCCTCTTTCTGCTTTATAGACTAGAGCCCTCAGGATTTTATTTGGCATACACTGACCATCCATCCGCTCTAGGTATCCTAGCCATTATATTCGTTGAGTCTTTATTAATCTTACAATGTCCTCATGATTCAATAGCTCATCTATCTCCTGGTTATTTCTTATTATCCATTTGTCATCTTCTCTAACTGGACCACAAACACGTCTTACGATCTTTCATTCAAACCTTCTTAGTTTTTCTTCTTTCTTTTTTGTCAGGTCCATTGTCTCGCCTCCATAAGTAGGGTAACAACCGGGCTGATAAGTGTCCTTTCGTTCTCGAGTTACTCCTAGCGAAATATTTCGCCCTGATTTCTACTCCAACCGTAAAACGAGGCCATACCAAAATTCAGGGGCAATCTGGTAGTTTTGTATGGTTTCGACCCAAAAATAATGTAAAAATCGATCCCAAAACCGTATTTTTAAGCGTTTTTAAGAAAACTGGTGTAAAACCAAAAATTAGAGCCAAAAACACACTATTTTAGGTTTTACGTAAAATAACTTTGTTAAATGACCAATAAATAAATGCATAATAGTTTTAAACGTAACTTGAAAAGAGTTATTTTCTGAGAACATTTCTATGCGTAAAGTCAGTAAAAAGCAAATGCAAGTAAGAGCAATTTGACTTTTACTAAAAACAAAACAGACCGAAATTTGAAAAGTAGAAACACAAAACAGCGAAAGATTAAAATTAAAAAATGAAGATATGAAAATCTTATTTAAAAAGAATTTAATTATTGATATCAAAATAAATAAAAGGGGATAAAATATTAAATAAAAAAAGGAAAATTACATTAACATTCGTGAAAGTGTTAACATGGTTTTGCACATTCGAAGTAGTTGTTCGATGTTTCCAACTTATGAAAAACAAATCTCCAACAATTTAATTTGTTTCAAATAAAAAAAAATTGAATTGATTTTTTGAAGATAAGTTGTTTTTAAATTTTGTGTGTGATTAGTTTTAGGATTTAATTTCCGTTCTGTTTATAATTTTAACGTTTTTCTACCACATTTTTGTCCCTACATAGGCATCGAGACCGCGGGCTCCGGTAGTCCATCGATTTAGGGGTTACTAAAAACATAAATCGTGTATCACAGACAACGAAGCATTACATCGTAACGCTTGGCCCTTATTCCCAAAACGTTATACGGGACGTGTCTATAGATTTTAATTTTTTGGCCTGCAGCCCCTAGACCGGCCGTTTCCCCTACAGCTAGCTCATTTGGTTGCTAATTTGGTTCGCCCAAGATATTTTATTTCCCCCGTACCCCAGCCCATTAGAAACTGGTGAGCATTTCACCTAGCCACCATCTGGACAGGCGTCCGATCGGAAATTAGCAACTCCCGACTAGCAGCAGTACCGCAAAGCAACAGACTTGGCACCAGTGTGACACTGCCGCTAAAACGTCCGGACCCCCCCCCCCCCGTGGAGCAGCCTCTCAGAGATCAATCTCTGGAAACGTCAAACAATAACTAGAACTAACAGTCCGCTGATACTAACGTACATTTGTAACTGTGGTCCCCTTTCCAATAGAGACTTGTTAAGTAACGTTCTATGAAGAGTAATTAACGAAGCTGATGCACTACAAAGGAAAAATGCAAAAGACGTTTTGTGTTTGACCAATTCCAGACGCTTTAGCTGTCAGTCAACTGTTAATGGTAAGTAAACTGAAAAACAGGCATTCTTTTGCGTTAAACGGGTTTTTAAAGTGGAATTTTTATTTCAGACACTGATTGTAACTAAATACAAATAGGTAGGCCTACTAGTAAGTACCCCTAAGCTGCAGCACTGGGTCACTATTTCGAACGAAATACATTTTTTATTAAATAAATTCTATATTAGATGATTTTTCAATTATTAGAAAAGTACGGAACTCCGATTACTCTTTTTTGTTTTTTAGTAAAAACTAGATGTTGTAAAGCAGGCATCATAAAACAAACACAATAAATTCAGAACTACTGAATTGGTGTTTTTTTTAAGTTAAAATTATAACCATAATGCCTAAATGATAAATAATTTAGTCCTAACTTTGAAGTTTATGCATTTCCATAGACATCTAAATGCCAGTATTTAATAATGTTTACAGATAAGCTATATATAACTAGTAACAAAGTATAAAGTTTCTTGCAAATAACTTACACATTTTTTTGAAGGTGGTCAAAAATTATCGAAGAAGCGCTGACAGATATTAATTTTGTCAGATCATGAAAGATGCCCAGTTTGAAAATTTGAAAATAGATTTTTTTGTAGAACTTCGAAATGTGAAAAAATCTGTTGAATTTCGGAGGAATTTTCCTCAATTTCAGTCTTGCTACATCGGCCTCGACTGAGCGTTCAATGCGTACACTGAAGAGAATCAAAACCTACCTTCGTAATGCTATGAAAAAATAAATAAAAGATTATCACAATTGGCTGCTTTGTCCATTGAAAAAGAATTGACACTTAAGCACACAAAGGATCCAACTTTCAAGGAAACGGTGATAGATATTTTTGCAGACTTCAAGACTCTTCGTGAGGAACTCATTTCCAAAAAAATATGAAACCTTTGTGTAACGCCTATAGTAATCCGGATTTGTCATCATTAAAAAGAGCAAAAAATTACTTTTTGCAACTAAAATTCATATTTTGTATCAATATTTTCTAATTAAGATTCATAGACGACAACAATGACAATATGATTGTTGTCAAGTTTTTTCTTGACATTTATGCCCACTTATATAGGCCTAACAAAATGCGTGTGTTTTGGGTAGTCACTTACCTGTTATATGATAGAGGTACCATTAACTCTAGTTACCATCGATTTACTGGTCCATTAAGAACGCCAACAACCTCAGTAAGAAGTTGCTTCTGGCTGGAACTTTTATGTCTACCCAAAATATTTTCTCAAGCTTCGCCACTGCGCAAGAGTCTGCACAGCAGTCCTTCCTGCTGCACGACTCCCTGTACGCTGTATCATAAATATCTAAGTGTCCTTTCAAATCCATTTCTGCAGCTGTTTTATCTTGGGCCTTAGCCTAGCATTTGTCTCATTACTTTTTCCTGAGCATACCATCGTCCTATACCTTTTGCTTTCTTCTTATTCTTATACCTCCTGCTCTTCTTTATTTTTCTTCTTCGTATTCTTCTTTGCATTAAGCCTGCGGCTTTTTGTAACTAACATCAGATTTTGGTAGTTTAGTACATTGTATAAAGTTACAAAACGTTCCTAAAAGAGATGTTAGCTGCAGTAGAACCGATGTTGCAGAAGAAATTGGAGGCGCGACCAGAAACAGGGTGAATAAATAAAAAAAACTTGATGAGCGCGACCGGAAATCAGAAGAAATTAATAGAAAACAAGTAGTGTATATATAATGGAGGGTTTGGAAAAAAGTTAACAACAGAAAATAAAACACTCGTAAACACATTTCAAAACAAATGAACGAACTTGAATCAAATAAAACTGGACGAAAATTATACAGCCCATGAACAAAAGATAAAGAAACACGAGACTAAACTGACAGAAATTGGCCAAACATCTCTATAAACATCACTATACTTATAAAGTACATTTCCGATCTGATGGCGAGCTGAGGGGCTAGAAAGCAAACAAGTTACTTCGTTTTTGCCTCAACAAGGAGTACGTTCAGCCTACCGTCCCTTTGTCAAACGATTTTTAATTTTAACTACTGAAGAAGGCCCCAGGGTGGTGGCCGAAACGTCTAGATATAACACTTGTGAGCAATCAACCACGGCCCAACAGCACGAAAATTAATCTTTCCTGTCAGGACCGGATTTAAGGGTTAGGCTGACAGGGCTGCAGCCCAGGGGCCCGCACCACATAAAAATTAAAAAAATAAAATTATTGTAACAAAAATAAATGAATATTCTTCGAACCTTCGATCAGTCCTGACTACATCAGTTGTGGGAGTGGCGGTGTTTCTAACCTCTTTGTTATCTAGTTATCCTTAAGTTACCTTTAAGTTATCCAGTTATACATAAATTACCTTTGAAATATAAAAACATAAAAATAACCAAATGGCTTGCAACTTTAAAATGAATTCAATTCTTTTTCACATGTTTTTAGTTACATCTGAGAATTTAATTATCCAATTGTACTTAAGTTACAGTTTAGTTGGTGCTTTGAGTTATCTTTCAATGTAAAGCATTTCTAACTGTAATAAAAGCTATTTCGTCTCATTGTCCTAGTAGAGTTAATTTATTATTCCTCTATACACTTTTTACCCGAACTTAAATTCGGTATATTTTCCCTAAGCTTATAAAAAAATCTGTTCCCCAGAATTTGTCACGACTGAAAAGTAGGGGGCCCGCAACCACAACCTCAGCCTAGGGGCCCGCACACTCTAAATCCGGCGCTGTTTCCGGTAATGACTCTGGCTGCTATGGGGCCTTTCGACTTGCAACCAGTACTACTTGCGAACACCGTGAAATTCGTCCCACTTGGATCATATTTATCAACAGGGTTATCTTAAAATATTTAATGTCTCATCTGCGACACCATAAAAGCAAAAAACTAGTCCGAAATATTAAGCCAGAACTGCACAGTTTTGTTTTACAAAACGATTAACGAATTTTGTATTCAATTTGTGACTATAGTGCTATTCGCACTCACGTTAGATTTAATGATGTTAGGTACAATTAACATAAAAAGTATTAAACCTAGATGCCTGAATTTTGTAGAATTACCGTAAATTTGTTAGGTCACCATCAGAACATAACGCGTGATATGGTTGCCCACATTACTCTTATTATTTTCTCTTATATGTAAATTAAAATGTTAGCGTTTTCGTAACTAGACTACTGGCTACCGTTAACAACAGTCGGAGGGTCTAAACAACTAACAACTGGCACAAACTGGAAATAACTTCCCAATTTAACATGAGTCATCACAACATATCGACTCGTACACATGCGTCATGGACAACGTATCGAATTTTACACACGACTCATGCTGAAAGCTGCTGAAAACGCATTCCTTTGTCTGTCGCCTCTGAGAGCTCTACACGGATTGCTATTCTCTTGTTACATGCAGTCGTTAGGATTTACACATTCCATCGGCAGTCGTCGATTTACTCTGCGTTACTCTTTGTTTTCATTTTCGGTAAGGAGTTTATTGAAGCGGCGAAAGGTAGATACTTGTTATATTAGAAGTATTTAGAAGTATATACCGGGCTGTTTGGCCGTGGTCCAGGGTTTACAAACAAACCAAACGTTTAGAAGTACAGTATATACCCGGCTGTTTGGCCTTGGTCCAAGGTTTACAAACAAACCAAACGTTTAGAAGTACAGTATATACCCGGCTGTTTGGCCTTGGTCCAGGGTTTACAAACAAACCAAACGTTTCAGCAGCACCACTGGCTGCCATCTTCAGTGGAATTAGAGTCTATCTGAACCCCGGGTGTCAAACGTCAGGGCCACAGTACTGTGGTGAAGGCTAAAAATGTCCCGCGATGCTAACCGAAATACTTGTGTGGGTAAATACTTGTGTTTTATACAGTGGCTATTCGTATAGTCAAGGAAGTTCAGTAACGTGGGTGTGTTTAAAACAGAGGAAAAGCGGTGTAAAGATAGAATAGTTTCCCAGAACATCATCGTGATGGCAGTGACTGACCACGAGTGTATTCCCTCCGGACTCGTGGAGGTAAAGAGGTATATTGCCACACCGTTTCAATAGTCTTGAACTATAGGCGACTCGCCACACCGGTCAAGCAAGTTAGTCGCAAGGAAAGATTATGAGTAACTGCCACACCACGACCGTGCAGGAAGATAACAGACGTTGGACTGTTCGTATGTGCTGTTTGCCTTATACTACCGTTGTGACACTTTCAAAAGAGTTATCACCTGATTTAGATTTAGATATTACAATAACTCTTATTCTCATTCTTCTTATTCCAATCCTTTTCTACCGCAAGGTGTAGACGTTGACCAAAGATCTCGCCACCGTGGTCTCTCGTTCCACTGAACTCCCAGCCCCTGAAGAGAACTCCTCACATTGTCCTTTCAAATCATTCTTCTCCGGCCCCTGGGTCTTCTCCCAGCAATTATTGCCTCATACAGTTGTTCTGGAAGTCTATCTCCTTCCATCCTCTGAACGTGATCAAACCAGCGCAACTGTGCTTTCTTAATTTGATCTTTCAAAGGTATTGTCTTAAGGCATTCACCCTTATAGTAGTGTTTCTGACTCGATCTCTTCTTGTCTTTCCTTCAACCTTCCTGAGGTATCTCATCTCCATAGTTTGGAGAGTGGTTACATGCTTCTCAGTTAGAGCCCAGGTTTTAGCCCCCGTAAGTAAGAACTGGGTTTTTGAAAAAGGTCATCTTAACTTTCTTCAAAATTTCTGCCTAACCAATGGACTTGGTCTTTACTGCGTGGAAAAGGCTTGAGCCACTACTTATTCTTGAATTAACTTCCACATTGATTTTTACCATCTGAGCTTATTTACAATAACTCTATCCTGCTAAAATATCCCTTTCTGTTTAATACCTATTCTATCTGCGCTCACACGTATCACTTTTTACCATATAAAAAATAAAGTTAATTAAAAAATAAGATAAATAAATAAAAAATAAACTTACCTTTATTTGAGAGGGGGAGAGAAAGATGTGGGTATGAATGTATATGTGTATGTGTGGTAAAAATTATAAATTGCTAAATGTTTGTAGTAATTTAGTAAAATAAAATGCATTGAATCATTATCAGTTTTAAATTGTTTTGAGTACTTGTACGGGGGAAAATGTAAATTTCACTATTTTCATTATCTTTCAATAAAGAAGTTTAACTTCGACAACTTCAGGTATAAACAGATAATTTTCCTCATCTATCTGTTCGCAAGTGGAACGTACTCTCACGTATCAAAAATAAACTACTTGCCTTAGTGAAACTAGTTGCAAGTGCAACGCGATATCCTCCGTACCAGATGTAAAGCGATTATGGATAATGCGTGAAGTGCGAGGTTACTCACTGTTCGACTGTAATTCTCTGCAGCGTCCGTATGACTGAAACGAAAGCAAGCTTCACCTAACAGTGGGGGTACGTTTTAGCCACTGGAACAAACCAATCACACGAAAGGAAAGAAAGCATGTGTCAGCAACTGATAAGAAAATGCTGTCCTCTGCAATAAACGATTTTAATGTTTCTTTTGTTTTATGGCTTCCAACCGTAATATTCAATAACGGTTACACAAGTCATTTGAGTTTTTTTCTTATTCAGCAATGATTAAGTTTTATTGTAATGCCATTAACTTATCGATGCCGACGTAACAGGTGGATTCGGACGGTGTCAGCAGTTTTCCCATAAGGGGTTGTAAAATATCCATTATGCGTCTTACCAGTATTTACGTCAGAATTATTAATATCACAACCGAATACATTCGTGTACTTTACGTACCTACATCAGATTTTTCCCATGGAAAGTAATTGACTTATTGACTTCCCTTAGCAAGTATATTTCTCCTGACAGTATGAATCTGTCATGTTACAAGAGAATTATTTATCCACAGCGTTACTTGGGATTGAGTACAAGACGATCCGAGAGAGATCTGTGAATGCTACTTAAGTCATTTTATAATTACGTTACTTTCATTAATAGTATACACAAGTAATACATTCAAATTACAGTACACAATACACAGTTTTGCGTTTTGTGTGGGAAGAATGTAGTTTCAAATGGAGAAAACTGTATGTTAGTATTGTAAAATTGACATGGAATACCATTAACGTAACCACTAACCATTAGCGAGATTTATATGGTACTAATTGTTTGTGGTTACTGGTTTTCAGTCCCGCCCGGGTGGGTAATAGAACCCAGAGACACCAGTGCTACAGCGGGATAACCTGTCTCAATACAGTGTAAAGCTGATGGTTTTCCAGACCTAAACGTCGCTTGGGGAAGAGGTTTGGGTAAGTGGTGCGACTGTCTGAATTGGTTTTCCTGTATTTCATATCTCAAACGTATATTAAAATGTTGTGTAATAAACCTGTTTGTGTATTTAAAAGAGACTTACTAGCAGAAAAAAATGCTGGAAAAGTAATAAAAGTGCCTACAAATTAAGAAAGTAACAAAATTTGTCACCTTTTCTCGACCTTCTGGGGAGGCTCCGGTCCCGTTCGCCCCCCTCCCCGTAAATACGCCCCAGAATCGTGGTTTTCAACGAAAAAGAAAGTGTTATTGAAAATTCAGACCTATATTCAGAAAATACGGTCTACGAGTGAAAATTCCCACCGTGGAAGCCCACGACTGAAAATTCCCACCATGTAAGTCCACGAGTGAAAATCCGACCGTACAAGTCCGTCAGTGAAAATCCTACCGTACAAGTCCCCGAGTAAAAAAGTGAAGTAAACAACTAATACATTATTTTAATTAAAAATATCCCTGATACTTCCTACAGGGCAAGGATATAGAATACTTGCCACCTAATCCTTTCCTTAACAAGTCTTTTATAATTTCTAGAAGGTCGATTGAAGTATTTTACTTAGTTTTAAGGGAATTAATTCTCGCACGCACGCACGCACGCACACACACACACACACACACACACACACACACACACACACACACACACACACACACACACACACACACACACACATACACACACACAGCATTGAGTATAACATTTAAGGTCTACACTCGTAGGTTTCAAAAATGAAACATAAATGTTATGGCAATTACCGAAGAGGGAGAAATTCATTCATGTGTTGGTAGTCGTTTCTTTATTTTGGTAATTTTTGTTATATAAAGTAGTAGGCCTGTTCACATACAGTACGACTTTATAAGTGGAACTTCTCAAAATGTCCGAAGAGAGCAGCTTTCTTCCGCCAAAGTGGTGTGCAAGATAAACTGCTGATTTTTGCTGCAGCCAAAGGAAAAGGGTTTTAATGATTACAAGTCATTTTTCATGGATGTAACACAGAAAAGCTGTAGAAGTCGTTTTGCACAAATATACACCATTCACTTGACTTAGGCAGCACAAAAAATGAAACAAACGTCGCGCCAAATACCCATGATCAGAAAAAACAATTTATTTACATATGCTTCGACTGCTCTAATGGGAAGTACATGTGGATTTTGAGTCATCCCCAATGTCAACGTTTAAGGAGGTATTTTCTTTAGTCAACGTCCATGGGTGTTATTTTCATTTCACATAATGTCTCTGGAGGAAAATGCAGTATATCCGTATGACAGTATTATACATAGAAAGTAAAGAAGTTAGGCTGAACGTCCGAAAGTGTTGCTGTACTTGCTTTTTGTTGGCCGGAAGTTGCAGGAGATGGCTGGCAGTATATCCACGGTCAAGTTCCAGGAGAACAGAAACTAGATGAATTCTTTAATTATTTCGTGGAACAGTGGCTAGAAAATCCAGCCAAGTTGGAAGATCACATCCAAGAATAAACAACCATATCAAATTTTTAAAATCCGAAGCTGAGAAATCTTTTCAGAACATAGTAAGGATGAAGTTAAATTTATAAGGTATGAAAAGAAAGGAAAAATATGTTGTTTTGGATGAAAGACTTTTGCAAGGAGCATTAAAAGTTATGAAGAACATTTTGACGTTGGGAAGTTTCTCAATACTATGTCTTACGTTCTAAAACTTGACTCCATAAAAAGAGTCAAAGGCAAATATAGGCCTATATAACTGGTGTGTGTGTGTGTGTGTGTGTAGTGAAAATGCAGTTTAGTAAATTAGTAAATGTATTCAGATTCTGAGCCTCTAGGTAGTCTAGTGGCTAGCACGCGCGATTCATGTGCGCGTGATCCCGCGTTCAATTCCCGGCGGAGGCTCGGTACGGCATGCACTCAGCGTCGTGAGGCAAAACTATGATAATAGTGGCGTCTCTTGGCTGTGAATACCGCAACTAGCGGCTGATGGCGTGTTGTACTGGCCATGCAACAGTCCCACTAAACACAAAAGCCGTGCGGTATGCTTTGGTCCTTCACGGACTGTTGAGCAGAGGTTTATTTATTTCTATTTATTCAGTATTTTACAAAATTATTGTATCTAAAAATATAAATGGCAAACAGTGTTACGTGTGGGGGTGCAAAGTGTTCCTTTTCTTAACAATAGATTCCCTATAAAACTGATCCTCGGAAAGTTTCTCGGAAAGTCTTGGGAAACAGTTTAACAGACTCTCCTGTACCTGAAAGTATTGCGCCCCACACTCATCATCTAGTTCTTTATATACCGAGTTGATATGTCTCAGTAAGATGTAATTGTTCAGATCGTGTACTCTCACACGAACATTGCTAACCGTTTACAAATACCCCAACTCACGTTCTCTCTCTCTCTCCCCCCCCCCCTGTAATGTATTCACTACTTCTTTCACGTTTATCCTCAACTACTTTCTCACCAACACCCTAACGTACATCTAAAAAACATTATTCCAACTGTGGCTCCTTTGTTTGTTTGCTGGTTCGCGATACATTCTTGACGATTTCATACTGTTGCGACGGTCTCATTGATCGTCGTATGGTACGGTGGAAACGAAATACAGACACCAATGAAGCCACTAATTGCCAGCTTTAATGCGTCACAAATAACAATTTGTAATCAACAAGGTACTCTCGTACAATAATTCAAGATAAATTTGTCCACACTCAATAATAATGCCAACTGTTAAAGTTCCACACTAAACATGACTTTTCAGTAATCCTCAACAATGACTCGATCCGCACTAAAGAAGTCGTTCACTGTAACTGACTGATAAAGCCAGCTGCTGTGTGGGTTATATAGGTAGCGCTGGTGTTACAGAATAACTTTCAATCCTTTCGGCGGCGTGTCAGTATAATTCGTATTTCAAGTGCTCTCCAGAACAGTCTCAAACGTACTTTCGTGAGGCCTTGATTGAGGCGCTACAGCTGCTCGGCTAGTGAAGAAACGAGTGGAAGGACTGTTCGAGAGAGTTCCCTCCTTACAATACATTGCTCTGTTACATCAATTCATAATTTATGATGGAACTCTTAAACAGTTTGGGAAAGTTCTTTTTTTTTTGCATTTAATTACGTCTGGCGCCGCCTCTCGTATCCTAGCTTCTACTGGCGCCGGTCTAAACAGTCCTGTTCTGTAAGTCCTCTTGCATTCATTGCATCTTCGACGTCCATTTTCCATGAATGTTTAGGTCTTCCTTTTTTTCTTCTAGAGGGTGGAGTCCATTTCCATACCTTCCTTGGCCATCTCTCATCCGACATTCTTTTTAGGTGTCCGAAAAAATTCAGTCTTTTTGATTCTATTGTTTCTATAATGTCAAGGTGGATTCTCATCGCTTGTCTTATCTCTACGTTTCTCACTCTATCTATATAGTCTTGTTAGTCTACAGCACCTCCGCCAGTAATCCATCTCCATAGCTCTTATTTTGGATTTATTTCTTTTATTAGGCCTAATTTCCCACAGTTCTGCTCCATATAGGCCTATACTTTCGACTATAGTTTTATATATGTTTGGAAAAGTGTTCAATCATTTGTCTTGAGTAGGTTTACTGGAGTCTTTATTAAGTTAAAAAAAATTAATATCTGACAGAGGAATTTCATCGTCACTTGGATGGACAGAAACAATTCTTCTTCTTCTTCTTCTTCTTCTTAAGGGATTAGGTTATATAAACCTGTTCCGGCACCCATCTCATCCTCAGACGACCCACGTCTTCTACCAATGGCTTTATAATTCAGTGCCGCTTTCGGCAATCGATCCTCTGTCATCCTTCACAGATGATCCTACCATTGTCTTCTGTAAATTGAAATAATTTCATTTACGTCCTTTACTTCGAGTTCTGCTCTGATATCTTCATTCCTTAATCTATCTTGCAATGTATAATTTAAAGTATTTCGAAGAAACTGCATTTCAGCACTCTGAATCTTGCCGCTTTCCTTTTTGTCATGACCCACACCTCACTCGACTCGCATATGTCAATGTGGGTATTGCAATTGTCTTATAAAATTTAATCTTTGTGTTGTGCGTTGTTTTATTTCTAAGATTTCTATAAATCGTACCACAAATATTCCGAAATTTATTTATCTTCTCACTTATATCATATTCAGATTCATAGCTTACTGCACAGCCGAGATATTTGAAACGGCTCACTTGTTCTAAAGTGCTGTTGTTTATAACTATCTTAGTCCTCAATGGATATTTACCTTTAAAGGCTATGGTGTTGGTCTTTCTTATTGGAATTGTCAGTGATTACTCTCCTGACACTTCTTGTAGTTGAAACACAGCTCTTTGTAAATCATCCTCATTTTCGTGAATAAGAGCTATGTCATCCGCATATGGCAGGGAACCCATACAAATTGATTTGTTAAACGGTAGGCCTACTCCTGAAGTCACTCTGGATTTCAATGCTCTGAACATGTCGTCAATGTACTAATTATTCTTAGTAATTTATTTTTCACAAAGTAATGTTTATCTATTTTAATGATTCGAGACACACCTTATTGCGCCTCAGTGCAGAAATTTATACGAATGGAACAAAGAAATGTTTTTAGACATAATAAAAGCAATTAACATCTTTTATCCGTCCAAATAATTCTTCAATACTTCCTAACTAACTGTTAGTTTTAAATAATTAAAAATTATTATTATTATTGAACAAAATAAAAATAATAAAATAAAGACATTAAAATAACTAACAAATGTCATGTAGATGCAGGTTAATACCGCGCGCGTGCGTGTGCATGTTGAGGGTGAATTGTGAACTTATTAATTAGTAACGGCTCAATACTAGAAATGTTTCTTACAACAGTGACCGTGGGGCAGATGTGTCAGGTATAGAGGAAGTTGTAAAAACCCTTCTTGGGTTTACTTTTATTACTGGAATATGAAGAAATTCTTTCTGCCCCCACACGTGTCACTTTTTACCATATAAAAATAAAATTAATTAAAAAATAATATAAATAAATAAAAAATAAACTTACTTTTTATTTGAGAGGGTGAGAGAAAGAGTATACATTTGTGTATGTGTGTGTGTGTTTGGTAAAAATTATAAGTTGCTAAATGATTTAGTAACTTAGTAAGAGAAAATACATTGAATCATTATCAGTTTTAAATTGTTTTGAGTACTTGTACGGGGGAAAATGTAAATTTCACTATTTTCATAATCTTTCATTAAAGAAAGTAACTTCGACAACTTCAGGTATAAACAGATAATTCCCCTCATCTGTCTGTTCGCAAGTGGGACGTACTCTCACGTATCAAAAATAAACTACTTGCCTTAGTGAAACTAGTTGCAAGTGCAACGCGATATCCTCCGTACCAGATGTAAAGCGATTATGGATAATGTGTGAAGTGCGGTGTTACTCACTGTTCGACTGTAATTCTCTGCAGCGTCCGTATGACTGAAACGAAAGCAAGCTTCACCTAACAGTGGGGGTACGTTTTAGCCACTGGAACAAACCAATCACACGAAAGGAAAGAAAGCATGTGTCAGCAACTGATAAGAAAATGCTGTCCTCTGCAATAAACGATTTTAATGTTTCTTTTGTTTTATGGCTTCCAACCGTAATATTCAATAACGGTTACACAAGTCATTTGAGTTTTTTTCTTATTCAGCAATGATTAAGTTTTATTGTAATGCCACTAACTTATCGATGCCGACGTAACAGGTGGATTCGGACGGTGTCAGCAGTTTTCCCATAAGGGGTTGTAAAATATCCATTATGCGTCTTACCTGTATTTGCATCAGAACTATTAATATCACAACCGAAGACTCCTACATCTTTACGTACCTGCAGCACGTTTTCAGACTGTTCAATCTGCCAGCCGACCAAGAGACTAAACAATAAAGCATGATTTCACTTGCACGATATTGTTTAGAGTTACCAACAAATCACAGCGACTGCTGTCTTACATTAAATTTTATGCAACTGTGGATCGCTGGCGGCGGCGTTGGACGATGTGACCACACCGATGCTATCGGTTCTGTACTATGTATCGACCGAGAAGTTTCTAGAGAAGCTACCGACCTACATTAATGGACATGCGTTATTGCGAAGATCTCTGATGTGAAGACGGCTGCGTTCCTGATTCGTTTACTTCATGAAATCGTAATTGCTCTGTTTCTTTCAGCCTCTGTTTCTTTCAACAGATAAATAAGTAAAGACCAACACATTTTTTGGTTGACACATCGGGTTTCGTTGCATGATGTGATACCACTGAGGATGCCACATCATAGAATGGGCGAAATGTCAATGATGTCAATGAAACGTGGCAGTGGCGTATCTAGAATTTAGCTTAGGATTGTGCGTCCGGGGTCAAGTTCAGTCAAGTCGGCTTCATAGAAAAGAAAAAAACATGTTAATACTAATCAACATTACGGTCTTCAAAGTGCCTGAAAATCGTGGATAACATCCTGAAATCAATCTCATTAATGTAAACGGCATAAAAAAAAAACTACAAAACGCGTTACTGAAACATGGTTGACTGAATTAATTTTCCTGTATTTCATATCTTAAACGTGTATTCAAATACTGTGCAATAAACTTGTTTATGTATTTAGAAAATACTTACTAGCAGGAAAACAATGCTGAAATAGTAATGAAAAGTCTAAAAATTAAGAGAGTAACAAAAAATTCGTCTTTTTTTCGACCTCCAGGGGGAGGGTCCGGTTCCGTTCGTTCCCCTCCCCGTAAATACGCCCCTGAAACGTGGTTGTTAACAGAAAAGAAAGTGTTATTAAAAATTCAGACCGAGCAGGTCCATGAGTGAAAATTCCCACCATGCAAGTCCACGTGTGAAAATACGACCGTGCAAGTCCGTCAGTGAAAATCCTACCGTAGGCCTACAAGTCCACGAGTGAAAAGTCAACAAACAACTAATACTGTACATTATTTTAATTACAAAAATACATGATACGTCCTACAGAGAAAGGCTATAGAATACTTGCCACCTAATCCTTTCCTTAACAAGTCTTTTTATAATTTATAGTAGGTCGATTGGAGTTATTTACTTAGCTTTAAAGTAATTCGTACTCGCATTCGCACGCGCGCGCGCGCGCGCACACACACACACCATTGAAGATAACATTTAAGCTCAACACGTGTACCGTTCAAAAATGAAACATAAATGTTATGGCAATTATCTAAGAGCAAAAAATTCATTCACACGCTGGTCGTCGTTTCTTTTATTTTGGTAACTTTTGTTATATAAAGTAGTAGTCCATGTTCAGACACAGTTCTTATCGGATCAGATAGTTCAGTGAGTTCACCAGCAGAATATAAAGTTAACGTGGTTGTTATAGTCACAGAGCGACCCGATATTACTAGTATTTTGTTCAATTCTTTAGTTTTATGTATCATAAGAAAATAGATTATTTTATTAAATATTCCTTTCTTATCAACCTGATTGTGTATTGTTGTCTCGAGAATGATATTCTTTACGGCTGGGGCCGTAGACATTTTTTAAACGTAAAGCGCTTCTAATTGTTTGCTTTGCAAAATTTCAGAGTAATTTAAATGCGATCCACCTTCGATTACGATCGTTCATCGACGTTACGTCACACACTCGACACCGTTAGTGTTCCGAACCAGTTTAATTTTGTCTGCGTTCGATAGCGGTTTCTCGACGTGTCAGTCGTTCCGATTTCGATTCGTTTCTTTAAGCTGCGAATAATAATAATAATAATAATAATAATAATTCGCTTTCGGTAGAGATAATTTGGCGACGTGGTGACAGAGGAGCCGTAGACTGCATCGCCACGGGGCGTACTCGAGACGGCAAATGTTAGTAATTTGTAGATGTGCTAATCATTAATAGAGCCGGTAAAGAGGAAGGCGGGACGGGCCGATAACACGGTGTGATAGTGGATAGCGGGGTTGGTTGCAAGTGCAGATAGAACCGTAGATACGGTGAAGCGTGCAGCCATTCTTAAAGTACTGGAGGCATTACTTTGATTAATACTCGTCCGCTAATGTTTTCGTGCCCACGTTACACATAATATTCCTGACTTCGTCATTACGGCAACGCAATCAATTAGGCAATTACATATATAATAAAACAAGACAATTAAAGAGTTGTGCGAATATGTTAGCGTGCCTGATTATTATTATTATTACTATTATTATTATTATTTTAAGGCTTCAAAGCTGTGATTCTTTGTTGCCGAGAAAATAAAGTACACTCCCTTTTATTGTCTTTTGTTTTCTACCTTTATGTGCGTGGGTTTTCTCATCTTGTGCGGTGCCATCTTTGCGAAAACCCTGTGAAGGAAGTAGAGCAGCCTCGGGAGGCATCGGACTAATGTTAATATTACATTCCCCGTGGTCACATCCTTCATCTGAAACTGCCGTTTTTATACAGATCTTCTTCTTTTATGACGTCACAATTTGGAGTCGAACCTTAGCCTCCATAATCATCCGCCTCAATTTTTCCCTGTCCTTGGCGATCGATGTCCATGGTTTTATTTTAATCAAAGCATCAGCATCCCTCGCCACTGCGTCAGTCCAGTGATGCTTGGCTCTTCCGACAGGCCTTATACCCTCGATTTCACTAACCAGTACCTTTCTAGGCATTAGGTTGCCTTCCATCCTAATGATGTGTCCTGCCCATTGCAATCTATGCCATCGGATGGTGGTGGCCAGATCATTGTCTTTATATAGCTTGTATAGTTCTTCATTGTGATCCATTCTCCATACCCCATTGACTTGGATTGGTCCATATATTCTCCTCAAAATTTTCCTTTCAAAGGCATTGACTATGTTCGCGGCTTGTTTGTTCAGAGTCCAAGTCTCGCTGCCATATGTTATCACCGGTCTAATTATAACTTTATATAATGTGACCTTGGACTGACGGTATATATTCCTTGTCTTGAATATAGTTGTCAATGAAGCATATGCTCTATTTGCGGCCTGTATGCTTTTCCTTATTTCATTTATTTCTTTATTATCTTCTGCCATCCAACAGCCCAGATATTTAAACCGATTAACTATTTGTTTTAATCCATGAAGTGGTTCGATTTCAAACTGTTCAGGTTTTCTGGTTTCCCTTCGAGTGATGATCATAACCTTTGTTTTATATGTATTTACCTGTAATCTTATCTCTTCTGCTTCATCTTTGAGTTCCTGGATCTTTTGTTCTTCCTTGGGATCTTGCCATAATATTTATATCATATGCATATCCTACAATCTGGAGCATTTTATGTTCTAATGTTGCATTCCTATCAATTGGCAATTTTCTAATCACATATTCGAGTGCTAAGTTGAACAGGGTTGGTGCCAGCCCATCGCCCTGTTTTAACCCTCTCGTGACATAAAAGGTTCTGTCGTACCCGTTTGCACCTTGACTTTTGTTGTCTTTGTTTTTAAACAGATACATCATCATAATTATCTTCTTAACGGTTTTAGGCTTTAGCGGGCTGTTTCTATTCCAGTCTACTTTTTCTTAGGTCTACCAACTTTTCTTCTGTCTCTAGGGTTGTATATACAGATACTCAGATACTTTTTTGGGGGAAAAAGGATATAACTGTAAGATATCTGAATCAATGACAAAATTAATGGCCTTTATAGGAGATGAACCGGTTCGGACCAAAATATGCACAGACAGCACGTGCATAGAACAAGTGAGACATTTCAACTGTCTTGGGCGTGACATTACTTATGATCAAGATAGAGATATAGAAAATAAAGTGACGAATTTCAAAAGAGTGTGTGGAACGATTTGGAGAACGTTGGGAAATAAATGTAGAGAAGAAACCCAAATAAAATTTTATAAAACAATGGCAATACCTACACTACTGTATGGTTCTGAAACTTGGGTCATAAAGAAAAAAGACGAATAGAAGATACAAACAGCAGAAATGAAATTTCTGAGATCAGTTAAAAGGTGTAATAGACGAGATCATATAAGAAATGAAAAGATAAGAAGTGATTTAGATATTTTTGCAGTTAATGAAATGATTAAAGAATACAGAAGAAAATGGATTCAATACATCAATAGAATGGAAGAAAGTAGAATACCGAAGGCAGGTACATATTTTTTTTAAGTTACGCTTTACTGTTCGTTCGTTTCGCGAGAAAGCACTTCACTTGCTTGCAGATTTTCGCGGATTTCTTCATTAACGACAGAACGTACAAGGCACTGCCGGCAGGACTTAACGTCCTCATTTGAGGACAACATCTGACAGATTCTAAGCTGTCTTTAAGTTGTGATAACAGGATCGTATATAATGCAGTTTGAAAGACCGTGAAGTGCTGAAATAGCGCATATAATTTCGAAGTTGGCTAAATAAATTTTAACGGCCGGTTTCTTAATAGCCCGTTTAGGCCTGGTTAGGAAAACTCCCGTTAACACGACTACGCTACCGTGATAAGTGTCTATTTCGCTTCAGACAGACCGAGAAATTAAAATAACTTATAAACTATCTGTAAGGTGACGTTTCTGTTTCATGATTTTTGTATTTGCAAAGACTATTTGTATATTCTATATTTCATCGTACTTTTTGTTTTATTCCTGTTACTGAGAATATTCCTGTGTAACCTAAATTCTTCAAGAATTTTGTGAGAAACTTTTTTTGAAATCCTATTCGCGTTCTATAAATTCTGACTCATTCCAATGATCAAAACAGGTAGTGATCATTCTATACCAGTGAATTTGTGAATTTGTTTTTCTTCTACGTTCGGATGATTTTTATATATCAACATTACTTCAGCGTGAAAATTATCTCTCTGATCCATTTTTGTTTGTCACAATAGCCTATACATTATATACTTTTACGCAACAATTGAAAATAAAATGAATTAAAGGAAAACAAATAAAACAAATTTTCTTATCATAGAAATCAAATAACTATGTGAACGTATGTTTTATTTATGTTACACGAAAGACTAAGTTTACGGAATAAACATAGGCCTACGTAAATGACACCAAACGCAATTTTAAGGTTAGCTTTCGTCGTTTTAACGGCCAAAAATCTCCCTTTAAGTTAACTGACGATTTTAACGGCCAATATCATTAACTGAGCTTCGTGAAACGGGTTATCTCTCGGTAAATCGCGAACGGGTCATTTATCGGCTGTTAAATTCTTAACGGAGGCCGGTGAAACGCGGCATAAATAAGGTATCACAGTATAACAGTCGACTTAATGTAATAAGCACAGTACGAAAATTGTGTAACAAATGAATGTGATTATTTTTCTTGTTTCTCTTCTCATATTTCTTAAAGGAATTAGTCTGTTCACAACTTTACTGTTCAAGAAGTCTGTGAATGTGTTTACTGCGTCCATCGCCTCAATAGATTTAATCTTTCTTCACTTGACTGAAGATTATCATTGCTACCATCGCTTCTGATTAATGTGTCGAGACGTTATGTTTTTCCGTGGACAATTACGATGTCTGAATAGGGACGCGATTTCATTTCTTTAGCCGTCCGCTAATGTTGTCTCGAAATTGTCACCGGCAAATCATCAAAACGAATATCGCACGTTTTGTAAAAGTAGGGATACAGTATACCGGCATGTCGTCGCCCTTACTGCAGAAAGATCCACGGCACCAAAGACGGAAGATCGTTTGAACTTAATTACGTTTGTTTACTGTATCGATATCTTTGATTAAATAATACACTCTTTATACAAATAATGAGAGAATTATGGACAGGTTAGATAGCTTATTAGTTTATTCTGAAATGAACAAAATCGTTAAGTTAATAGTGACCGTAGATCAGAGGTGCCCATCCCCCCAAAGACAATGGTGGAATTCCCCCCCAATTTGTTTTCGTGGGTAAGGGGGGATCACAATACGGGGGTATGGAATAACGGTGGATCTTGGGGCTTTATCCAGAAATTTTTGAAAAACCAAAGCCATTTAAGGAATTATTGGAATAAAAAACTAACGTTATTCTTTTTATCAATACCAACAGGTTTTCTAGCATGCCTAGTCAATAACTAAATTACGAGAAATGTAAAAGCCTGGTCAAACCTGGGCTAACGTAATTAGTAGTATATTAGGCCTTATCAAGACAATCTAACTTGATTTTGTAATTGCATTATTTTCCTTCACTGATTACAAGAATCGCCATGAAAATCCCCCCCCCCCCAAATTCCAGTGGCGCGAGTGCACCATTGGACCATGCTGTGGACACCCCTGCCGTAGATCAATAAATGTTTATTAAAATTTATTGGCATCATCAGGGCAACTGCTGTTAAGCTGTAACAACGTTGTTAGAACTTAACAACAATTGTCCTGATGATGACAATAAATATTTTCGAAACGTCGACACAAATAATGTAAAATTTGTATCATATACTTATTGGCCGGTCCTCGCTAAACCTTCCAACGTTAAACATTTGAAATGAACAATAAGTCGGTGCAAAAAAGTTATCGTTCTTTCGCCTTAATATCTACTGATCGTCGTTGGCAAGTTAGACAGTCTAATTCCGTCTTTTTAAGCGCAATGATTATGTTATACAAGCATTTTTATTAGCAGTAAGCATTACCTAACCAGTACCAAAACACAAGAAATAACCTATTTAAGGAAAAAGTACCCTCCTGTAAGTTGAATGTGTGTTCGGTTAAACATTGTGCTTTTGTGCAAGTGTCCACAGCGTTTTCACATACTCAGTATCAGGTATATTTTATAGTTTTGTGTAAAGTATTTGCGGTGGCGTCCAGGGGCGGATAATATGCAAGCGCGTGGTGCCCTATGCTGCCATCAGACTGGTGCCCCTCCCTCCGATTCAAAATTCAAACTTTTATCCATTATTTACACTGACAAATGGCATACAGACTTTCGAAAGTTAACAATTACTTTATTAAACTCTCAAATTACAACAGATATTTAGCTAGACAGTGATTACAATGAGCATAGTAGTACTTAAGCTTTGAAAATACTAATCGATCCATGTTTTTCTCGATTTTGCCTTAACGAAGTCTTGTATAATTTCTTCTAAATCGAGCGATTCAAGTATCTCGCTTCCAATATTCAACCTTGCTAACGACGATAATCTCTCACCTCCCATACTTGAACTCAACATGTCTTTGATGCGTTTTAATAAAGAAAATGATCTTTCAGATTCGCAGTTAGCTGTTGGAATCGTCAAAAGCAGACGATAAGCAATGCATATATTCGGAAATATATCAATCATTTTACAATAAATTATCCAGTTTAATACTTTGAGCGGACAAACTGTAGTATCATGAAACCTATCATCTTCATTCGAACGATATGAAAAAACCTCTTTCTTGCAATTTTACTCGTGAAATTGAAGCAAAAAGTGCTTCAATTCTACTAGAAGATCGTTATTCAAATCTTTCGAGTAAACGTCTATAAGAGGTA
Organism: Magicicada septendecula; assembly: GCA_034769895.1. Classification (NCBI taxonomy): domain Eukaryota; kingdom Metazoa; phylum Arthropoda; class Insecta; order Hemiptera; family Cicadidae; genus Magicicada; species Magicicada septendecula. The sequence continues at coordinate 289,971,139 of CM068376.1, forward strand.
TAGTAGTATATACTTCTATTTACTTTGAATAAACTTCTATGTGTTTAAAAAACATAACGGGGAACTCGTCGAAAAGTGTGCACACATCTTTTTATAATTTTGGATTGAGGACATTTGTTTTTTTCACGAACTTTGTCACTATTTATTGCCACAATGCTAAATACTTCGTTCTTGACGAGGCCTTTCGGTGTCTCCACCATCTTAAGGCTTAAACGACGTTCTTCATGTCGTTTAAGACCTGAAGATAGTAGAGACACCGAAAGGCCTTGTCAAGAACGAAGTATTTATCAGTGTGCCAATAAATAGTGATAAAGTTGGTGTTAAGATGGCTGATAATAAAACTAACAAAGGTCGTTTAAGACCTGAAGATGGTGGAGACCAGGGGCGGTAACAGGGGGGGGTCAAAGGGGACAGCTGTACCGGGCCCCGAGCTCAAGGGGCTCCATTTTTTGTGTAAAATAATTTTTAAGAATAAATAATTTTAGTTTGGTTATGATTTAGAAAAATAACAAACTATTTCTAATTAACCGCAGCAGGACCAACATTAAATCTGAACCTGTTCGATTTAATAGCTATGAGGGCATGTTATTGTTTTCCCGTCTCATAGCTTTCTCCCCTATCCACTACCAGTGTTGTTTAATTCGGATGACAAAATGGCGAATTCGATAGTCGCTAGTACATTTTCGCAACAGCAGCTATATTCAGATCATTACTAAAACCATTGTGACTGTCAGTTCGCATGACATGTAGTCCAAGCGCGAAATTGGAGTGAAAAATGTATTAAAGCAACGAAAAAAAAAAAGAATTTCAGTATGTAACTTATAAGTCTTATGTATTTTGCAATAGTATAAAATGTAAAATTATATGTTTTGAAAAATTAAATGTAAAAAATTAAGTATTATACCTGTTATTTGACAGTCTGATAATATTTGTTTATGCATCAGATTATTTTCATAATAATTTTTTGTTCTTTTAAAAAATGTTTATATAAAATGATTATTACGATATAATGTGAGATAAAAAAACGTTTTATTTAACATGGATATCAAAAATTTTAAATGAAAATTATACATAAATAGGTAACACCAGATCTGCTTTGATATGATTGGGCATAATTTAAATATCGTCAAATACTAGGGATTATCAGACATAAGAAATGTTTCCCGGGTTATTTCTTCTTTTAAATGTATTAGAATGCATTATATATGTTAAATAAGACGTTTAACTGACGTTAGTTCTGTGCAGCAAAGGGAAAAGTACCCCAATGACGTAACTGCCTCGTTTAATGATGACATTGTGCACCTAAACAATGTGCACAAAGTAACCTTTGAAAGCACCGCTGAAAGCCAGGAAGGGCCCATAGACCTTTTAAATAAAATTTTTAAATTGCGGCTTGAAGGAATTTTCCCACAAGTATGCATAGCAATCAGAATTTGTTGCACAATTCCACTCACAGTTGCTGAAGGAGAACGAGCATTTAGTAAGCGTTCGTTAATAAAGAACTACGTTCGTGCAACCATGACGCAAGACCGTCTGAACAGTTGTGCTTTACTTTCCATTGAACAAGAAATTTCAAGGAAAAGAGATTTTGACAGTGTCATAAAAGACTTTGCTACAGCCAAACTAAGAAGACTACTTTAATGCATCGTTAGTTATAAATTTCATTTAATACTATTGAACGTTTACGATATGTACAGTATATTAGAAAAGGTTGTAACCTACCAATCTACCATTAAGTTTTATGTTTTTGTTAATATAAAGTCGTTTTAGAATTTGTTTTTTGTGTACCCTTATGTAAACTACATAAATTTCTTTTATTAAATTTTCAATGTTTGTTGATACAACTAACATGATCTAGAGTTTCAATTTTTGTTTTCTATGTTCCTTAGTCACCCTCTATTTGTGTAATATTTAAACGTGATTGTGAGGGTGGTGTGTTGTGAGGGTGTTTGGGTGGGGGTCGGGGTGAAAACAAGGGGGGCCCCGTGGGTTTATCTGTACCGGGCCCTACGATTTCTGTTACCGCCCCTGGTGGAGACACCGAAAGGCGTCGTCAAGAACCAAGTATTTAGCAGTGTGGCAATAAATAGTGACAAAGTTGGTGTTAAGATGCCTGATAATAAAACTAACAAAAAACTGGATTTGTTTTTTCTTTTTTTTCACATTTATTATCATCGAAAAATTTTTGTGATTCAGGGCTGGATGGTGCCCTCTCTGACAGCAGAGGCCCTGGTGCCCGGTGCTGCAGCATACCCTAGTGTTATGGATGATACGCCACTGGTGGAGCCACAAGAGATTCGAAAAAGGCTTCTGTTGTAAACAACTTTATTGTGTAGTGATATGTGCGCACCGAACTTTAAGGATTCTAGTGGACCGCTCGGCGATGTTTCGTTTGTTACATTAAGTGGCTGAAGTAGGAAAAATGGTGACATACACGAAGCCGACTGTTTATTACCGACTGCAAAGGTAGCACCTGATACGTAACGCCAATTAAACATACGATATCTAAACTGAATAACTAGAATATTATTACTTTAGGCGTAGGGAGTAGAAACATGGACAATCACCAAAATAAGTGAAAGGCATCTTTTATCTTTTGAATGAAACGTACTACGGAAAATTTATGGTGCAATATGCGAATGGGGTGCATGGCGGTGATATTATAATCAGGAATCAAACGCGCTCTTTAGATATGTGAACGTCATAAAAACTATTAAATTATCAAGATTGAGGTAAGCCGGACATTTGATAGGATTACGGAGGATGATATACCGAGGAAAGTCTTGACAACGCGGCCGAATGGAAGAAGAAAGAGAGACAAAGCTGAGATGGACTGGTAAAGCAAGCAATGATGCAAGACTATTTGGACTGAGAGCCGTCGCGTCAGATCGGGACCGTTGGAGAAGCTTCTGGAGGAGGTCAAGACTCAGCAACGAGTTGTAACACCAGGGATGATGATTCTTATGTAAGAATCGCATATGAGAAAATCGTACTTAAAATGAAAGCAGTACGCTTTATATAATAAAAACGTGCACCTTCAAACAGATTCGTAATATTTACTTATATTTAAATAAGCCTTTGAGTCTATTCCAACATAACGTTTTATTAATATATTATATAAATAAAGTTGTGTATTATATATATCTATAAAGGTGTCCCATGAGGAAAGGGACATACTTTAGGAATGCATTCTACAGGCTAAAATCAAGAAGAAATTTCTTACAAAAATAGGTTTGAAAACGCTTCGTTTTCGATTTATGGCTTGTGAAAAATTCACAAGCACTCTGATTTTTCACTCAGACGTTTGCTCCGAGGCTAAAATTAAGCCCTACTAAAATTCTTGGAACCTAAAGTAAAGGGTAAATTTGATTCTTTTGTATATGGTTTTTGGCCTGAAAAATTGGAAAGAGAGGGTTTCAGAACTGTATCTTGAGTAATTTTACACAAACCTTTCATACGTCTTAAGAAATTGAAGCATTTTTCGACCTATGTTTACGTGAAATGTCTTCTTTATTTTAGTCTGTAGAATGCATTCCTGAACTATGTCCTATTCCTCATGGTACACCTTCTGTATGTGTGTGTTTTGAAACTCCCATCCCATTAAAAATGCTCTTCAAGGAATCGCGTGAAAACCACGTTTTAAAAGCGATTACTTCACATTTCTTATTCATATTTCTTACATGTTATTAACATGATTAAAAATACATTTAAACACAACACTGTAAAAAAAGGATTGTACATTATTCATTACTCCCATATGTTGCACATATTATTCTGTATGCACTCAATTCATGCCAAATTCTTTTGCTATACGATATTTGCTTGATCGCTTATCCTTTGGCCTGCACAATGAAGTTATGCATTTATAAGGGCAACAGTTTACGATAGACGGGCCACAATCTATGAACAAAGGACTCTTATTTCCGTTTTTCATCATATCGTTTTCCAAATCCTGTAACCAAATCGACGATCGTTCATCCGTCCTATGATCGGCACTAACTAACGCATGGCACAGTTCTGATGTGTTTAAAGCGTCTCGATGTAATTGCCTTTTCTCGCCACGACCGGAAACCACGGTAATGGTTTCTAAGGACCATCAGGAATGAACACCGTTACACTTTCTTAGTTTAATTTTCGCCACGATATATTACCCTATGTACGAGTCGTAAGTTTACAAGTTATCCTCTTGAGGTATGTGACGGACTTAGCGAGGCCAAAGCAAAAGCGATAGTGATCCTTTTGTTTTAAACACCGATAAAAATGAATCGGAAACGTTAACGAAATATCGGTATGGAGAACCATACATGACTTCCATGTAGTAACAACAAACTACTTCTTTGTTGCCGATAACGTAGTACACGTATAAAAAATATCGGTATGGAGAACCATACATGACTTCCGTGTTCTAAGATTTATATTTAAAATCATTTTCGAAATGAAATATTTCCATAGAAACTACGTCTTTCTACTTCTTGCTTCAACCGTAACCACAGTACTGTGGTCACTGACGTATACCACCTCACGTTAGCGCACTCGATTTTCTCTGATGATGGCAGTCGATGGCACTGCCGAAACGTCTGGTTATGTTGGAAACAGTGGACCACGTCCAAACAGCCCGGGAAGGAATTTTAACACACAGTTATTAATAATTTTTATACTTTTATTAAAACATATTTGACCAATTATTTAATTTACTAACTTTATTAACAAATTATAATTAAAAAGCTGAAAGAATTTTAGTCATTTTGACACAATGTGAAAGTATTACAATGCTGCAATGGCATATTACAGTTGAACGAATGTATTACAGTAGAAAATATGTAAGAAACTAATAATAATAATAATAGTAGTAGCCACTATTACTACTAATAGTAGTAGTAGTAGTAGTAGTAGTAGTAGTAGTAGTAGTAGTAGTAGTAGTAGTAGTAATAATAATGGGTCCCATGTGTACCACCGAAGCAGCTCAGGAGTCAGGCAGGGTATGTTGCCTTATGCGAGCCGTACGGCATACAAGGAAGGCAGTGTGGCCAACACTACGCTTCAGCCACCCGTTAATATTCCCAGGATGTTATCCCAGGCACTCATTTTCAACAGGCTGAGTCGACCTGGGGCTGAAAAACGCACCTTGATTTTATGGTGCGGGCCCGGGAACCGAACCCGGGACCTCTAGGTTAGTAGCCAGTTGCCATATCCACTGGCTACTGAGCCCACAGAAACTAATAATGCTTACTTTAATGAGTAGTAGTGGGGTCTGATTTACAATGATTTGTAACCAGTCTGTGCGAACTTCTGCCCCAAAGACTACTTTTTTTGCTATTTGACCGGTGCTGTTGTCTATTAGTAAAGTCGAATATTATAACTCCTAGTTTTTAAAAGATGAGTTTGAACTCCGTAAACTTATCTATAACTTAATGAGTTTACTCAGTAATTTATAGGCATTATAAAGTTCCCCGAATATCAAAATATTACATAAAAACCAGTGAATTCAGTATTTACTGAATTGTAAGCGAATGAAAGGTCATAGAACAACAAAAATTTCGCTCACTAGAGACTAACTGAATCAACTACAGATAAATATATTTAGTACTGTCAACAATTAGATTCCCAACACTGAAATTTCCGCAATGAGAACTCTTATCCACCCCGCACTCTTACCACCCTACAATATTACTTTTAATATCTACTTCAACTGTTCACAAGTAGTCAAGATCTTTACAGACCTAGATAATTGTATTGTTACATAATTATATTATACACGGCACAATATGATTATACAGTGTAATAATAATAATAATAATAATAATAATAATAATAATAATAATAATAATAATATCAACAGTAATAATAAAAACCGTAACTACATGATATAATTATACAATAATAATTAATTGTATAACTGTACTGGTGTTACAGACATTAACCATAACTGATGACAAGGTCTGTAATAAACTTGTTGTTAAGGATCATATTTTTATATGTTACATTTTTTCAACAACACAGAATTACAAAATTTTAAATTCATATTTTCTCATTTTTCCTTGTATATTTTATATTGCCATTAATAATAATAATAATAATAATAATAATAATAATCCTTTTTGTACAAGAATATATTTTATAATTTTGTGAATATTGCGATGTTTCAATAGTATTTAACTATCATCATCAGATATAAATTAATAAATTCAAAATTAAATTAATTCCTCGTAGATTAAAGGGAATTTTAATCATAAACTGAATACAATGTTTATTTTTTAAAATCGCAAATTTTTTGACGTCAGGGCTCTGGGTGAAATGTTACGACAAAATCACAAAAATTCATGTGGGTATCAAATTAAAGAGAATCTTAACTAACATCTGAATGTAGTATTAAGTTTTAAAATTGAACGTTTTTGGTCCCAAAGTGTCAAGAATTTCAGAAATCTGAGAAACATTGTGGAAATTTAGCGGGGTGTCAAACTAAAAGGAACTATATCCCAAGTCTGAGTGGTTCGAATTTTTAGTGTTTATTGTATGATTGTGTGCTCTAAAATTGTTATATTACTAAAGATAGTAGACAAATCGGGATTTTTGCAATTTTTCTCGTAATAAAAGAATTATCTGTTATCAAAATTTATATAATAATAAATGTACTTCATTCAAAATAGTGAGCGTGTTCTGTAGCTAAGGGAGGATAAAGATAATAACAAAATAAACCTCTTCTCAACAGTCCGTAAAGGACCAAGGCATAACGCAAAGTTTTCGTGCTTAGTGGGGCGGTTGGATGGCTACTACAACGCGTCGCCAGCCGTTAGTAGCGGCATTCACAGCCAGGAGGCGCCGCTGTTATCTTAGTCGCCTACTCAATTTTGCCTCACGACGCTGAGTGCACGCCGTACTGAGCCTCCGCCGGGAATTGAACCCAGGACAACGCACACATGAATTGCGCGTGCTAACCACTAGACCACATGGAGGCTCAAGGGAGCATACTAGTTAATACATTTGGGCCTAAATGGCTTTATGGAAAAGGTATTTAATAATAATAATAAAATTAATAATAATAATAATAATAATAATAATAATAATAATAATAATTGAACTGAATTTCTGCCTGTACGTGTGAGTTGCATACGAATTTTGATATGATTTTTGTATAATATTATTTTCGATTCAAAATGTACGGATGTATGACGATCAGTAGCGAACATTGAACGAGAAAAGCTAGTTCTCGATTTTAAATCGACGTCTGGCTTTTGTGTGTCTTTTTGGGGGCATGTCTGCCGATTGGTTTGGAATGCATTAATCGATTTTCGTATTTTCGTAATACTTTGCATGCGTGTCCAAAAGAAATCGCACAATTCTATGCTGAGTATCAGTTTAAGTATCAGCTTAAGTATCAGCTTAAGTATCAGATTAAGTATCAGATTAAGGGAATTTAACCAAAATCTGAATTCAGTGTCAATTTTTGAAAATTTCAAAATTTTGAGACGCCGAAAAAGTGGCTGAAAATTTTGATAAACTCGCAAAAGTTCATGCGGGTTATCAGATTACAGGGAATTTCAACTAAAATTTGAAAGTAATGTTAAGTTTTGGTTATTTAAAATTTTTGGGAAGCTAGGACCCAAAACGTTGATCAAAATTCTGATAAATAGCAAATTCACGGAGTGTATTAAAGAGAATTTTAACCAAAATCTGAACATAGTGTACAGGTTTTTTGAAAGTTCAAAATATTTTGTCCTCAGGGCCCATAAAAGGGGATGAAAAAATCTGAAAAAATTGTAAATGTCCAGCTTAGTGTGAGACTGAATTTTTAGGGAACTCGTAACCGACTATGTTTACCATGTTAAATTCATCAATTTTGAGAGTCAAATCTCAGAACCTGTAAAAGATAAAAGTCTAAAATGTTAGCACGGAAGTAAGCACATTATACACTAAAAACATTACTGGAATTATAAAGAAATTATCTCAATTTCTTGATTTTTTCACAATTTATTATGTTTCGTTCCAAAAATATGCATACGAAAAGCATAATTAATATTCTTTTACGTTTTCATTTTTCAGTGAAACTATATAGTTCTAGTAGTGTAATTATATCTCTACTAATCCAATATCTACAAAAAAATTCAGCTTGATAGTTTACTTGGTTTCTGAAATAATGTGACATTTATCTAAACAAATAGATTTTCAGAAAAACGTGTTTCTGAATGTTAAAGTATTTTACCTGATTTAAAACAGTCCAGCTCCATACTCGGGGTCTTCATTTATGTCCATTTGGTTCTATAGCTTTCCTTCACATTTCTGGTTGACTGTCTAACCTTTGTCATCAATTCATCTACTGCTGTCTCTGCCTCAAGAATTCGTTGCAAATTTTTTTTTTCATTACCTTGATCATATTTGATCCTGGTTTGATCCCTAATTTTTGTAAAACTTGACACTTACTAATATTACCTCCACTGAAGGTCAGCACAGCATCATATAAACCCAAAAGTATTGAGTCCAACAAAAATATTTTTTGCCAATCTATTCCAAATCAGATGGTTTAGCGACTAGTTTGCATTCTGTGTACTACAATGAAGACATTTTTTAACAAATTAGGACGACTCAGATCAGCAAATATTGACTTGTAACCATTTTTGTTAATACAAAATTTTCATTTGTAAACACAAACATTTTCTTTCCAATGGTAAAAACCCCATGTTTCTACGATTTGTTATAACGGAGTTGCAGATTTCTAAAAAGTCGTTATATTATTAGCAGTTTTGACAGAACTTTTCCTTCGATCTCTATTTTTTTAAATCATAAAAAATTTATTATCAGGCGCCTAATTTATTTAAATCACGTAAATTTATCATCTAATGACTCAGAAATATTGAAGATCTTTTTAAGACAAAAACAAAAAAGATCGATTTTTGGGTCGATTTGGCGGTTACGTGTGCCCTTAACAAAAAACCAAGAGAGTTTTAACACAAATCCAAATATTTCGAATTTTTATCGTGTATTGTACGATCGTCTGCTGTACAATTGTTACTTTATTAAAACAAAAGTAGCAGGGTAATTGGCATTTTCGTAATTTTTGTGGTAACTGAAAAAAGTTATAGATATAAAGTTATAGAACTTTACTTTGTTCAAAATAATGAAAGACTTCTGCAGCTCACGGAGCTTACTAGTCATCAACCTGCCTCTTTTTCAATACATTTGTGTGAATTAACACAACTTACCCTGAGTATCCTTGTCTCCGTACAATCGGAGTAAATGAAATCAACAGTCAGCGACACGGTCTCAGCTCGACTGACTGTTACCTGACTAATGTGCGAATTAAAAATCGAACTTGTCGCGTTATAGGTTATGCAGTGTTTGCAAGCTGGCGATTTTATTACACATACGGTACTAAAATCTTTTGTATAAAATTTTATGATAAATATTCTATACAAGGCTTATCGTGTTTTGCGATTATTGGCGGTGCATATTTTTTTGTAACTCTACACTACAATAATCATCATCATCATCATCATCATCATCATCATCATCATCATCATCATCATCATCATCATCACAACAAACAGTCTCTGCTTCTTAAAGTCGCCCTTTTATGATGACGCGTCTGACAACCGATGCCGACACCGACACTTACGAAAATTTCAATGGAACGAACAACAACACTAACTGCGTTTTGTGGTTTAATCATTGCTTTAAAACATGTGACTTTGGTTTTCTTGGCGTTTGTTTGAGACCAACAAAACGAATTCCTGTTCAGATAAGCACGAAGCCCGGTTAAAATCTGTTCTTTCAACAACAACCAATCTTCCCCAAAATTCAGAAGGAAAGACAGCAGCCTCATAATTTTCTGAATGCCTTTGTTAGAAGGGATCATACAACAAAACTTTTATTGGATTTTAAAATGAATCTCGCGAGTCGAGAGAGGAGAGCTCAATGCCGAGAAATAGAGAAATGGAATTTATGAGTGAAAGTGAAGTTCGATCTTATGTCTTCTTCTCCGTCTACTTCTTCTTCTCTTTTCTTTTTTGCATGGATTTGACCTTGGGTTATTTCCGTCTACTTTAGCGGGTGGTAAACAAACAACACAACTAAAATATATTGCGTCCTCTGCAATCTAAGCCGTTGTGACCCTGTAAATTAAATCTTAAAGAAGTTTAAATTAGGTTCTAGGGTAAAAATATAAATAAATTACTAATTATTTTTGCTATTTAAACCTTGTTATTTAAAACTAAAGTAATGTAGAAGATACTAGAGTAATATTCGAATTTCAAAACTAATTGAATTATAATAAAAAAAAATACTCGGATAGAAGAGCTATGAATAGAAACTATTGTAGATACGAATAAACTAACGCCCATCAATCAATTAACCTATTGTCACGGCCGAAGTCATTATCCGGGCTATTGGGGCGTGCTCGATTGCTTTTAGATGGCATATTTTTAATTTTCTAGAAGTCTCGGCCACCAACCGGAGGCCTTCTTTAGTAGTAAAAGTTTTAACAGGAAAAAAGACAGAAGATGCACGGGGAATCTTGCGCCCTAGTGTATTTGCGTTATCCGGGCCGGAGCCTGATGAACGCCAGGTGCCAAGAGCGCAGCGCTGTTGTTGGCTCGGCACAAGGTGTTAAGGTACGGTCCACGAATACATGAGATCATGTATGTCGTGCGGGCGTCTCTATTTTTCCATGCTCCAGCCAGTCGCCAGGCCGGAGGCCCGGCACCGTGGCCCCCTTGAGGCATAGCCCTTAGGAGCTTAGAGGCGCGCTGGCGTTGACGAGAGGCTCAACCGCCCGGAGGCGAATCGTCCGAAACGATGGGTTGCTACAGCAGGGCGAACGGCTCCCGCTATTGGGCGTTGCACATCTTGCGGTTTCCCGTGCCCTGAGTTTTAGCCCAGCAGAGACGGCAAAGCAGGTGCTGACCGTGGAAGTGATTCTGTGATGTCTGCCAGACACTGTGCGACTTCACTGTAAGGTTTAGCCTATGTAGGCAGGATTCATGGATTCCAGAAAGTGTGGGGTCACGGTTCTGAGGGGTTCATGAGAAGAATTACGGGGGATCGTCTAGCAGCACCCATGGGCGCCTGACGCGGCGTGGGGAAGGTGCGTTGTCCATGGTGTAAAAGTTTTAAAAAAGTTCGACAAGGGATGGTAGGCCGAACGTACTCCTGACTGAGGTGAAACCAGTAAGTTACTGGGGAAACGGCGTTCCCCATATAAGATACCATAGCCAATCACAAGCAGGACTGTGTTATAGGGGCTGAAACGGAGCCATTCACAACACAGCTTTATTCCGATAGGCTCGGTATTCCGACACCACGAAGCGTAACGTTCGCATCCTTATAGGTGAATACAGTCGTTGCTCTCGTTTGCGTTCTGCGTGAGACGACCACGTCTTTTCCGAGGTACAGCCAGGGACCTCAAGGTAGCGTCCTAGGGTCTCTCCTGTTTTCTATCTACGTCAACGACGTACCTAGAGAGCCTAGAGTCCAGGTAATCCTGTTTGCCGACGACACAGCGGTTTATACCGCCGATCGGAACATTGACAGAGCGATCATTCAACTCCAGCGCGCACTCGATGCGTACACGACCTGGACGGAAAACTGGAAAGTTGCCGTCAACGATACCAAGAGCTCCGCGGTACTATTCTCCAAGCGCCGGAAGGAACGGCGAAGACGAGTGAGACTCGGTCGAACGTATTTGCCCTGGTCGAGAGAAGTTAAGTACCTCAGTGTCCACCTTGATCGTCAGCTCACCTGACGTGTCCACGCCCAGACGATGAGAAAACGGGCGTCCACTCGTCCGACGTCTCTGTTTCCGATACTTGTCAATAAGGCTATGACCCGCAAGCTAGATAAGTTCATCGTCAACTCGTATTTGTTGTCGATCAGCACCTACGCCATCCCCGTCTGGTGTTACCTTGCCGTTGTTCATAGAAGAAAGCTGCAAAGCGTCCTCGACAGGGGGCTTCGGCTAGCGGCCAAAGCTCCCTATCGGTTCCCTTCTCGTCTTTTGAGTAGTGGACTAGGTGTCCACTCCTTGGATGACACCGTGCGGCGTCTTGTACGTAGATTTTACGTTAGAGCGGCAAGGGCCCAGGCAAACCCCCTCATAGTCGGCCTTGGCAAGTACAGTCCACGGCCAGGTGATTCTGAAAACGGCCTCGGCAAGTACTGTACTAGAATGGTCAAGCACTGTACTGTACAAGCATGCCGTTGTAACGGCCCCTAAATTAACATAAATATTCCGTTCTGAGCGGCCTACAAGGCATCAGCTCCTACCGGTAGCTCGGTACTTGTAACCCAGGGGACGTCTCTGACGCGCATCACCTCAGCTCTGACGGCTGCGGCTCTGAGTAGTCACTTCGCTCGCTTTCATATGCAGTCGGTCAAGATCCAGAAGCATGCCTCCATCGCAATGAACCTGCGGTAGGGTTGCATTGCGTCGTTGTAACGGGGTGTCTTTGCATCCACGGCAGGGTTGACCTCAAGGTCAACTATTATGCGGGTTCATGTGAGTTTTTTGCGTCTTGTGTTGTGTATTCAGTGTGTGTGTGTGTGATGTCTTATAAGTTTTATAGTTGGTAAGTTTTATTTACGACATTTATTCACTTTTTTTTACCTATATATTATATAAATACTTTAGTGTGTATGGTTACATCATCTGGACAAAATGGAGAATGGACGACTACCTAAGGTTGCGTTTCGATATTTGGTACAAGAGATGTAGACCAAGATTGGGATGGAGAGATACGCTGTGAAAACGGAACAAAGTGCCTACTCCGTGAGGTGAAGAATAAGAAGACTTTAGTGTGTTTTGACTCTCTGTCGGTTGTGAGACAGAGTATTGTTCATCTTCTATTTAGGATGTGTTTGCCTGGAGACGGCTACCGATTTGTTGTGTAGGAGAAACGTCGCTTTATATAAAAAAAGCAGTGAAGGAAGAAGTCCGACTCACTAGTAGGCATAATGTCAGTAACCCACCACTGACGTCTTTTAAAGAAATTGTATTTGTACGTTGAATTTACTGTTACGACAGTCTACTGATCGTCGTATGGTACAGTGGAAAACAAAATACAAGACACCAATTACGTCACTAATCACCAGCTTTAATTAGCACAATTAAACATTTGTAATTAACAAGACAGTCTCTTACAACAAATCAAATAAAAATTGTTCACACGCAATAAAAATGTTTAACTGATATATAAAACACAATTATATTACAATTGTCCCGCACGATTATAAAACACATAACACTTCGCCACTAATAACCACTTGAACGCACAGAGTAATCGCCCGAACAATAACTGAACTATAATACTACGAACAACATTCCAATAAATCGCAACTCGAACTAAAACTGAACGTCTCTGAGTACTTGTATTTATACCCCGCCGAGGTTCCAGAATATTCACTAACTGCGGGTCAAGAATGCTACTATAAAACACCAGAACATAATTGGTTGCGGCCTTACACACTGCAGGCGCGGACCGGTGAATCCGGAACAATCTCGCAGCTCATGTCGAGAATCACGTACGCACATAACATTACACTCGTATTCCACTGGATCGTTCGAGAAACGCGTAGATTGTTCTGTAATGTCGTAACATTACGAAATTCTGCTGTTGTGCTGAAGTTTCTAGTTCCCTGGTGAGAACAAAGATAGCAGCGAAAGTCAGAATCTGCTTCATAATTAAGTTTTCTCGATCGGTGGAATACATGAAATTTCACAGTTTACCGCAACAGTCCAACACGGGCTGGTACGAGACGTCTTGTCCATTGCTTACTTGTAATTTATTTTTAGTTTGAATACTGTTGTTACCAGAAGCCTACCGAACAACCCAGAACATTCTCCACTCCCCCCGTCCAGTGTGGCAGCTGTGCGTCATTCAACTACGTGATTCTACTGAGCTCCAAGAACACTTGAGATACTACGCATTAAGCCGCCGGCGTCGTGCAGTAAGGAGGCAAAGCTGTACTGCACCTCTCCGGGGTCTATATAAAACCATAGCAGGCGGATTGTCAATTCAGTTACGTGAGCGATTTTAGCTAATGCGGATTGAGTGTGTCGAAGTGAAGTAGTATTGTGTTTATAATTGTTGTGAGATTAATAGACATTGTGTAATATTAATAGACATTGTTATTGCGTGTGGAGAGATCTAACTGGAAATATTGTACGAGTTAATTACGAACTGTTTAAATGTGAAAATTAAAGCTGGTGATTAGTGACTTAATTGGTGTCTTGTATTTTGTTTCCACTGTACCTACGACGATCAAGTAGACCGTCGTAACAGTGGTGTCAGAAGTGGGATAGAACGGTTAACAGTGGAAACAGTGGACACTTTGTACAAGACGAGTGTGATTCGTAATTAATCGGTAAACATGGATCCCAGTCAGATGATGGAAGCTTTACAAACATGGCTGCGGCAGACACAGGAAGAAGCAGAAAAACGTCAGGATGAGATACACAGACAGGAGGAGGAAGAATCAGAAAAACGACAGGATGAAAAACGCAGGCAGGAAAGGGAACGTCAGAAAGCATTAATGCTAGAGACAGAGGAACGACGACGACAGGAGACAGAGGAACGGAAGGGTGAACAGAAGACATCAAAGCATTAATACAGGAGCAGAAACAGATGCAAGAACATAATACCGCAGAATTGGGTCTCCTACGAGGTGAGCTTAATAAACAAGTTACTATAAAATATTGGAGGTACAAGAATCAATGACATTAAAAATAGTTGAAGTAGAAAAATCTGTCTCGAGTGTTGAAGAATCGATGTCTACAAAAATATCTGAAGTAGAAAAATCTGTCTTGACTGTGGAAGAAGCTATGTCAACAAAAATATCTGCAGTAGAAAACTCAATGGCAAACATAAGATAACACATTAAAAGTGAAGTTGAACAGTCCATAAAGATTAAACCAAAACAAATTTCTGAACAGACTGTACCAGTGATAAAGACAGAAAAAGACACAGAAAATAAGTTAATAGAGAAAGTCACTTTGCCTGCAGTAGGGACAGTTCATGTCAAAGCTCCAACCTTTGACGGAAGCAGTCACTGGGCAACAACGTACCTCCGCCAATTTGAAGCTGTCGCTCGCTTAATTAAATGGACGGAAGAAGAGAAAGGACTTTCACTAATTCTTGCTTTAAAAGGACCTACAGCAGAACTAATACAGAAAGTGCCATCTGACAGTCAGAACGTCTATGCCGAATTAACTAAAGCTCTGGAATTACGGTACGGTGACCAGAATTTGTGCGAAGTGTACCGTGAACAACTTAAAGCGAGGCGACAGCGTTCAGGGGAGAGCCTTCAAGAGTTTGAAGCGAATGTCGACCGACTGACGAGATTGGCTTATCCTGAAGAATCGGAGGACTTCCGGAAGTGGCTTTATCTCATTATGTTTATTGACGGTATCAGAGATAGTCAGTTACAACAAGTGTTAAGAATGGCTCGGCATGATAATAAATCAGACGCTCTTGTTCATGCTCTCCGTTTTGAAGCTGCCAAGTCGGCGACCTACATTAATCAAAGTATGCCATCACGTTGTAGCCAAACGGATCCAATACCACAGTATCGTCATACCGGACGGCATAAAGAGACGATTCAAAAACAACAGTTTAAGAAGTCAGCAGCGCCACAACGATCTTTCGAACCAAAGGATAAAAACAGAAGACCGAAGTGTTACAACTGTGGGAAACGTGGTCATCTACAGGTAGACTGTTGGGAGAAGAAAATACCGAGAGAAGGGAGTGATCGCACCAATTGGAGAAGTAAAGCCCCAGAACAGCACACAGTTCACGCTACATAAGACTAGTGGAAACCTGATTGTTACTGGATTTGCGGAAGGTAAACAAACATCATTTACAGTTGACACGGGCGCTACAGTGTATATTGTGCGCCCTGACTTAATCAGCAACCGACGGCCTCAGATTAGCTCTTGTAAAATACAGACTTTGACTGGAAGCCCCGTCAATGTGTTAGGAAAGATAGACGTACGTGTATGCCTGGGTCTTCTCGAGTTTAACCACCAAATGCTCGTTGCAGACACTGTCGATGAAGTGATTCTTGGCACGGACCATTATGAATGCCTACGGATTCGTTGTGGACTTAAGATAGAATGTCCTGGGGGTCGGCCAAGTGAAGATAAATCTTTGCATGGCTAAAATGACAAGGTCTGCCAACCATTCGATTAAGCAAGTGGCATTGGCCGAAGAAGAAGTCAACAAGTCTGGTCAAGAGGAACCTTTCCTATTCCAGGCGGAAATCGAAGAGGAAATAGCAGAGGAAGTACAAATACGTGAAACGGCAAAAGGACTGACTGGAAAGCCAATTATGGGTGTCAAGGAAAACCCCTTGTTTGTTTGTGAGTTAATAGAAGCGCCCGGGGGAAGAGTTGCTGAAGACGAAGTTACGCAAGAGATTGTTGACGAGAACCAAACAGACTTGGATCGGCCAGTGGTGTTTAGATCATCATACATGACGCTACGGGAGTGATTCCAGCAAAACTAGCGGTTACGCGGAAGACTCGTATTCCCGGGAACTTGATGTTCGGATCACACGAGACTGAATTCGAAGAACCGAAGAACAAGCAAGGACGTCTATCTAGATCGCCTGGCCAAGCATTACTTCAGAGACGGTTTGCCAGTTCGAGACGAAGAGGTTTAAAGAGGGGGCCGTGTTACGAGAAGCCTACCGAACAACCCAGAATATTCTCCACTCCCCCCGTCCAGTGAGGCAGCTGTGCGTCATTCAAGTAGGTGATTCTAGTGAGTTCCAAGAACACTTGAGATACTACGCATTAAGCCGCCGGCGTCGTGCAGTAAGGAGGCAAAGCTGTACTGCACCTCTCCGGGGCCTATATAAAGCTATAGCAGGCGGATTGTCAATTCACCATCCTCACATCCGTCGACTAAGCACAGATGTCGGCCCACCACCTAGACGACACAAACGCCCCCGAGCATTGCTCGACGACCCCCCATAAGCAGTTACAGAACATCTGCCCAATCCCCCCGACCTTGAATATTCTCACGCTCCTACTCCTTCCTTCTTTCACTTGTCCGTGCTAGCGCTCGGCGACAGACTAGGGGGGGAGGTCTGCGCTTGGCCTAGGTGTGCTTAGTGCCACCTCTGGTGGACGCTGCCTCCTCCTACGCTCTCTCCCGTGCGCCGACATTGCCGCTTGGCAGCCCTCGGCGACTTTTCCTGAGCGGCTAGGGGCGCCCTACCCGTTGTGGGAGGGTAATTCCTGCTTCTCAAGCGAAAAGTCTTCGAGGTCTCCCCCATTCTGCCGTCGCGGGTCTCTTCGAGGTCCCAGGGTCCAAGAAAAATCATAACTTCCTGTCCCTCCAAAATAAAATTGATGGAGGTTCCATTCCTTTGAAAGCGCGAGATCGCTAGCCAAGGTAACAAGCAGGCAACATGCAGTCATCGGGTATCACCCGGACACTGCGACCACCTGAGCACGACTAGCTGCTGCTCCGTTCAACTCTGGACTCTGATTGTCAATTCAGTTACGTCAGCGATTTTAGCTAATGCGGATTGAGTGTGTCGAAGTGAAGTAGTATTGTGTTAATAATTGTGTGAGATTAATAGACATTGTGTAATATTAATAGACATTGTTATTGCGTGTGGACAGATCTAACTGGAAATATTGTACGAGTTAATTACGAACTGTTTAAATGTGAAAATTAAAGCTGGTGATTAGTGACTTAATTGGTGTCTTGTAATAACCTACGACGATCAAGTAGACCGTCGTAACACTGTTTATTTCCTACATTTTAGTACTGGAAAAATAATTAGTAAATTTTGATACGTTCTGGTAATAATGAATGTTTGTTATACGGAAATTCTACATTTGACTTTTCCTTTTCGAAAACGCTGTACATTTCTAGCAATTTAAAAGTTCTGGCATCATAAAAACAAATTTATTTTACAAAAGTAAAGAAGAAGTTAATGTGTTAATTTCATATGTAATTCATGAAGTTTCGGAAAATCTTCTTTTTTTAAAACAAATTTTGGAAAACCGTACAAAACAGCCAAGCTGTGGGGAACGTCCTATATAGCGTTTTGCATCTGCCGCCGCAAACCTGTTACGGCAGGAAGTTTGCAGGATTCACACTAGCTAACTGAATCAGTTATTTTCAGAGAAACGAAGACTGCAGCAGAACAGTTGTTAACCTGTCGTCATTGCGAGAAGGTCGTGTTGTTTCTTCGTGCCCACTATGTTTCTATTCTCAGTTTAAAACTGAAATTTGCAGGTATGTACATTTATTTTTATATTATACTGCAGATTTAGATGTAGCTCATTGATTTATTACTTATTTTGGGTTTTTTCCATTATGTGTCTACAAACAACTCTCGCAGCGTTCACGAGCCCGCCACCCCCACCACGGTTCCTACCAGTCCCTACTCCTACAGTAGCGGTATGAAGTGGTTAGCATACCACTTGCCAAGGCGGATTTGAAAAAAAAATAATTCAAGACGGGGGAGTAAAACCAATGATAGGAGAAATTTGGGAAAATTATAAAGCTTTGGCCCACATGACCTATTCTAAAGCTATGTAATACTTATGGCCCTCTTAACGGCACGAGGCAGGTAGACGAGGCACGAGGCACTTTTAGGCAACGAGTCACGCTTAGATCAAGAGAGCCTTTGACTGCATCACAATTCGTTTTCACCTACAGTATTTTTATCCATGGATACCTCTCTCTCTCCAGTTCCTGATGTGGATTTTTTTAAGTTGATCTTCCACATCCAGCAGTCATCGTTTCTTTGCCCTTTATTTTCTTTTTGGATCAAAAAACGCTCCACCTATCATTGTTTCGTCTTCCTAATTTCCTCCGCAAGGTCGACTTGTCCCAGACAATTTACTCCCAGACACTTCACGTAGGTTTACATCACATGCATCTTCATTTTTCATTATCGCCTCAAGTTCTGTGTTCTACCTCGCTGCCATATATTCCCATTATACAATGATCTATAAATTCGTATGAAGTTCAAAAACAAATTCATTAAATAGGATCTCCCTTTCAAAACAATTTAAAGCACTTAGGCCTATAGTCCAAGTCTCAGATACACACGGGCAACTATTGAACGTATTTCATACAATCTGAGTTTTGTATTCAAGGAAATCAGCCACAGGGATAATGTTTCCTATGAATAAAGTAAGTTGTACTGCCACTGACTATTCTTTGATTTATTTCACCTTTAATTCTGTTAAAGTTACCATGAACTACGTTCAAATACTCAAATGCTTTGACAGCTTCTATTCATTGTTTTACGAAAAACTTTCATATCTCGTGTCTTTCCCCTCTCTGTCTGTAACATCACGGTATTAGATTTTCTGTCAATCAAACATCTGTGACTTTTCTACTGAAACACACAGTACAGAAAAACCTGACCCCATCTCGTCGGACGTTATGTCAGCCGCCTGAGTTATTATCCTCGCAATCCATCAACATCTGCATGTGATTTACGTACTGGCCATAGCTCAGCCATTAGCGATTGCAACATTACATCCGCGCGTATGATATTTATAGCGAGTTAAAAATGAGACTTACGCGTTGCGTTGGCGTGTTGTTCTCATGTTCCACTATAACAGAAATATTCGTTACATGTCGCACTGTAATGGCCTGCATCCGCGTTCAAATGACATTTACTAAAACAAAAGAGTCCTTTTTACACCCCCGGGTTTAAAAAAATCCATCGTATACAACGTTACAAGTTTTCCGGTTGTTACTTTTTTTCTCGGAAAAGCAAGACTGTTTCGAACCTCTCCGTCACCACAGAAATTTATTACATCATTAGTGTTGCATACTTTCTGCAAACAACTGTCTACACCGCCTACCAACGGACGTCGATATAGACGCACGCACGCGCGCCCCCTTCAATTCCACACGCATACACGCTTCAATTCTATTCTTTCTATTTTTTTCAATGTTTTGTTTCTTTTATTTCTTTTGTTATTTTTATTAGGAGGGTTTTTAATTTTATTTTCACGATTATTTAATTTACATTGCATAAATTACACAATCTAGGATTGTGAAGTAATACTTTGTTTTGAAAAAAGGACCGACGTCTTCCTCATTTCGGACTACAGTTGGCAACTCAATCAAAGTCATTTTGAACAAAGTAAAGTAATATAAAGAATAAAAGCATATAACGTAAATAATAAACACGAAAGAAATGTAAAGAATGAAAGAAACAAAATAAACATATGAAAGAAGAAATGAATGTAAATAACTAACGAAAGAGTAACTTTGAAAAAATGAAACAATGTAACTAACTGCACAGCGTAAAGGTAGAATCGTAGACTCCAAACAGAAACGATAAACGTGTTAGTAGTAGTGGTATGGTAATCACCCCTCCTTCACACCGCTACTGTAGGAGTAGGGACTGTCGGGAACGTTGGTGGGGCTTGGCGGGCTAGTGAACACTGCGAGAGTTCCTTGTAGACACATAATGGAAAAGACCCTTTATTTTTGTACAACTGCACATTATTGATTCTTTAGAATCAATAACTGCTTGGAGTTGATTCTTTACACTTTCAGCATTTTATAATGCGGTTTTCATACAACACTTTTAATTTCACTTTCAATATATTTTGTCACTATATAGTATTTGAGAAGTAAATAAATTTAGTTTATCTTTTGCTGTTGATTGTGCAGCTATCTTTTTATTTTACAACACTACGAACTTTCCTCACCACTGATGTCACGAAATAACTTACTACCTGCCCTTTCTCTTATTACAGGCGACTGGTGAGAAAAGAAAGGTCAAAACAGTCAGCAGAAGCTGCAATAACGGTAAGCGACGTTAAAACGTTCTTGTGCGAAGCAACAGGAACCAGATTGCGCGTGCATTCACCGAAAGATTGCTACAAATGCCCAGAAGTTTCCTAAATTTGGAATAACTTTCTCGCTTCTAACAAACCGTATAAAGAACTTGGGTTTGGGCTGCCGAGTTGGGGGACGTCGTCAGTTAGCTCAGTCTGCCCGTAGTAAACATCCGATGGACACTGACAGTAACGGTGGAGAAGTGTAATTACCAGTCGTAGAAAGCATGGCAGCTGATAGGGCTTCAGTAACAGCATGAAACATAAGCCGGATCGTATACGCAGTACTGACGGGACAGGTTTTTTCATGTCGTCAGGCTTAGTAAATATGTTACTAGAGGCTCAGGGGCCCCTGGCAAAGTTTCAAGGTCTATACCACCTTCGAGGTATAGAACCTTCGAGTTCTATAGAATGTTATTCTTACATGTTTCTTGTTGTTCGAATAATTTCCGTACCTACTGAATCTACTGGCCTGTTACTAGCAAAAACCGGATCAGGAATGGAGCATCAAGTTATTCTTACTGAATAACTGAACGTATAAATATGACAGTTACTGAGAAAATTTCAATTTACAATTGACACTTTGTTGTTTGCGGACGATCAGGCTATTCTGTCGGATTCTGAAAACAGATTGTAGATGGGTATACATTTGTTAAATGGAATCCGCAAAGACTCTGGATTGCAGTTATCCACAATTAAAACCAAGGTGATGGCTTTTTGTGGAACTGATCCCGTACGGGAAAAAATTGTTATAGATGGTTCTGTTCTGGAACAAGAAGTTTTGAATACATGGGCTACAGTGTGTCTTATAATGCAAGCAACGACGTGGTGTTTAAGTTGCATAAGTTTAACCTTATGTGCGGGACCATCAGGCGAACCCTTAAGTCAGCAAGTAAAGGAACACGCCTAAAATTCTATAAGGTGATGGCTCTTCCCACACTTCTTTATTTGTCTGAGAATTGGACTTTAACGAAAGGCCAGACCAGTCGCATCCAAGAGGCTGAAATGAGATTTCTCAGGCACGTGGCAGGGTATACTCTCCATGATCATAAAAGAAACACAGATATACGGCAGGAACTGAATATTATGAGTATACTCGACAGGATCGCCCAGTATCGGCTGAATTGGTGGGAACATCTTTGCCGAATGGATGACTGCCGCATCCCCAAACAACTATGGAACTATAAGCCAAGGGGACGGAGAGGTGTGGGACGTCCGAGGAAGCGCTGTAATATTTGCCTATTTGAGACCGGAACAAACCATTCTTGGTTTAAACCTTGAGAATAGTGATGTTGATGATGACTGAGAAAATTGTGTAATAGACAAAAAATTGTGTAAAAACTGACAAGTCGTTTTGCAATAGAGAGAAACAAGAAGTCGAAATCGAGGGTAATTAAAATGCCTTCGTATAAATTTTGCTACGTAAACCCAGTAAAATTTTAAGACTTCTTGGAAACGGCACCAGTTTTCCAAACTGGTGGTAGGTTTAGAGTACTCCAAATGGTACTAGTTCTTCAAACTGGTATCACTAGGTGGATACGTAATTTTTGGTTAGTTAGCCAAGTGCAATTTACACAAAGGCCTTTTAATTAGCTCCGAGTTCGACTTTTGTTTCTTTATTGCAAAATAACTAGCAATTTTTACTAGAATAATTTTGTCAATGTAAAAAATACAGAAGGTCCCCTTTACCTTCTGGGCCCCTGGACATTTTCCAGTCTATCCAGCCGGTAGTTACGCCCCTGGTTACTGCCGTAGGAAAGTCGTTTATTTATAGACGAACTATATCGAGAAAGGGGAAACATACACACTGTGGTTCGTGTATAACACCCATGATTGAAGGATGCTACCGTAGAAAGAGGCTGTTTGTCAGATGGCCGTGTGAAACTTTTAAGAACTGGATAAATTAATTCTGATTCTTTTTCAGAGAGGCTTTCTCTCTTTATCACTGAAAATCCGCCAGCTCATCTAGTGATTCTTTTAGTGGATTCTCACTACTCTCACTTAAATCCAGAAAAGTGTTCCATTAGCTAAAGAAAAATGTATCTACCTGTAACGAGCAGAAAATTTTAAAATTTTTAAATTTTCACCTCGGCAGAGTACGTTCACACGAGGCAAGTGTCGACGACTTATGGTGGAGCAATAAATAAGGAGTAATTAGAAGGTGTCAGTGAAGCGTTGCTGACTTGACAATAGAAACACATTAAGTTCAATCCAACTATAGAATTTGGTGACGTAAGCTGACAGGGAAAGTTTCGTCCAGAATTATTGCTCTCCGCAGTTGCAACAAAGTAAGTAAGGACATTCACACCCGTACCGAGAATTGTAGCAGATGTTGACCATGTTACGTCAGTAGACGATAAACGACAAAAACGAGTGAGACTCCATACTACAATGAAACGGATGCGCTGCACCTTAAGAAACAATACTGGAAGATAGGCTGACAAAGACTACAGTCATGTTACGCAGCTGGAGGTATCGTCTAATTGACAGACAAGAATTTACGAAGGGAAAGTTGGGGTGACTTCAACGACCAGCAGATGTTCGAAATTAGTTATAGCCAGAAAAAAGGGGTTAGAGCATAGAACAATACGCCAGGGAGACTGTAAGTACAGATAATGGGATTCTATAGAAACGCAGAGTTTACTCAGACAATAGGCTGATAGACAAGTGTTTAATAGCCGTAGTTTCTTCGAAGCGGGTCAACGATCGTCAGGGCAGAAATCAGGGAGACCTAAGGACCTATCAGAGGCCTTCAGCCAGCGAGAAATTTGATGGTGAGGGGTGTTTCCATGGCAACTGAAACGAAGAACCTATCGGAAGAACTATGACGTAGAATCTTGACATGGTGGGACAGTATTTTCCAAGAAAATCAAAAACTGACCAATCTCGAAATGAAGTAGGCGTGAAGCGCGCCAGAGACAAAATTTTGAGTAGGGACGAATTAATAAAAACTATCTGCCCAAGACAGAGACAGTCAGTGATACTCAATTTTTAGACAGTCAGTGATACTCAATTTTTAGACAGTCAGTGATACTCGATTTTTAGACTGTCTACACTCAATCTTTGAAACAGTTATACTAAAGTTTTACAGTCAGAATTTTCGGACAGTTTACATTCAAAATATCAAGTAGTTTAACTTCAAGTGCGAGAGACGGTATATCATAAACTTTCAATTGTTTACTCAAATCATTCGGAGTTAGTAATTATTCAAAGTTCAGAAGAGTACATTAAACGGCGGAATGCTAACTCGAGTTCGGAAGTTAGATCGGTAACAAGTAACTTAAAAGACTTAATAATACGTTCAGATCGCGATAGTGATACTTACCGGTGTGCGCAGTAACGGACTTAGTGAAAATTACACCAAGTGAACAATCAGACCGTTACACCAACAGACAGCATCACTTAACGACATACAAATTATTTGAACTTAATATTGTGTACGACACATTATCAACAACATAATGAACACGAAACATTAAACAAACTAATAAATTATATGAACGTTTGATGAAGCAGCGACAAATGGAACTAGACAGGTATATTGACTTTAAAACGAACTCACAGCATACACAGTAAGATGAAACATTGATTGAACACCGAAATCCAATTATTCACATATACAAACGCCTACGCGAGTGATCGGAAGAATAAAGTGTTAAGTGGTTGTGATAAAGCAGCATCCGACGGAATGTGTCTACGAGCCATCTCCATCACCAGAACGAGACTTCGTCAACAACTAATGGATATTCAATAACCAAGTAACCATTACTATTAATTATTTCTAATTAATAACTTCTACTGACCTGGTTTCTTTCAAAGAATTCACACCTGAGAAAAGTATTAAGAAAAGTAATGAATAAATCTGAATAAAGTAGTTAATGAACGTATAAACAAAAGCTTATTTGGGATTTAATGAACGCATTAAATAAGTAGAATATTGAATTGTAATATCATTTGATTTATATATGTATGTATGTTTTCTTTGTTTTTCAGCATATATTGAGACATGTCTTTGTTTATTATAAAATATGTATGTATTTCAGGTACAGCGACGTAACCTATGTACTATTATAATATGTTATGAGTGATAATTAAACTAGTATTTTAGTTGATCATAATATGCGTTCATTATTACCAATGCGACCCAAATATTAACCTATAGTTTGAAGGAATACAAATAGATTTTAAGAGTTTCATGTGTTCAAGTAAATTAAATGAATTGATAACGGTAATCTATTAAATGATATCACGTATGTGTTGATGAGAATCAGAATAGTTATACATAATGTTAAATGGTTGCCTCACACACAGCATTAAAAGAATCAATTAAAACAAGTAAAAACTTATTATCTATTGCACATGAATTTATATAAAATTCAGTATATAAACTGTGTTCCAACACGTGAGCATAGTCAGAGTCATAAATAAGATTCAATTATACACATACATGTAAGAGATCGATAAATTTTGTATTTAAGAGCAAACACAATAACAATATTAATAACCACAAGTGTGATTTTACATTTACTACACATTTGCATAAATTGACATTTATAATTTACCACTAATCAAATATGCAAATAAAAGTTATAAATTTACATTTATATACCTCATGACATTTTCTGCTCATACCAGCCTCTCGAAATGGGTGTTTAAAAAGTAAAACTGCTCTCAAAGCCTCAGCGACTTCACGAGATTGAATCAAACAGAAAAGCCAAACCGCAAAAATTTTCATTTTCTTTTGAACTCTGCATTTGCCAAAATTTTGTTCATAAAATGCGAAATGTATCGTGTAATAACTGAGGAAGCAATACCAACATCCAAACTCACCGCTGAACATCCAAGTACAAATCTCGAAATATCTAATTAACCTTGCCTAGAAAATTTATCTTCAACGAAATCCTCATTTAATCTAGTAAAACTCGAAAGGAAAAACTGATTTCAGTGCAAAGTGTAATACCCCGTCTGCGCGAGTCAAATTATTCCCATTTCTCTCGTGTCGCACCCGCCTGGCTCTGCGCACGAAAGTAACCATTTATCTTCTGTTTTTCAGGTCTCTACTGACCTATGCGGCTCCCGCTTGGTGGTTACTTCTGTCAACCATCAAAAGGTGTAGAGATGTAGACTGGAAACATTCCAGTCAAAAACCCTCCGTTCGTTGTCGGGATCTCCTTGGTTTGTCAGGAATGATGTAATTCGAGGAAGTCTTCGAGTTCTTACACTGTCTGTTTTTGTCTGGTCGCTAGCTGTAACTCTTTTTGCTGCAGCTGCGACCTCACCCTCCCCTACCTAAGGACCATCAGCACCACGCAACCTCCTCCATCGATTCGGGCCAAACGCCCTCGGGAGATTCTTGACAACACGCCATAAAGAAGTCCTCGACCGTAACTTCTTGTCCCAGCCCTAGAGTAACCGTCGAAAGCTGTCCTTTCTTCCTTCCTCGCACGCTGACCGCGCTGCTTGCAGCTGTTAGCTCTCAGCTTCGCGAGGACCAGCCGACGGCTCAAGGTGTCTACTAGCTGGGCTTGAAACAGGCGACACCTGTCTGTTGCCTGAAGCGGCAGTGCCATACACTAAAGTCTTCTCGCCCCCGCCATCTAGTGAATGATCGTGTTGGCGGTTGTCCAGACCAGTAATGGGCACCTGTCTTCTGAACCAGCACTATGTTTGTCATCTGGCAGCCAGTGGGCTTGACACAGATGCTGCAATAATGCCACGTCTGATGGCAACACGAACACGGAACCAATTGGGAACGACAATGACGATGATTGGAGCAGTGATATCCATTGGTGAGGGCAAAAGATAATTTTCCAAGTTGGATATTAAAAAAAAAAAAAAAGGTTCAGTATCAAGTACAACACGAGGGAAACCCATCAAATATTCCTGTAATAACTACTTATTGCAAACAATATTAATGCAGATGAGAGATTAGTGTAAATAAGAATTTTTGGCTTACCATTAAAAATTCTTTCTGTTCAGCTGAACTCACGTCCGCTAACCCTCAACTCAACACCGGCTGTTTGCGACAATTACACGTTATGTGATTTGTACCTTGAAGTTGAATTTAAATCAGATTTATTTATTTAATTCAGATCGGCAAACCCTTAATAGCTGCCACTAACCAATTCATCGTTTATATAATGCATTCGGGGAACCTAGTCGCGTTTAAGGTTGCCGTGTGGAGTTGAATCTTAAAGTGGAGTTGAATCTTAACATACAAGAATGAATGATTGTTAAGAAAACATTTTTCTCAAAACTATTTATATGGAAATCACTTTCAGTGGAGCAGAATACATCACAAGTACACGCTTGTGTTGTCACAAGCTGTAGAAAGACGTTTCAGCACATGTAGTTCTGCGCACAGATGCTCAAATTTAGAATCAAAATGTTAGAGTCCCGTATGAATATGATAAATCCCGATTTTGAGACGTTGAAAAAAGTCAATTCCTATTTCTCAATATTGAATGATGTTTTAATAGTCGAACGAATTAAGTTTAACCCATTGGTTTTTCGTTTTCTTACAAATTATTAAGCTGCTTTGATTTGTGACACAGAAAACGATTGATGGAGGAAAAACATTGACCTGGGCAGGTATGCCTCATCAGAATTTAAAATGTAGTTATAAATGTAAACAGTTACTTTAGTCCTATTAAAAGTATGTACCGGGCTGTTTGGCCGTGGTCCAGGGTTTTCAAACAAACCAAACGTTTCGACAGCACCACTGGCTGCCAACATCAGTGGAATTCGAGTCTACCTGAACGCGGGTTGTTAACGTCAGGCCCACAGTACTGTGTCGTTTGCTGTGTCACAAATCAAAGCCGCTTAATAAGTTGTAAGGAAACGAAAAACAAATGGGTAAAACTTAATTCGTTCGACTATTAAAAAATCATTGAGAAATTGGAATTGACTTTTTTCAACGTCTCAAAATCGGGATTTATTTATAGCATGTGGCAATTAACAGCATTTACCTTTTCAATTAAAAGGATAGCAGTTTTTAAGTTACTGCAGCTTTCGTACGAACACTAGACTGCTAAAGCACTTCTTTAACTATTAATTCTCCCAAATTCTTCTTCTTCTTCTTCTTCTTCTTCTTCTTCTTCTTCTTCTTCTTCTTCTTCTTCTTCTTCTTCTTCTTCTTCTTCTCCTCCTCCTTCTTCTTCTTCTTCTTCTTCTTCTTCTTCTTCTTCTTCTTCTTCTTCTTCTTCTTCTTCTTCCAACCCTCTTCTAAGGTGTAGAGGTTGAGCAAAGGTCTCTCCACCGTGGTCTCTGCATGGCCAGGACCTTGACTTCATTCCACTGAACTCACAGCCCCTACAGAGGGCACCTCATATTGTCCTCTCAAGTCATTCTTCTCCGGCCCTTGAGACTTCTCCCAGGAATTCTTGCCTAATACAGTTGTTTTGGAAGTCTATCCCCTTCCATCTTCTGAACGTGTCCAAACCAGCGCAACTGTGCTTTCTTAATTCTCATTCTTATAGGAGTCTTCCTGACTCGATCTCTTCTTGCCTTTCCTTCAACCTTCCTGAGGTATCTCCCAAACTCACTTAATATATTTTTGTTCTCCCAACATATGCTTACAGAAGTTAACTTATCTTTCTTTCCTGATAAATTGAGCATGGTTCATTGGCGGGGATAAAATGTGCTATTTCTGCCTATGGCAGAGTTTAGTTTGTCATTCCCTCACCTACTGCGCTTCCTCGCCTACTGTTAATCAGGATTTTGTAGCCAATCCTGATCAACGATATAATCGAAGAACTGTGTAAGTTTTTTAAGTTTTTTGTTATGCGGAGTGGTTTCCTTTATCGTTGTATTCAAAATGAAATACGCCAACGATGCGCACATTCTGAAACAATGTCGTATTCCTGTATTCTCTTTGACAGTTCTAATTCCTGTATTCTCCTCCAAAGACGTTGACGGAGATGAAAATCGAAGCCTGATGTTTGAGTATTTTCAAATCCTTCTCTAAAAGTGGACACGGTGGCACTTGCAAACTCAATAGTCACCTCGGTTGATCTCCAGCCTGGCAATCAATTTTTAGTTCAGACAATATATTGCCTGTAGGTATCCTTAATTTTTTCTTGTTAACGGTGCAAACACTGATGATACTACTCTCGTTCCGTCAGAACCACTCCCAGTAGCCGGTTGGGCAACGCGTGAACTGAAGGTTCCGACCATAAAGTATTTCTGCCCATTACTTAGTACAGTATTTGTTTTCCCTGAGGAGAACAGAAACTAGCAATATATCGTCGATAAACAATTAGATCCTTGGGTCCGTTAGAATTTACATGTTTAGATCATATACAATTTTTTATATTTTCAAAAAACGTGATCATAAAGGTAACTATCAAAAATTAATTTAGGGGGCATTTGTAATTTTTGTTTGTGTGAAATCATTACATTACAGATCTTAAAGAGCGATCATAGCCAATATGTTGTTAGAAGAACTGTTTAATTTTTGGGCTTGGTTAAGTTGTGCCCAGAAGAATTTTATTACGTGGTTCATAGCAATAGTAAGAATGAGGTAGGCCTATAATAAAAAATGAAACTATTTATAGCATAATTCGCATTTTATTATGCTTATTTATAAAAAGTTTCCATTAGTTTTACATTTTATAAACATGAAATGATTCATCAGTTGCATCTTTATTATCACATCTTGTTTCATATGGTATCGTATGGTATCATATATGGATGATCGTGTATGTGGTATACATGGAAGGTACTTAAAGTAGTGAAGGTATACAGGTGGAATATAGGGCAAAAAATACTGTAATCCTGCATCAATACTGTTTTTTTGCATTAATATTTCGGTCCGGATAGAGATGACTTAATAATATATTTTATGGCGATCCAAATGGATGGGCAGGACTTTTCCTTTCCAAGTTAACAGTGTCGAATTGAGTGTCTGATTCATTGTTGTTTTCAATTTAAATATCAGCGAAGAGTCTCTTTTAAACGGTAACCATCTAATGTTTAATCAGTTAAAAACATGACCGTCAGCATTTTTTTTTTACCATATCTTCATGTAACTTAATTGACAAAAATTCAACTCTTTTCATGCTAATTACTTTAAACGCTGAAGCATTACGTTTAGAATATTTGACTATTTAAATTATATTATTATTTCATCCGGTGAGTACCTGTTTTTTCTGATTAAGCACTTTATACATTTCCAAAATTCCCATCCTTTTGGGGGAGGGGGGATAATAAGAATGGCCACTCGGCATAAATTTGTGGTCACTAGTTTTGACAGCTATTTCAGGCACACTGATGTTAACTGCATGAGTATCAGATCGACTTTTGTATTCCTATTTCGGGTCTTGCAGGAATGTAAATGTAAAAGTATAATTTTGTGTTTCTACTAGTAATTTTGTACAAACCACTATGTTGTCTTTGGTATTGACGAGCGCTTTCGGCAGTCAAGCCATCTTCAGGTAATTTACCAGCCATCTTCAGGTTGGTAAATGACCTGAAGATGGCTTGACTGCCGAAAGCGCTCGTCAATATCAAAGACAACATAGTGGTTTGTACAAAATTACTAGTAGAAATATTTGAGACCACTAACACTCTAATACAACAATAAAAAAATATAATTTTGTGAGTCACGACATGAGTTTTCGAACACTTTATTAAGTATGATGATAATTTTAAGAGCCCCTTCCCCCTTTTATTTCATTCCACATGTACGTTAAGGATTATCGAGAAATAAAAGTGGGAATACCAGAATTATAAACATATAAATTTCTGTTATATACTCCACGGAAGTGATTAGGTTGGGGAAGCGGAAGAGCCTTTTGTGGGTTAAATGAAGAACATTTGTAACAAGAAGCTAGTGCAAAGGAAACCTAAACTCACACTTATTATATAGTAGGTAAGAACATAATACAGCAGTTTTTCCCAAAGTGGAGTCCGCAACAATGTTTCAGGGGGTCCGCGGACACTTTTAAGAAAACATAGAAAATACCGTAATTTTCTCAGATTTTTATGCTATAAAATCGAAATTTTTAATCTTAAAATAATTAGTAGAAGATTCCAGTACTTGTTTTTGTTCAAACTAACTGTAACCGTAAAAGTAATTACAAACTAATGGGTTTAATAATGTCTGTAAATCATGTTGTGTAGCAGATATGTTTGTCAGCCGAACTGAGTAGAGCGCCACATCAACGCAAAGCTGATCGCGCTGTGTCTTGCTTGTAAGCACTGTATCTAAGCAAAACGTTTTTCCGTGTAGCTGGTTTTACGCCTAAGTAGCTGGATTCCAACACGTGTAGCTGGAAAGATAGAGCCGAGGTTGGTAAAGTTAAGAAATAAACTTGATGTCGAGAGTGACTTAATATTGAAATTATCAGATATTAAACCTAATATTGCAGAGCTAATTGTTCAAAAGCAGCTTCGTCCTTCGCATTAAAGTATGTTTGATATAATTGATATTGTAATTTTTCAAGTTAAGAGAATTTAGATTTTAATACGTTTTAATTAAAATATAAGAGTGTTCATATTTACTGTTTGTTTTATTTCATAACTCAGATGGGGTCCGTGAAATATTTAATTTTGTAGGGTCCATTGATTGAAAAGTTTGGGAGCCACTGTAATACAGGATTAGAGAAGAGTTGAAGGTAACTGGAAAGTGACAATCTGTTACTAAGACGTTCACTGCTGCCGTCAACATTGTTGGAAATAAAATCAGGGCTATTGGGCCGCGGTCCACTAAAGCCTCACCTCTGGACGCCACCATTTCAGCGAATAAAACGATTCTAGAAATCTGATACGGCGTTCGTCAATAACCGCACTACTGCGGCAAAGTACTGTGGTTACTGACGAACGCCGTGTCAGTTGTGTAGATCGTTTTATTCACTGAAGATGGCCTCCAGAGGTGAGGCCGAAACGTCTGAAAATAAAAACTTTGAAAGTAACAACTTTGGTGGACTACAGCCCAATAGCCCGCGGATTTTATTTCCAACAATGAAAAATTACAAATACAAAAAAGAATTTTGGTTTTCTTTGGGAGACTGTCTTCCTTAATCTTTCTAAGTCAAATAAATTTTCTTGTTTAATTCTAAAGTTTTCTCACTATTTCATCTTGTTCATTATTAATTTAATTAATAAAGTTGTGTTAGTGGTTATAATGACAAACAAAAAAAACACTGTTGCACACCACTGTAGAAAAAGCGTTCCGATTAGCACTTTCAAGCTTCACAGCTCATCGTCAGATCAGAAATATACAAACTGATTATATACACAATCGGATTGTATATTTCCGATCTGATGATGAGATGTGAAGCTTGGAAGTGCTAATAGGAATAATTTTTTTATAGTGGTGTGCAACAGTGTTATGTCTGTTTGTCATTATTAATTGTTAACTTGACCCTTTAAGGAGCGGAAATATTTTTTTTTTAAATATCAACTTTTATTATTAAATATTATTAAGAATGTTATTAAAATTCGTGAAAAAATGTAAAAAATCTATTTCAATTATATACATATTTCTTGTATTGACTATGAGAAACAGCAAAAACCTCTTCTTTGCAAGGGGCAGCTGTACAGTCTACACCGACTAATTTGCAATGTCTGTAACAAAAACTGTTTACAGACTTGAAAGGTCTCTT
Organism: Magicicada septendecula; assembly: GCA_034769895.1. NCBI lineage: Eukaryota > Metazoa > Arthropoda > Insecta > Hemiptera > Cicadidae > Magicicada > Magicicada septendecula. Next base: position 290,003,560 of record CM068376.1, read on the forward strand.
TCCACTTGTAAAAGTGCTTGTAACTAACAGTTCTAGCAGAACCGAATCCATCGGTTCTTGGAATAGCAGATGACTGTACAAGTCTTCTGAGCCACCAAGTTTGCTTGATGGCTCATAATTTGACTAAATATAATTAAGTCACTATCGACTCGGAACACAAAGTTTTTTATGGGTAAAATCGTAAAAGTTTTACCTTATAGCGTGAACCAGTTTTCGCTTATTATAAGCTTCGACAGAGGCTGCCACTGGGAGCGCTGTCCGTCTTGTTCTTGGCGATGGCGTCGACTTTTGAAGGATCGATGTTGTGTGTGTGAATGTGATATGTTTGAATAATACATGTGATTTGAATTGTGTCTGTTCGTTTAGGATGTCGTTTTTATGTGTTTTTGTGTATTTGTATATTTCAAATTATTCAAGACTGCCTAGTTTTCGGCCTTTTGTGTGTACGTGTAGAATATCCATGTTGTTTTCGATATTTGTGTATGTATGGCTTGCTTCAATGAGGTGGTTTGCAAAAGTCGACGCCATCGCCAAGAACAAGACGGACAGCGCTCCCAGTGGCAGCCTCTGACGAAGCTTATAATAAGCGAAAACTGGTTCAGGCTATAAGGTAAAACTTTTAAGTTTTTACTCATAAAAAACTTTGTGTTCCGAGTCGATAGTGATTTAATTATATTTAGTTAATCAACGGACACGTCATGGACAACGAAATCCAAGAATCATAATTTGAATCAACTGAAAAATCGATGTTTCTTATATTTTAAGTAATTTTCCGCTTAAGTTAAAAATGAACTTATTAAAAATGTATACGGAAGTTCAAAACTATCATCTGATGAACAATGGACTTGGATAACTTTGTTCTGAAAATATTTATGAGTTGTAACCGTGTCTGTCACTAGCGCTGCTACAGCTTGGTCTATTGTTACTCTGAAAAACTAGTATACTAGTATTATGCTAGTATTTGCTTGAAAAATAAAGAATTTGTAAAAAAAGAACTGTCTATTTTTGTACGCTGAACCTTCCAGACGACAACAAGTTTTCTTCTCAGTATAGGTATGAGGTACAGGAAGACTACTGACATTAAACTGACATTACTACGAAATTCATCCTTACTTATTAAAAGACTGCTGTCATTTACAACAATTTTAATATTTCAGACTTTTGATATGAACATCCCCTACCCACAATCCAGTTGGGTGTCTTAGCCTTCGAGACGACCGGCAATGAGTGCTGAGGACCCAGTGCCGGATTTACCACTAGGCCGCGGGCTCAGAGGGGGCCGCAAGCTACAGATATTTCTTGAAATTAAATGATCAATTTTTGTTAATAATACAAATGGAAGACAGTTCTTATTTAAATATTGCGCGCTTATTTTTAAGACGTTGGGATCCTTGAAAACTAATCTGCGCATGCGAATTTTGAACGTCCGCTATATTGCCACCGAATTTACACGGCCGTGGTACCACCCTTGTTTGTTATCATTGTTTATCTGCGTTGTGACTGAACGGTTTGCGATTTGAAGTTATGTTTTTATTTTGCTTTGAATGTAAAGAAGGTTTTTAGCTTTGTGTGGTGGCAGCGTTTTGTTTCGTTGGTATTTATTAGAGTGAAAACTTTATGAACATAGAATTGTATCCGCACACTAAACGTATTCATCATGAACATGAACATAAACATTCACACGGATAGTGGGGCCTACAATCGTAAGCTAAAAAAATTAAAGAGGAAGCTCATTTGGAAACAATAAAAAAAACTCAAAAACTAGATACAATTTTTTTAAACTACGCCAGTTTCTAATGATAGCCGTGCAGTTAAATGTGTATCAGAAACTGACTTCACTGTTCCAAGTACTTCTGCAGCAGAGGTTGCAGACGATCAGACCATTAATAAGCCCGTGAATAATTTAAACAATGAATGTAATCAAAATAATTTAAAAATTATTGTTTGTATTCCAGGGTTTAATTTATTAAATCCGGATAATGGGATACTTTAACGTCAGATTTGACTGATAGTAGCCTACTGGTTTGAAATGTAATAGTATTAATCTTACATCAAATTTCTTCTGCAGTACATATATTACTTCAAAGTCACAGCCGGGGTTGGGGACCGCTCAGAAAACTTGGCCTAGGGCCTCAAAAATCTTAAATCCGGCACTGTGAGGACCTGTGGACGATTGCCGGAAGAACGTTGTTCCGACTTATACGAGAGAAGTGTAACGAGAGAATCCTTTATACACGAGAGATGATCGTGCCAGAAACATTAGGCTGACTATGATAATCATTAACGAAATTACCTTGATATATTGATGTATGGAATTTGAAATACTTGTAGTAGCAAAACTTGAATATTGAATTTATAGAAGAGGAGTAAATAGAAAACGTACATTATTATTATTATTATTATTTTTTTTTTGAGGAGGAGAGTATCTGATAAAAATGGAGAAACAAGAATTCTGAGGGTCAAGAATTGCGAGATTAAAGAGGGTTCTAAACCCTTTCTGGGTTAAAAGAACTAAGAAGCCTATGAACTTGTTAAAACATTTGATAATTCAATAAATTTTCGAGTAAAGAAATAATCAGGTTGTTCATTACAAAAGTAAAAAGTATAATATTATGTTTATCAGAAATGTCAGCACTAACGAAAGGCACCGTGTCAAAGAAAATAATGGAAGACGTTTCTCGCCACCATATGAAAATGTATAACAAACAAGGAATCCGTTCTTTAAAAACTCTAAGCGATATGGGGGATTTCTTACGAGTAAATCCTCTATTCGGACTGGTTTCATCGTAATATTTTTGTCGCTTGACGTTTTGATTTCTGGAATCTGGAATCGTACTTAGAAGCTAAAAAAAAAAAAAAAAAAAACAACTTAAAAATAAAACACTGAAAAAATATTAGCAATATATACATAACTACGGTTAAAAAACTTTTCATAAGTCATACAATCATTAGACACAACATGTAGGAATAGAAATATAAGGCTAAACTACATAATACTGTTAAATAAAATTAATCAACCCCCCGCCCCTCTCAAAGGTAAGAAAGATTCATTTTATTTTACATTATTTTATAGTCTAGTCTTATATTTCTATTCTTATATGTTGTGTCTAGTGTTTGTATGAGTTATATTGTTGTGAAAAAAATGTTTTACCATAGTTATGTATATATTGCTAAAATATTTTATAATGTTTTATTGTAAGTTGTTTTATGCTGGTTAGCTTCTGAGGACGCTCGCAGATTCCAGAGATCGAAGCGTCGAGCAAGAAAAATATTATGACGGAAGAACAGTCCAAATAGAGAATTAACTGGAAACAAGGAATCGTGGTGAAAGAGCGAATAAAAACAAATTTAATAATAATCGTTATAAGTAAAAGAAAGTGGAAGTACATTTTGTTATATTGTAAGATAGAATGAAACAAAGCAAACGAACTGCGTCACCAACAAAAGGAAGCCTGATGAGCGGTGCAGATGGAGTTAAAGTCGAAAATATTCCGCAGAGTAAAAACACAGCGTACTGGTCCTTGTCAGTTGGTGTTTGAGCAAAAATAATTTTCTCCCAAAATTACACATACTCAGGTTTCAGATAACGTAGTAAGTAATCCGATCAGCTGACTCGCAGTTTAATTAACGTAATAACAATATATCACTGTTTCCAATATATCAGTACCGGGTGATTCCTTTCATACGATTTCGTTTCAGACTGTTAACAAATCATTCTCCGTTTGCAGTTGTTGAATGTTAATAGTTATACTGATTTTGAATGTTTCGCTTATAATATATAATGTTATTAGCTTTGGATTGCAAATTATTGTTATTAAATTTGAGAAGTGTCAGCGTGTGTGGCCCTTGACCCGCCCTCGTGACCGCATCTCCATACTAACAGTTATCCGTTATTAATGGTTACACTTCCTTTTTGAAGAAATATATGCATTTTTGATATCGCGATAAGTGTTTCAGCAACAGAATACTACCGACCGAAAAATTTTTTACACACACACGCCCGCGCGCGCGTAATTTTTTTTTCGTAAAAAAGAACGCTTCACAAAATAATACAGCGCAACCTCTGTTTGAATTTATGTAAAATCTGATATATGTGCTGAGTCCATTGTTCGAACTGGTTGCACTCAACGTACCCGGCCATCGCCTGTTATCCTGCAAAAGTCGAGTGTTGTTTCTGAAATTCTGCTTACATTCTCGTCTGGCCAAAGTTTCGGTTTGGACGGTCCACAGACGCCGTCTAACGTTTCGTATCACCCAAGGCACGCACGCGTATTTAAAAGAAATATTAATGAAAGGCGTTTGCTGATGAAAGGCGAACGCTACATAATGTGACGGGATTTACAACACAAGATGCACGTGCGATCGAAACTATGGGAATAATTCATCTTTCATTTTGCTTTCGTTGTATAAAACTCTTGCTAAGGTTACTGTTATCAGATTGTTAAATATAGATATTCCACTGGCTTCTAGTCAAACATCATCCTACACATTCTGTTATACTGTAGTTAGTTTATTATAATAACTTAGTTAATTTGTAATTGGTTATTATAAATAATTAACAGTTTTAATTAATTTGTTTGTAAATGGTAGTCAGGAGTTAGTTAAATTGTTTGTATTTAATTGCTTTACGTTTAAAATTATTCATTTTTTCATTTAAATAATTTTTTTTATTTAAACCTATAATCCTTTAATTAAATTTTAACATTTTTCGTGCGGACATCTTAAACAGATATCTACATATTTAGCATTTGGAATAATCTCTGTTCTCAAATTTACCACAACTTGTTCTTGTGCGATTAGACTGTTTTGTAATCTTCGGTCAGTTTATGATCGCAACGTCTAATGTTGCGTTCTCTTGGTGACAGGTTTCTGGCCACCAGAAAATAACTTTTGCTTTATAAATGAACATACTAGCCGGGCTTGTGCAATATTATACAGTTGCTTTTTATTTGGAAATGCGAATATTTGCTATAGTGTAAATAAAAGAAAAAGGAAAAGGAAAAAAAAACAAAAATGTACACTCATCTACGTTGATTCTAAATGCAGAAGCGGTTTCTTTAAGTAAAAAAAAAATCTGTATAATATTTACCTTATTTCTTCCGTCGTGTGACTTCGTTTTGCGTTTTGATTTGATTTTACGCGTTTCGAGACATATGTCTCGTCATCAGAAATAAATAAAATAAAAATTCACTCTTGCGAGGTCGTTACATATTAAAATACAAATATTCGAAAACGATCACACACACACGCACACACGCACACACACACACACACACACACACACACACATTTCGAATATTTGTATTTTAATATGTAACGACCTCGCAAGAGTGAATTTTTATTTTATTTATTTCTGGTGACGAGACATATGTCTCGAAACGCGTAAAATCAAATCAAAACGCAAAACGAAGTCACACGACGGAAGAAATAAGGTAAATATTATACAGATTTTGTCAATAAGTGACTTGGATACCATTTCAAACATGTCTTTCAAATTTAAAAAAACAAAAACAATATTAATAACGTGGTAAAAATTACACGTCTTATGTGGTACAGGGTCGTCTTTATGAAGTTGCCTGATCTTGCGCACGCCCAATGAATAAATAAAGAAAACTAATGCGCAAAAATGAGTTAAAACTAATTAGTTAATTATTATAATTATAGTACAAATAATAATTATATTTGTGTGACTCTGATCCTATTGATGGTTTTTATTTTGTATGTTTTACACTTTGTCACGAGTAAACAATTTTTCCTGTCCTACTTTTCTCTTAGTAGAAATCAGAAATCAAGCCAAGATCTTCAAGATCCTTCTGGAGTCAGATAAAAAGTGTGTACTCACGGTAAAGTGTAAAAAAAAAATAAAAGACAAAAACAAATAATATAAATAGTTAAAGGTTAATTAAAGATTTGTGTAGGAAAGGTGTGATTACATTCTGAGAAACGGTACAAAAATGGTAATGAATTGCAAGCTGCTGAGAGTGCAATGAATTGCAAAAATAAAAATGAGGAAGGTGTAAGAAATGGCAAACGCGGAGAATTTGATGAGGAAAACTGCGAGTGACGTAATACTTCTTATTTTCAATTTCCTTTTGCCGTTCAGGTACTTCCTAATCTCTATTCTACTATAGGCGAAGCGTTTAACATTTAACAGGGTCTTCCCCCTTCTATTAACCAACTTCTCAGTATACTCCAATCTTGGTTTTTCTATTTCTCTGCTTCCATCCGTTCACCCTTCACAACATTACAGTGCTCTTCTTTCTACTGTTTCAACAATTTTTTCCTACTGTAACAGATTTCTGATGGTCATATTCCTAACTTGTTCTCTCCTAATTCTTCCGGCTGCTCTCTTGAAAAATCTCATTTGACTGGCTTGAGATCTGTAGGGTCAGGTTTCCTCTCTCATATACGTACGTGAGTAGCCTCACTTCGTCTGTGATTTCCTTCTCGACTATGTTATTCACCTGGCGTCTATGTTGTAACAAGAACAACATGTCATTTACAACATTTATCAACAGTAATAGACTCCTTTTTCTAATTGCAAACATTATTGGCCGGGCTGTTAGGCCGCCGTCCAGAGTTTATGTTGACAGACTTTTCGGCCTAACCACCATCAGTGTCGGTAACAATTGGCACGGTGTCCGCAAATTCACCCCAGCGATGAGGTAGATACTGCGTATTTACCCGCTTATATACTCGTGCTGGTGTGAAAGTCTGTACAAGCGCGCATTCTTAAACAAAATACGTAGTGTCTGCCTCATCAGTGGGGTGAATTGGCGGGTGCCGTGCCAGCACTGATGATGGCCTCCGACGGTGAGGCCGAAACGTCTGTCAACATAAACTCTAGACCACGGCCTAAAAGCCCGGCTAATAATGTTGCCAACTACGAGAACGCCGGTCGCTAAAGCTTCAGGAACTCTATTCTTTTCTTGTAAATTCAAAACGGTGCAGAAAAGACGACATAGGTTGCTTATGGGAGTTAAAGGGCATACGAGAAATGTAGTGTGACTTACGTTGGTTTTCACCCGACTATTTTATTCCATCTGTCAGCCTAAGTTTATTTATTTATTATCAAAATACCCTTATACCATATTGGTGTCGGGTTACATCAATATATGATAAGTACATCAACTACACTCTATATACAAATTTTTTCCATCTTACTCTATCCATTGACAATGTCTTCGCTTCCCTCCAGCCCAAGCCTTTTTCTCTCAAAATGTTTCCCATCATTCCATCCCAAGTCAGTCGCGGTCTTCCTCTCTTCTTTCTCCCCCCTGATTTTGCCTCCCAACCCTGTTTTACCGTTCTATCACTATCCATTCTCTGCATGTGTCCCCACCAGCATAGTTGTCTCTGTTCAATAAAATCCAGAATCGATATCACTTCCAGGTCCTCTCTTATTTGTGTATTCCTAACTCTGTTCTTCCGTGTTACTCCTACTACTCTCCTAAGATATTTCATTTCTGCCGCCTGGATTTTACTTTTTTTGGCTTTTGGATAGCACCCACGTCTCACAGCCGTATGTTAAAACCGGTCTATATACTGTTTTATACACACTCATTTTCGTTTTTCTTGATATCTCCTTCTTATTTGTAAATCTACTGTTTAATGCATAGTATAATTTTATTGCCTTTTCAATTCTTTCATTTAATGCGGCTTATTTTTTCCCATTACTGTCTATTATAACCCCTAGATATTTGAATTGTTTGATTTGTTCTATCTTCACTCCTCCAATCTCTATATTTATTATTTTCTCCCCCATTACCATTACCTTTGTTTTGGTCTTATTTATTTTCATCCCTTTTTCCTGGAGAACTTCATTCCATATATTCAAATTACCCTGTAACGCCCTTTCACTTGTAGCCATTAGCACTACATCATCCGCAAAAGCCCCTTCTGCTACTTCTATACTTCTATACTTCGCAAGTTCCTGTATCCAACATGCATTTTCTTAACCTTCAATATCAGCCTAAGTACTACATATTTTTACAGGCTGATTCGACTTGGGATTAAAAACGTAGCTTGATTTTATGGTAGCCGCTAGTTCACTATTCCCCTACTTGTTGTTTATTAAGTGTAACTGTATTAAGCAAACCATCGTTAGTAGAATTAATTCTCTAAAAGCTACATTATAATTAGACGAATTGTAATGATTGTGTTTACGATGATACGAGTATCAGTCATTTGACTGTTACTAATGAATACTAACATTAAAATACTGATAAATAATATATCACTAACATGTGATACAAAGTAAGACGTCAGGGTTTATATATGAAGTTGTGTTATGGGAAAATCTTATTGGAATTAATATGGCATCAACTGCGTTACGCTGCAGTAATGTTTAGAGGAAAAGATGATCACATTTTGTCTACTTACTATATGCCATAGCTATGTGGAAAAATATTGTTACGATAATATACGACCTACAGATACGGTCTCACTAAGCGTTGTATGGTACAGTGGAAACAAAATACGCCCAATGACATTTAAACCTATAATCGAACTAAGTGTAATACAATAAGCTTCTATTGTACCAATTGGTTACATCTATTGTAACCAATGAAATCACTAGTTACCAACTTTAATCAATCACAAATAACAATTTGTAATCGACAAGGTACTCTCGTACAAGAATACAAGTTAAATTTGTCTACACGCAATAATAATGTCAAGTAATTGAGTTCCGCACTAATTAAAACACAGTAATCACTTTACACAAAAACCACTTGATACCGCTGAATAAATCGCTCAGCGTAATTAACTTCTAACCGGCAGCTGTTGCTGTACATAGTCTGCAGATGTTCAAGACTAATGTTCCATAATTTGCGTCAACAAGCACTTGAAAATTCTAGAGGGTACTTTAGCGCGGCCTTGACAGACACACGCCTAGCCGTGAAACGTGTAGAACGACACTATCGACTGTTTCGTCGTTACAATATTGTATGCGAGTATAAACATATTCATCATCATCATCATCACTCCAAGGATTAGGCCTTAAACCTGTTTCGGAACCCTCCTCCTCCTCGGTATACCTACATCACTCTTCCCAATAGGATGATAGCCCAAGCCAGCCACGGGTAGACGTATCTCCTGGTACAACGATACAACGTTTAATTCGCGTCTAATATCCTCGTTCTTTTTCCGATCCAGGAGAGAACAACCTTGCGACCCTGTTAGGCATTTCATTTCAGCTGCCTGAATCCTCTGTACGTCCCTTTTACCAAGAGTACACGCCTCACTAGCATACAGGAATGTGGGGACAGCCAAAGCTTTTTATTTTTCAGGTACCTATGAATCGTTCCACAGATGCGTCTAAATTTCATTAGCTTATTATCCCTATCAATATCGGTTCCATAGGAGATATCAAAACCCAGGTAATTAAAATGCCTAGCCTGATCCAAAATGTGATTATTCACAACTATGTTAGTTCTTACAGGATACCTGTCCTCAAATGCCATCGTTTTAGATTTTGTAGCAGAGATCTGTACCCCATAGTCTTGTATTGAACGTAAATATCGCCCTTTGTAACTGACCTTCTGTTTTCTGTATCAATACCATGTTATCTGCATAAAACAATGAATTCACATGAATATTTCGCTGAAGCGATATTCCCGAGTCAACTTTAGCTGTCCATCGGCGAAATATGTCGCCCATGTAGATATTAAAAAGTGTCGGTGAAATAGGGCACCTTGTATAAACATATTGTAAACACAAAACAGTAAAAACTACCTACAGTACTTCTTCTCATAAAGAAAGTGCAGTTGTATGCAAAAATATAATTATTCCACTATTGTGAAGTGTATACACTTTTGAGCTGTTAAACGTAATGGATGTCATTTATTATGTTTTGCAGTCTTATTGCTGACACAATTATGTGTTTATGCGTTTATTTGCAGAAGTGTGCAAAATTGTTAGACTCTAACATGTAATTAAAGAAAATCCAATAAAACGCTTTTGCTGACACAATGTTTACAACTATCAAAATTAAGTATGGTTATGCTTTTTACGAGAGTTTTACAATTTCTTTACTGTATTCCATCACTGTGACGTAGTATTCATATAAAGCCAGTCTTGGTGACGGTCGTCTTATTCTTAAATTCTTCTTAACAATTGCCCAAATGTGGCCTGAAGGATTTGTAATTACTTAAAAAGACGTCAGTGATGGGTTATTCATAATTAGCCTACTAGAAGGACTGACTTCTTCCATCATTGCCTTTTTTTTGTAAAACAATGTTTCGGCTACAAATCAGTAACCTCTTCAGGCAAAAACAAATACTAAACCTTTGTCGTGTTTACTTGCTGAACTGCTACTTGTCATATTCCGGACGAGGCCTTTCAGTGTTTCCACCGTTTTCAAATCTTGAACTACGACGATAAAGTTGTTTTCAAGCAAACACGACAAAGTTGGAATTACAGAGACTGTTAATTCAAATAACAAGATGAACAAATACTAAAATAACAAATAAAAGCTCATACAATACTGTTTCACAACCGACAGAGAGTCATAACATACTGAAGTAATTATTTAATTTTTGTGTATTATGTAACTACTTTAGCATGTTTTGACTCTCTGTCGGTTGTGGGACAGTGCTGTTTTATTTTTTATTTTTTATTTATGATGGTTTAGTGTTTGTTTTTGCCTGAAGAAGCCTACAGGTTTGTTGCGTAGCCGAAACGTCGCTTTACAAAAAAAGCCAGTGGTAGAAGAAGTCCGTCCTTCTAGTAGGCTTAATAAAGGATTTGTATGTGGACTGTTAGTTGGCCAAGGAAGAACGCTGACATTATTTTCTACCAGAAGATTCATAATTGATCGGCCTTTGTACATAAACCCGCATAAAAACAAAATTTCCATCAGGGAAATCTGTCGTTAAGTACTGATACTGCCCCACAATCCCTTACAATTATAGTCTTCTAGTCCCTTTGGAAGCTCCATACCATTTGAGATTAATTGCTTTACTGTCTACACAATGCACTGAGCTCGCAACACCTCAGCTTTGGTTCGCCGTCTATACTGACCGCTCTCTTCGCCTAATGAATATATGAAATCGTCAGAAAATACAACCCGAAAAGAATGAAAAAGTGGCAAATATATCTACGTATTTGACTGTGTCTAATTCTGTAGCACATCTCCACTTTTCTCACAGACGAAAGTGATACACTTCGGGACGTAATTTTATATAATCTTATTAAAAGATATTGATAGGTTACCTTGCTCCTATCATTCTAAAATTTCTCTAAAACTTTTGTGGTCCAAATGAGTCATTTAAAACCACTGCAAGAGTATTTTAAAGTTTTTTCATAGTCTGGATGCTGTGAGGTCAGTGGCGCAATAGCAGTTCCCTAACAGCTGACGATATATTTCCACACCATATGCTTTTACACCATTACAAACGTCTTTACTGCTTGCTCTATGCGTCTGGACAAGTTTTCTCTACTCGTAAGTTTCTACTGTGTTTCGGCTACAGAGTTGCCTTTTCAGTTTTAAGATGGACGCCCCCACGTTTGAGTAAAATATTTGGCTGCTGATTTTTACGAAATTTTTTTTTAATCGTACATCGTTTTGTAACGTGTTGTTGGCGGTGGCGGATTATCCACAACGCTAGGGTATGCTGCAGCATCGGGCACCAGGACCTCAGCTGTCAGACGGGGCACCATCCAGCCCTCAATCACAAAAAGGTTTTGAAGATAATAAGTGTGAAAAAAAACAAATACCCTCAATCCAAAGTCATAAAAAGATGTGTGCACACTTTTCGACGATCTTCTAATAGAATTGAGCAATTTGTGCCGCGAGTAAAATTGCAAGAAAGAGGTTTTAAATCGTTCGAATGAAGACGATAGATTCCATGATACCTACTACAGTTTGTACGCTGAAAGTATTAAACTGGATTATTGATTGTAAAATGATTGTTGTATTTCCGAATTTATTCATTGCTTTTATCGCCTGCTTTTCACGATTCCAATAGCTAACTGGGAATCTGAAATATCATTTGATGCATTCAAACGATTAAATATATGTTGACTTCAAGTATGGGAGGTGAGAGATTATCTTTGTTAGCAAGTTTGAATATTGAAATCGAGATACTTGAATCGCTCGATTTAGACGAAATTATACAAGACTCCGTTAAAGTAAATTTAAGGAAAAAATGGATCGATTAGTATTTTCTAAGCTTAAGTACTACTATGCTCATTGTAATCACTGTTTAGCAAAATATTTGTTGTAATCTGAGACTTTAATAAAATAATTTTTAACGTTCGAAATTGTGTATGCCATTTATCAGTATAAATAATGCATAAAAGGTTGACTTTAGAATCGGGGGTGGGGCACCAATCTGATGGCAGCATAGGGCACCACGCGCTTCTAATCCGACCCTGGTTGCTGTGAATACTTTCTTCCATTAATAAGGAGTTAAACAAGGACTTTTTCTTTGGGTGTGTCTGTTAACCTTATTATAGTCTCATTTTCAAAAAAAAAAAAAAAAAAAAAAAAAAAAAAAAAGTTCTAATAAAACAGAGAAACTAATTTTTATTTATTCTGTGGAGTTTAAGCATCTCTAAAAAGCTTAACTTTACCATAGTTTATAAAAAAAGAACAGAAAACTTGACTTGTTATCACGAATCGTGAAACAAACAAAACAGCTGATATAAAAGTCTCAATGAGTACAGTTTGAGGAAATTTTTACAAAACAAAAATTTTCCAATTTATTTTTTAAAGAGACGACTGATAATTATAGAAAGATTTACTACATTGCAGTCAGTCCCACAGCTTTGTTAGTGGCTAAAGCGCATGAAAGCACAAAACTTTAGTCAAAATTTTTCGTTGTGTCTAACACACGCTTCTGCTTACTTCTGTATGTCTATTGTTAATTGTATTATACAGTTTGTACAGTTTTCTTTCTTGTCGATGTTTAATCAAATACTTAAGGTAGTATTTGCGGTGTCCTACTACTACTACTACTACTACTACTACTACTACTACTACTACTACTACTACTACTACTACTACTACTACTACTACTCCACGGCGCTACAGCTTATGAAGACCCCTGGCCTCCAGAACGACATGCATTCAATCATTTCTAGGAGTCCTGTGCGACTCTTCGCCACCTTCTGACCCCCAGTTTTCTCAAGTCTTCATCTACATCGTCCACCCATCTTCTTTTTGGCTTCCCTCTTGCTCTTCTTCCTCCCGGTCCTCCAATGAATACCTTTGTCACTGCCCTATCCTTTGTCGTTCTTTGTACGTGACCTGCCCATCTAATCCTACTTGTTTTATCACTGTAACGATTTCCGGTTTCTTGTGTAGATCGTACAATTCTGCATTTGTCCTGATACCCCGAATTCCGGCATCTAGCACACCTCCATATATCCTCCTCAGAATCCTTCTTCCCATCTTCTTATCACATCTTCTTGGGCTGAGGTAATGGTCCAGACTTCTGAAAAGTACAGTACTAACAGCCACATTACGGTTTTGTAAATCTGGACCTTGGAGGTTCTAGAAACCTTTTCTGGATTTTAGGACAGGCACCAAAGAAAAGTAGCACCTATTCCCCATGGCCGGTTTGTCTTGAATTTCCATTGCCATCTGTTACCGTTTTCTACATAATTTAAATGTTTAACGTTTACAGTTCTGTAAATCGATAAGAGCTATTTGATCTTTGTATATCTTTGTTGTATTCGTTCTATTCTTTCTGTTGTATATTGTATCTTTATATTCTTTCTGTTCTTTTATTTTGTTATCGCTAATGACCTACTATGTTTTAGCAAAATCATAAATAAATCGATTTAAAAAAATATAAAACCTCAATATTTCCTACATTTTCAGTTTATGATGCTTTTCTAATCTTGTTTTCGGGAAACAAAACCGCTTTATTATTTTCTTTATTTATTGTTTTTGTTTTATATTTACGCGACTGATCGTCAGCCGTTCGCGTACTACAAACGGACACAAATTCGCGTATGCAACAGCGACACTGTGCGTCAGTGCGAGTTAATTTTTTCCTCATGGAAATAATTAATACTGCAGATAAAATCAATTAGCCATTCGAGTTATATTGAATACACGTTTTTGTTTTGTTTGTTATAAGGAAGAGCCGCAGACTGGTCTGAAGTTGCAAAGGTTAACCGTACAACACTCCCCCGCGCGAACCGTTCGCATTTGACTTAATCATAGGGTTTTTATTCAAAGTTTTCTTTTGTTAATGAGACGTCTTATTCTTTTTTTTGCGCCAATCTCTGGGTCGTAAAGATTAAACTAAATATTACACGCGCGGTCAGAAACGTGTGCTGGGGAGAAAAAAGAGGGAGAGAGAGAGAGAGAGAGAGAGAGAGAGAGAGAGAGAGAGGAGAGAGAGTGTGAGAGAGAGAGAAGAGAGATGGGGAGAGGTAATGAGAAAAAACGAATGAGTGAGGGACGACTAGAGAGGTAAAGATATATGTAAATGCGAGCGTGTGTGTGTGTGTGTGTGTGTGTGTGTCTGTGTTTGAATTGCTTATATATTTTTTTAAACTATTAATATATCGCACCGCTCTTCTGTGGTGTCAACATGCGTTTCCGTATTTATTATCTACATAAACACGTATATGGATAAATATGTACGTATGTACCTACGAGCGTATTTTGTGTGTGTGTGTGTGCGTGTGTGAATGGTTTGATGTTCACTTTGTGTACTACATGTGTTTTGTGTAATTTTTTTTAATATCTTTATTCCCATTATTAAATGAATCTTAACGACGAAAGGTCTGCGAGGATCGGTCAAAAAAGTGTAACACAAGTTTCAATTTATTTGTGTCGACCAGAGCGTGTGTTTGGCGTCGTAACGACTCAACAACAATTGTCTTGATGACGACAATACATATTTTCGAAACGTCGGAACAAATAATTTAAAATTTTGTGTTCTACTTTCTTGACCGATCCTCGCAAAACCTTAATCGTTAAATTAGTTGATTGACGGTCACTTCGAAATTAAGAACCCATCATTAAATATCACTGTGAGCGGTGACAAGTTAAGGGTTGGGTTAATTAATGTCCTTGCTGTATATTTAATTCAACAAAAAAAATTAGGTCAAATTAGCTCTTATCGCCAACAATTTTGTCAAATATTTATCGTGCAGTTGCTGAAACCTAATACCGACTATACTAAATTTTAACATATACTAAAAAAATAGATCCTTAACGCTTCAAAATTAAACCCAACTGAAATAATCCTTTTCAACCTTAAGTCACATAATATTACAAATAATGCGAGTCTTAAAATCATTATGAATCAATGGCGCAATAAACTCATTACAAAGTATAAGGTTTCAATCGTGAGTTACAATTAAGAAACACGACGTTTCGACCTCTATAGAACCAGAGGTCGTCTTCAGGCGAACAAAAAATTAATGGAAAGATAACTACATCATTAACAAATAGATATCGTCAAAACTCCAAATCTTAGTTAAACAAATATATTGCTAAATAATAATAATAATAATAATAATAATAATAATAATAATAATAATAATAATAATAATAATAATAATAATAATAATAGGATAATAATAATATTAATAATAATAAAACAGTGCTCACCATTCCATCAAGGAAGGATTCCTCCTGTGGTTGCAACGTAAACAACGATAATTTTAACTCACGATGGCTAATGTGCAAAACCTTATAATTTGTAATGAATACTCAACATAAAATCAACCCTTTCAAATTCAATTAAATATGATAATATAATCATTGCAAATTAAATGAAATTATTGTGGTAATTGTTAACAGTTTTTAGTAATAAATAAATCATGAATACTTTTACATCACAAATAAATCTAGCTGTACTCTTTACAAATAAATTACAAACACAAATTAAATTTCTTCAATTAATTATAGCATCTCGTATGGTTAAAATTATTATTAACGACATGCAGGATAATAAAGTTATCGAAGTGACTTTCTATTCATTACCCAAGATTTCAAATGTTTGAGGAAAAATGTTTTTTTAAAATATTTTTTATATCGGCAGGTAAACGATTATAAAGTCTACGACATAAAACATGAATAAACTTGTTATATCTTTCCTTTTTAGCTAAAGTTATCAAAAGCGCTTCATTTTCATATCTTAGTTGTCGAACGTTAATTTTACCATAAGCTCCACTTCTACTGAAGTATATTTCAAGTATTTTATATACGTAAAAATGTCTTAAAGGTAAATAATTCATTTTCTGAAACAAAGGAAATGAGTAGTGGAAATTAATAATTGCGCACTATGTATTATGAATGGACCCGTACCGCTGTTCTGGTATTCACCGTACCCATCATTTCAGATGATAATTGAAGATATTAAAAGTAATAGTGATATCCAAGACGGCACTCGGGACCGTACAATTATGATAAATCGGTCGGTAAAACAGAATACAAAACAAGTTTTTCATTGGTCTCTGTTGTGACGTGTGATCGCGTTTTCCCTCTAAACATCTGTTGCTAGTTTTCACAATAGACTGACTATTCCCGCATACATTTTATGTCTGTATTTCACTCTACGCGAAGGCTGTGTACAACACAATTTGTTACAGAGTTCAAGGACTCCCGAGTAGGACACTGTCTACTGCCCCCGTCTTAGTTAATACAGCGTTACATAAGGCAACAACTAAGATCAAGGACAACATAACAGTAACAATTGTAACGACAAATAAACGCATACGCGGACGATATCAAGAATGTAGGAAGGTCAGCGCGAGAAAGTTTCCAAAAGAAGTTGAACTCGAAAGAAAATAAAGGTATGACAACGCAACTCGGGAGCAGCATAAACAGCACAAACTTAGGAAACGAAACTGCGGGCAAATGAAGCGACTCGGCCCCTTCATCTTCCAATAAGGTTTCACTAGAATCCTTTGTCTTCAGTTTATACCATACTATCAACAATTTTTGTTCGCTTTTGACCCAGAGAGTGGGCTACTTGTAAGGAGAATCACTTCTCAACTCAGCTGGTACGACGTGTTATGGCAAATATGAATTAGTTTTACGATATTACGTTAAAATCTCGCACTCTGCAATATTGTGGTGGGGTGTATAATTATACTGACAGTGAGATATGATTTTGTGTGCAACGAATGTTAGCATGCCAACGAAATGTAAATTAACAAACAAACAAAAATAAAATAAACAAATACTCGTATCGAAACTATAAAACAGGTTAATTACCTTCTGTCACGTTTCTTTGAATCCAATTGCGGGATTACTCGAGTTTCGATCACAACTGTGTCATCATCAGATCTTATATACGAATATGGTTAAAACTCCATTTTAACATTTTCAGCTTCGTGACGGCCGCATGTTTTGTGTGTTATTACGTTTCGTTTTATATTTATATTTATTGTGTGTTATTTTATTTAATGTTTTATACCGTGTACGTGTTGTTTTTATTATCTGACGTGATGTACAGACATCGAAAAATGGAGTTTTAACCATATTTGTATATAAGATCTGATGTTGACACAGTTGTGATCGAAACTCGAGTAATCCCGCAATTGGATTCAAAGAAACGTGACAGAAGGTAATTAACCTGTTTTATAGTCTCAACCGTTTCTGGAGGCAAATAAAATGTTCCTATCGAAACGTTATATAAAAATAAAGGCGTGTGTGTTTAAAATACAAACAAATAAACAATAATAATACTAACAATTATTATTATTATTTAAAACATAATCTAATCAAATAAATAAACACCACACACACACATTAAAGATAATCTCATACACAGATACTGGCTTAACTTTTGTAAGACGAAGAAGGAATTTAATTCCAAAACCACGCATGGATATTTTCTGTACACTTTTTCTCTGTGTGACTCTAAAAAAAATTAAAATTGCATTAAATTCTGCAAAAAATATTTTTAACGAAAATGGCATTTCCACTCTTAAAGCTCCTACGGTAGTTTTCGTATGCTTTGTGTGCTGCCCAATTCAAGAAAATATCAATAAAATCTTTACTTGTGAGTTCCGCACACAGCGTTCCCCCGCTAATCGCGGAACAAAATGCTAATGAGTGGGACAAGTAATAGAAGATTTTCAGTGGAAAGGCTTGAAGGAATGTTCTTCCCTTACACGACAAAATAAAATTAATTAACTATATATAACACTACCGACTCGGATCACAAATTATTACTGATAATAATGATAAATTTTTACCTGATGGCCTAAACTAGTTTCCGCTCGGTTAGAGTTTCTTCAGAGGCTCCCGCTAGAAGCGCTGTCCATCCTTTTTTGTGACGGCGCCGTCGTTCAAAAGATCGTTGTTGTCTGTGTGCGGTGTAATATGCGTGATTTAAATTGTGTCTGCTCGTTTACTATGTTGTTGCTATGCGTTTTGGTGTGTCTGTATATTTCTAGTTGTTCAAGAGTGTCTAGTTTTGTGGTAACGTGTAGGATTTCCATGTTGCTATTTATGTTTGTGTGTGGTTTGCCTAAATGAAGTGGTTTGCAAAGGTAAAAAATTATATAATTTTTATCAATAATAATCTGTGATGCGAGTCGGTAGTGTTAAATATGGTTAATATTAACGACGGACACGTCATGGACAAAAAAATTCAGTAAAATAAAATTCTTCTCGATCAACTAGAATCTTCAAATTCAGTTGTTACAGTTTTAAAGCAATAGTTACCAAAGACTCTTCTAGGTTAGCAGCCCATAGGCTGGTTGGCAGCAGCTCGCCATTCTTCACGCTTCTCTACTTTTCTTTTCAACTCACAATATGATGTGCAGTTCATATCGACCATAAGCTGTTTCATGTAGTCTAAACGGGATCGTCCTCTGTGATTCTGCCCTTCAATTGTTCCTTCTATTATTCTCTTAACCAACGCATTGTGTCGTAGTATATGCCCTATAAACTTAGCTCTTCTGCCTTTTTAAAATTCCAACCAAAGAGAACATATGTTAAAAATAAGTTTTAAAAATTTAGTCTTTTGTAGATATAAGGCTTTTAAAATTCGTATATTTATTTGTTTGTTAAAATTACTTCAATATTCAGTATTTTATATTAATCTGTATCCAACGGTTTATTTTACGGTGCCCTGTAAACGTTATTTAATCGAGCAGCAGAAAGAAAGTTCAGTTTTTTTTAACAGTTCGATACATTGTAGAACATAGGAAAAGTAAACACGAACATAGTGTGTGGGGTGGGTCTGTCATAGGTACACGTGACGTCACTGCTTCACAGCGGCCTCTACCCTGCTTGTGTACTATACGTGTATCCAAGTGTGCGTGTAACGCTTATGTGTACGCCTATATTTGAAATCCACACGGTACTACGAATGATATGCATTTTGATTTCCTTTTTAACTTTATATCTTCAGAAAACAATAAAATAAATTAAAACTTCATACTTTAACTAATTTTTCGCGCCAGTAATGTGTTGTATGAGCTTAGTCGAAAACGAAATTTAAGTTTTTCAATAGGTTATCTTGTATTACAAAAATATTTCTTCTTCACCACTACAGCCATGGTGCAATGGTGCATGTCGCACCACTGGAATTTTTTTGGGGGGCTTTCAAGGCGATTTTTGTACTGGAATTTTTGTACAGTATTTCTCATAATTTAGGTATTGATTGGGCATACTAGAAAACGTTTTGGTATTGGTAAAACGAATAACATTAGTTTTTTTTATTCCGATAATTGCTTAAATGGCTTTAGTTTTTCAAAAGCCTTTGGCTAAAGCCCCAAGATCTACCGTTAACTAGGGGTTCTTCCGTACCCCCGTATATTATTTTCCATACCCCCCTACCCACAATATCAAATTGGGGGATTTCGGAATACTTGGGAAGAAAATGGCCATGACCTTTACGAGGGATGGGCACCTCTGACTACAGCCCAACATGAACCCTGGCTTCACACACCGATCTTCTCCAAAGTCTCATGTCCATTGCCATCTCAGTGTAATCCCTCACACCAATTCTTTTGAGATCTTCCAGCATATTATCCGACCATCTTATCCTAGGTCGGACCTCTTTCTGCTTTTATAGACTTGGGGCCTCGGGATTTTCTTTGGCATACGCTGATCATCCATTCGCTCTAGGTGACATAGCCAATGTATTCGTTGAGACTTTATAAACCTTACAATGTCCTCATGATTCAATAGCTCATCTATCTCCTAGTTATTTCCTATTCTCCATTCGTCGTCTTCTTTAACCGACCATAAACCATAAACATCTTATGATCGTTCTTTCAAACCTTGTTGCTTTAATTATCACAATTAAACAGTTTGTAATCAACAAGATAGTCTCTTACAACAAATCAAAATAAAATTGTTCACATGTAATAAAAATGTCAACTAATATAAAACGCAATTGCGTTACAATTGTCCCGCACAATTATAAAACACATAACACTTCGCCACAGTACTTCGAACCGCACTGTGTAAATCGCCAGACAATAACTGAACTAAGCGCCGCTGACTGCCTATATTTATACCCCGCTAAAATACCAGAATATTCCATACTACGCGTCAAGGACGCTTCTAGAAAACACCAGAACGTAATTGATTGCGGACCTTGCACACTGCGCGCGCAGAGTGGTGAAATCTGGATCAGTCTCGGACGCGTGAGAAGTGTCACATAATTGTCCTTCATCTCAAAGTAGCAGCAATATGTACGCACACACACACACACACACACACACACACACATTACAGCCGGATTCCACTGGAATAGCCGATAAAACATGTACAATGTTTTGTAATGGTGCAACACTTTTTCCGCATTATGTAACAGTATGTCTTACAGTACTAACCGAATTCAGCTGTACTACTGTATTTGCAGTACTGTACTTGTAAAGCGACTCTTCTGTTTTAAACAACAATTTCAAAAAATATATATATATATCGTATAGGCTCAGTTATTTTCAATCCGGATTACAGAGAATCCGGTTGAACGAGGTTCGTATAAAAAAGGTTGTACTGTACTTTATAATTATGGGTCAACAATCGTGTAACAAGAATTAGGCCGACGTACTGTCGCTTTTCAGTACGAATTTTCATATTCGTTTTATTAAATCTCTTAGCCAAACAGAGCAGATAGTTTTGTACACGTTATAATGGAATAACACATATGTGAAACTATTATCATCAGCCGTGCAGTTAGACCGTGGTCTATATTTGACGGTATTGACAAATGTTTCGAGCTCACCATCGGAGGCCATCATCAGTGTCTAGATTGGGACGGTGTCCGCCAATTCACCTCAGAGATGAGCTAGAGACTATGTGTTTTGCCTGAGAAGGCCCCCATTTTTATAAACTTTTGTACCAACACGTACAGCCTGAGGTGAATTGGCGGACACCGTGCCAGTCAAGACATCGATGATGGCCTCCGATGGCGGAGCGGAAACCTTTGTCACTAACGACGGCTGTGGAACGCGGCCTAACAGCCTGGAAACCGGGTGTGAAAGCTTAAGAACTTGCGAACACGTGTGTGCGTTACAGTGAACGTGCGGACGTGTAATATGAATAGTATACACAGTGTGAGTATTCTGTTACTCAGTATAATGATTCCCGCCTATTTTCTGCGCCTCGGCGTTTACAGTTCTGTTTTTACACGCCACTATAAAAAATTATTCCGATTAGCGCTTTCAAGCTTCACAGCTCATCGTCAGATCGGAAATAACAATAATAGGACAAACAACGTCTTCATACCTCCTCTTACCCCACCGTCCGTACACATTTTAGTAAACAATCTATAAGTTAAATGTCCTTTCTAGCTGGCTATTATTAACCAGCGAGTTCAGTCAGCCATGTCTGTACTGTTACATCCCCTTTATAGTGCATTCTGTGTGTGTATGTGTGTGTGTGTGCATTCTTTTCAATACCTAATGTTGTAAAACGTTTCTCATTCACACTTTTAACTGCAATTTTCTTTTCGGTACAGTTTTACAATGCGTTATATTGTCAAAACCTTCCCTTTTTCTTTCTATAAACAACGCAAACCACAACTTAGGTAAACGCTCTTTTCGTCCCTTCCTATTACCGCCTATGGGCACGGTCACTCACCCTTATTTAAAAAAACATCCATATATGCAATTAAATTTGTTTTTTAATGTTATCTATCCCCTCTACCTTTTACTTCTTAATTATATTATAAAATATTTCTTCAATTACTTCTTAATTATATTATAAAATATTTCTTCATTTGCTTCTTAATTATATTATAAAATATTTCTTTATTTACTTCTTAATTATATTATAAAATATTTCTTCATTTACTTCTTAATTATATTATAAAATATTTCTTCATTTACTTCTTATTATTCAAAGTGGTGTGCAACAGTGATTATTCTGTTTGTGATTATAACCACTAACACAACTTTCTTAATTAAAATTCTGTTTTTGTCTGCACATGTGAACACGTGTGTCACTTTAAGTACACGTAAAAATTTGGTGAACGACAAAAGCAAAGTCCTTTGTCAAACTGTCTAAAGTAACATTTTACTACATCGACCAATTGCCAGGCGTAAAACTTGGCACGAGGGTCCATTCCTGTACCCACACACACCTATTGTTTTTGATATTGAGCCCTCCAAAAATAGGCGGCGAGGAATAAAATTTTGAAAAAATTGCAAAAATCCATGTAGGTTATCAAATTAGAAATTGTTCAGTTTTGGAAATTTCAAAATTTTTAAGACACCGGGGGTCAAAAAAGGGATCCAAAATTTAAGTGTCCTGTAGCAGAACGAATGGAATTTTAACCAAAGTTCTAAATTTACCTACAATTCCTAAATAAGAACACTATACGAAATTGGACCACTACCAGATTTGCTAGAAGAAATAGAAAAATGCCAGATAGACAAGATAGCAATTCCAGAAACGAGATGGCTCTGAAGAAGATCAGTAACGAAAACAAAATACGAGGTATAGTCTTAATAGACTTAATGAGTCTGGATGCGAATTTATAATCAGCAAAAATATACCATCTAAAGTATTTGGCTAAAAGCTATTTACAGCACCATATACTCCATCAGAATAAGATTCAAGATCAGAAACTTGTCTCTGATAACGTTTCACGGTCCCACAAAAGGGAAACAAAAAAAGCAAAAGGAAAATTTTATATAGGGTTAGAAAATGAAGTACGCACGATAACGTCAAAATGTAGGCTATGAGGAGACGTGAACCCACAGATAGAAAGGACGAAGTAGCCTATGCAAGCACATAGATGGGAAATATGGGGAATATAAAATGGGGAAGAACATTTATTTTGCAACATATCATAACCTGCGAGTGAGAAATACGTCGTTTCCGCATGAGGGTTTTCACAAGAGAATCTGGTGATATCCCGATGGACATTGGTGAATCAAATCGACCATCGGGTAAACATTCGGACTGCTTCCATCGTAATATTTTTATCACTTGATGTTTCGACCCCTGGAATCTGGGATCGTTTTCAGAAGCTAACCAACATAAAACATTATACAAAATATTAGCAATATTTTTTCTAACTACGGTTTAAAAACTTTTCATAACAATAGAAGTCACACAAACATTAGAAACAACGTATAAGAATAGAAATATAAGACTAAACTACAAAATAATGTAAAATAAATGAATCTTTCTTACCTGTGAGCCGCGGTTGGAAGACCCCGTTGTTCCGAGGCGATCGCCTTCTCCCGTCAATTAACTTCCCGATGGCAGCAGTCCCTCTGCCTAAACGGGAGCCCGATCGCTTGGAAACGTACTGTGAAGTACTTAGGAGTCACTCTCGATCGACGCCTATGATTCAGAGCTCACGTAACCGATGTACTCCAGCGTGCCCGTGGCCTAAAAGCCAAACTTTACCCGTTTTTGTCCGATCGAGGGCCTCTGCAACTTCGCACGAAGCGCTCAATATATCTGCTCTTCTTAAGAGCCGTCCTGACGTACGCAGCCCTACTCAGCCCGCCTGGAAGCATTCCAATCCGTCGCACTCCGACAAATCTCCAGCTCTCCCTGGTTTGTCAGAAACGATGTTATCAGGCGAGGGTTGAAGGTTCCATCGCTCGACGAGTTTGTGCGCTCTCAGGCGTACAGACTTTTCGACCGTCCCTCAACCTCAACCTATTCACACGGCTGGACATTGCATTGCATTAGATAGTGGGGCGTCTTTGCACCCATGGCCATATTACAGCTTCCGGGACGTGCCCGGTGGCTGTCAGAAGAAAACAGTGCTGGACTTTCAAAAGAAGGTTTCCTAATATTCGGGAGGGACATGCCAACCAGTTAACTGAGAAGGCGGCGGAATTTTTCACAATCAGTTATATTTATATAGGTTCCGGGTCATGGTAACACTGCCGCCGGTCGCGGGGCGAACGGCAGACCCGGCATGCAGGCGCCTTGTAGCGCCGGTCGTTCCCCGCGAGGCAGGGAACCTCCGTGTCTGTGGCATACGGTAACAGCGCCAAGCAGTTTGCAAACCAACATAGCCTACTTGGGGAAGGTATCGGATTGAAGAGGAAGGTAACAAGGAAATAGAATCGCTTGGGAACCTAAGTTACAGCATACAGAATTACGGGGGGTCGTCTAAGATCGCCCGAGGGCGTTTGACGCGTATAGCGAGAGGTGGTTCTGACGTGCTGATAGTACGGAGGTAAGGAAAGGACGAGGTCGCTGCAGAAGCAAAAAGAGTTTCGGCAAGCGACCGGACGAAATCAGCGAGGGTAGGAACTCGAAGGCCTCCACGAATAACATTATTTCTCACAAACCATGGAGACCCCGACAAGGATCTGAGGGTACGGGATTGGAAAGCTTCCAACCTACACTTGTTAGTGGTCGACAAAAGCGACCACCATGCGGGAGCAGCATAGGTCAATACTGACCGGAGAAACAAGAGATAGATGGTGACTTTAGTGCGCAAAGCCAGGCGGTTGCGGCACGAGAGCATGGGAAATATTTTGGCTCGGACGCCTCGAGCTTTGTTGAGAGTGTCAGTCACGTGGCCGTTGAAGCTAAGGCGCTGGTCTAGCCGAACGCCCAAATACTTCACCGACTTATGCCAGGCGATAGGCCTCCCTTCGAGGGAGAGGGGCTGGCACCGGGAAGTGGACTTACTGGTGAAGCAGATCGCCTCGGATTTCTCCGCGTTGATCATCACCCGCCACTTCCATAGCCAGTCCGGAAGCTGATTCAACTGACGCTGTAGCTTTGTACCCGCTAATCGCGGGGACAGGGAGCTGCAGTAATACATTGCGTCGTCAGCGAATAGAGATAACGTGACTCCAGGAATAACAGGCAGGTCGTTCGTGTACACTAGGTACAGAACGGGGCCGAGGACAGATCCCTGCGGAACGCCAGCGGCGACGGGTCGAACTGATGAACAGACCCTTCGACGCTAACCCTGAAGGTACGATCACTGAGGTATGACCGCAAGAAATGCACAATGGACGGTGGGATGGGGGAGTGAGCGAGTTTGTAGAGAAGACCTTCGTGCCAGACTTTGTCGAATGCCTTGCTCACGTCCAACAAGACGGCGCCCGTAGACTCTTTCTTGTTGGCGGCGTCGGACAATGCTGTGACAACTCGGACGAGTTGTAAAGTTGTCGAGTGCTCTCTACGGAACCCGAACTGTTCGCCCCGAATGAAATTATCCAGCAGCGGCCAGATGCGGGCGAGTAGGAGACGCTCAAACACCTTTGAGAGTACTGGCAACAACGATATGGGACGATAGCTGCCTGCAAGCATTCTAGGCTTGCCGGGCTTGGGAATCATACATTGCAGGGCGGGGGAAGTATTGCAGCCGCAGACTGGAGTTGAACAGATCCAGGACCAGTTCAACGCCCGAGGCCGGGAGATATTGCAAAGCTGCGGCCCCGATCCGATCAGGACCAGGGGCGCGACGTCGGTTCAAACGACAGATAGACGAAACTAGTTCGTCCCTGTCGAAGAGAGTGGGATGGTCAGGTGGGGGGCGGGAAAAATATCCAGATAGGAAGTCTCGAACCACTACCGAGTGGGCAGGGTCCGAGACGTCTCTATGAACGGTGAATTGAGTCTCCATGCAGTCGGCGAAGACCTCAGCCTTGCCTTCCGATGAAGAAACAATGCCGTTCGGGGTATCCAACGGGTTGCGAGTACGCTTCTCGCGAGTAAGGCGACTCGTCGCTCTCCAGACGGAGGCTTGGTCGACTTCAAGGGACTCAAGATATGAGTCCCACTGATCAGAGTTTACGTCCCGCAAAAGTTGCTGGACGTAAAGAGACTGGGCCTGAAACCGTCGTTTGACGGCGGGATCTCGGGTTCGTTGCCATCTGCGGCGGAGCTTGCGCCGAAGCCAGATGGCGTGGACAACTTCCGGTTGAAGGGCCGATTTGCGATTCACCTCAACGTTGTAAGTAGAGGGAAAGTGCCGGTTCTGACTAAAGTACCGTTATCCCCCCACCACCACCGCTGGACCAGCAGCATCGACCAATCAAATTGCATGGCGCCTTTCGCGCGTCAATTCAAATATATGCCGTCTTTCGCGAGCCTAAATCACTTTCACTTTCTACTGGACCGCGAATTTCCGCGAATAAATTTTTTTAATTTGATATTTTTATTTTTTTAATTAAATTGATTTGCATATCCGCGAATATATGCCGCCTTTCGCGAGCCTAGATCACTTTCACTTTCAATCAGCTGGACCCGCAGCATCCCAAATGCACCACCCGCATCCACAAATATATTTTTTATTTTTAAATAAAGCTGATTTGCATATCAGAGGTGGGTGGCGGGTGGGAGGTTCCGACTTGATGAATTATAGTGTATATATTAAATATATGATCAGGGTTACCAACCTTGCATGAGTTCAAATTTGTTGTATGTTATAATGTATATTAAATCTATATGATTAGGTTTACCAACCTATGCAGGGTTCAAACTTGATATGTGTATTATAGTGTATATTAAAATATATGATCAGGTTTACCAATCCTGTATTATTGTGTGTATAGAACAGATCTGTCAACATTTTTCTTCGGTGGGAAATTCAAACTATATGAGCAACGCATTCGCCAGAATCTGAGACTCGAGAGAGTATGTTTGTCGTGCATGCTTTATTTTTTATTTTTAATGAAGCTGATTTGCATATCAGGGGTGGGTGATGAGTCAATTCTCCCTTTGAATGTAAATAACTATCTCTCTCCCTCTCTCTCTCTCTCTCTCTCTTTATGTCATTGGTTTTACATAAGCATCGTGCTACTTATGGATTATTGTAATTAGCGATACTAAAATGTAATCACCAGGAAATATATTTATCGCCTACCTCATTGCATTCTACTTCTAATTTGGTACATGACAGTCATTGACTGCGATTTAGTATGAAAAAATATATAATGGGTGAGGCAAAACAAAACACATACAGCCGAGTTGCAGACGCGTATTTGCAGATCCACCGTGACTGTTACTAGCGGACGCCCGATTTCTTTGGTATGCCGTCGCTCACGTCATCCGTATTTAAAGTTCGCTACTTCCAGTACACATGGCCTCTGTAACAGATTTGGTCTCCAACAGGTGTGATTCGAACGGTAAGAGCAAGAACAATATGAACAAGACCAATGACATTATATGTCTAGTATCCCTCCTCAGACGCTGGTGTTACTTTGTGTCATACAATCTCATGACACTCAAGATAAGAGACAATACGTTTGCAAAAACAACAAAATTGAACTTCTGGAAACAAAATTGCATGGTTTGTAAGTAATATCGACAACACAGGTCAGCATTTTTCGGTCATTAAGTTGATTTGCATATCAGGGCGAGTGATGAGTCAATTCTCTCTTGAATGTAAATAACTATCTCTCCCCCTCTCTCTCTTTATGTCCTCGGTTTTACATAAGCGTCGTGCTACTTATGGATTATTGTAATTAGCGATACTAAAATGTAATCACCAGGAAATATATATTTATCACCTATCTCGTGGCGTCCTTTTTTGACACATGACAGTCATTGACTACGATTTAGAAATTAATATACTGCCAAGTCTGTGTGTGTGTGTGTGTGTGTGTGTGGTAAAGTGTTACGCATAAAAAAATCTCCTTGAAATAAGGTATTTTCAAAAGTTTTGTGTACACACACATTGTATAATAATTTTCGTAATTGTAAGATACAACCTGCAAATTATTAAAATGTCTCTCTCACACATTTCTGATTACTATACAAATAATTGCATGCATATTCGAAGGTTTATAACGAAATAAATTAAAATAAACCATAATTTGTTTTAAATAATTAAATATATATTTACAACACTGTACACAAACTTAAAATATAGTTTACAAACCGCTATAGTACAATTATTCAAAAAATACATTTTACATTGATTAAATATATATATCACAAACAAACATTGTTATATAAATTATTAATAATAATATTGTTTTAAATGATTAAATATATATATTTACAGCACTGTACACAAACTTAAAATATAGTTTACAAACCGTTATAATACAATTATTCAAAATACATTTTACATTGATTATATATCACAAACAAACATTGTTATATAAAATAAATACAATATTAATAATAATTTTTGACATTGTAAGATTTTTAAATAATAATTTCACGGTTGTAGATACAGTTCACAAGGAAGTTTATCTGTAACATAACAATACAGTCGATATTAGAATCACTGATACGATAATATTCAATTATCACATGCACACACACAGTTAGTGGAAAGAATCAAATGCGTTAAGTAAGTAAACTTTTTCAAGTATATGTCATTTTTCATAAGTTAATGTACTTTCAAATAATTTCTAATCAAACCAAACCAAATATTATTCACTGGAAATTTGTAAATACTACTTAGAATCAATGATACATTTATTGCATAAGTTAATGTACTTTCAAATAATTTCTAATCGAACCAACTATTATTCAACGAAACTTGTAGAATCAATGATACATTTATCATGTACATACAAATTCAATTATTAAAGTGTTAAGTACAGTGAGTTGAAACTACACACACACACACACACACACACACACACACACACACACACACACACACACACACACACACACACACACACACACACACACACATCAATAAATTGTTTGTTAACACGATTGCTACTTACGACACAATCTCCACCTGTATTGTATTGTTTGATTCCTCGTCCCTCGATACACTAAATGTAGTTCTTTGGGTTTGATATGCGTGAAAAACGTTTTTTTTTTCTCAAAACCCTTCACAAACACATATTTATATATACGTGTATGTGATGTTAACAATGAAACAAGATTGTCATATGGTGTCTCTCCTTCGCTCCATCTAAGTCTATGATAATTTGTTGTTAACCAGTGGTTTGTCCTAACGTATTTGGGATTCGTAACGGATGTAGCAGGCGGTGTCAAAATCCAATGTCTACCAGCAAATCTCAGAACGTCCATGATTGACAGTTCCTTCACAATATATTTGCCGTTGTCGTCGAAAAAGCACTGGAAGTCAATTATAACCGCAGTGTTATCCATAATACTGTAAGACAAAGAAACCACACACATTACAAACTCTATATATGTATATATTATGTTTAAACATACAAATATCGTTGAGATATTAATATGTGAACTTACGTTTACAGACGTCTGGACTGAAGCACCGAGAGACATCAACTGACGAAAGAAACAAGTGTTGAGGAGGGTTACTATACATGGAGACGAATTTTTTTAGTAGGTGGGGAGGTGTCGTCGTCGTCGTTCTCCATGTTGATGCGTTGTCGTATCCGATAATGACCGTATGCAAGCGTATCATGACCATTGTCTAATATATAACGCTTATCATCATACGGTGACAACGCTTGCTTATTTACACGCATCGTGTACAGCGTATGATGATCGCTACGTAAAAAAAGCGCACTGGTAGAAAACTGACAATGATCAGTGAGACACTTGCGATACATATCGTGTCGCAGACTCCTCTTAATCGCAACTCGAGGCACACCTTTACATACACGTTTTTGACACTCTTGGGTGGGATCTTCGTGGGCCACAAGGAACGAATAACATTTCGCACGGAGACCCACGAATTCTCTAATAGGACGACCACACGTTTCATCCTTGAACAGACCGACAACCTTTTTGTTCTTAAGGCTATAACAAGGATGAGACGTAGGGTAATCCGATGTGTCAAAAACGTGTAGGTCCTTCTTCATGTCTGCATACAAGTCTGATGTTTGAATGCTATACATCAGACTGTCTGTATCTGTCATTAATAATTTAACGTTGCGGCCGTACTTGGCGACAGCATAACGATAATGAAAGTCGTACATTATCGTTTTGCTAACGTCAAGCACCGTGAAGCCGACATACACGGGACGGGAAAGAACAATGGATTTTTTACGGAGTGAGAGCCCCACCAGATCGTTCGTATAACGAATCATACGTTTTAGCCTAGGTGTGGAAACTAGTTTTTGAAGCCGTCGTTCATTCGAGACTAGTTCAAAGTCTATATGTTTCCGTACGTTCTCCAGCGACTTACCGTATACGGCGTTGTTCATCAGTTTGAAAAGGTCTTTTTCAAAGCTGTTGACGGCTGTTTGCCTCTTGCGGGTGTTGAAATCGATAAACGGTTTCAACCAAGCGCTTTGCTTAAAACACAACACCCTATGAGTCGCTTTCAGCTCTAAGCCAAGACTTAAATACAATTTCAAATTTCGATAATGGAGAACGTAATTTTGTTTGTCCTCCAAAGTTGTTAACAACTTCTCTACGGATGACCCTGATTCGTTATACGATGATCTGTATATACTCTCGTGTAAACGTTTGGAAAAGGGAGAAAGGATATCGGGTGTTACGCGCTGGCGCACAGGTGCAAGTGGGTAGTCGGAATGCAGGTCGTGTAAGGTATCGGGATAGTGTAGGTCGACTTCGAGGATGTACCCGATGTCGGAATCATCACTCACATTACGTACGTCCAAGGACTCGATTTCGTTACGATCGAGCCATCGGAAGTCTGCGTAAGGGAGCGGTTGCGACATGGCTGCACCGTATAAATTATTACAGTCTGTATACAGAATGAAGGAGGTTGGTTTCGATACATCGTACTGATCTGGAATCAGAGGATTGTTAGCGACTGCGTGACGGTTGGATATCATCGCGTAGCCTCCGCGGACCCCAGACTCAAGGAACAGATGCATATTTATCTCTGTTAACAGCTCTAATTCGACCCCTGTCATTTTTAGCATCGCGTTCCAAGCGAGTCCAGGAAGCGAGTAAAAATGACACGGGTCCAAGCAGTAATCGCGTAAGGCCATGTCTCGGAAACTTTCAAAGACATCGGCCAGCAGCATTACGTCTGTCAACAAATACAAATCGTGGTAATCGCCAAACGTACGCAGATTGAATGCACTCCACACGTTTTGTGCGTGCTCGTAATCTGCGTCCGAAATAGCCGATTCCAACAACCGGTTATCAAAGTGTTCACGAGCGGGTAGACTTGATTCGTTGAACCGATCAATGCTGTCAACGTACGCGTAAGGGTATACTCCCTTGCGTACGAGCAGATTGGTCTGTTCGTCGAAACCCCGTCTAAGCATTTTCTCTCTGAGGAAAGGAAATTGGCTCCCGGACGTGGACAGATTGGTAACGAGTGTGTCCAGAGAGCGACTAAGAAATTGAAAAGAGTCTACGAAACGCAAGGGACCCAGGGAGAACGACACGTAACGCTCACTGGATGTTGCAATGCAGGATACGTGTTGGTCCTTATATTTTCCTAAACCCTGCATTAAATGGTGACAGTCGTAGCCACGAAGGTTGTGAAAGAAGACGGGGATATGACGAGGCATCTTGTAGCTTAGATTACAGCTATTGTGGGCTGCTCCCAAGAATTTCCCCGTAAGATGACAATGATTGCGTACCTTGTCATCGTCTGCCAAAGGGCGCTCACACAAATGACAAACGGTGGCGTTAGTGAACGCAACATTGTCATCATCGGACATAATTATTTGTACGTTATGTCGTACTACCTTCATCATATCCTCGGTGTCTTTCATCAACCACGAGAAGAAAGTGTCTACAACGTTTTCACCTCGATAAACTTTAGCCTCTCTCCAGAGTCTGTGTGTATGATCCACAATAGCATAGGAGAAACCTGACGGAATATGCATCGCTTCGTATGATGTGGACGATACAGGAGGAGAAGTTATTTTCTGACGGGCACCGTTGTTATCAACTGAGTAGAATTCACCTAACTCGTGCACTGTCGTCGGGACGTTGTTACCAGGTGAACACGATTGAAGCGGAGTGATGAGGGACTCGAAGTCGGCGTAGACGGTAAAGGGTACTTTAAGACAGTGCGCGTAATTTTTAAATGACATAAACTTCTCCTCCTCTGTAGGCATTTTGGTTTTCTGCTCGCCGTGAGGTGTGCAGTAGGGGAGATGATCGGACAGACCATGTTCTGTGGAGAAACGATGCAGGCAGTAGTCGCAGTAAAATGATTTATGCTCGTGTTTTGTAAGGGATGATAACAATCTACTCATGTTACTGATAAGACAGTAATGTTTTCGGCTATTTGTATCGGACAGAAGTAAAAGATTAACGTGATGTAATCTGTCCTTATTGGGGGTAATTCTTAACGGATAAACCTCATTTTTTGATTCGTTTCTGATATTGTCGTCTATATCATAGCCGAAAACGTTTATATAAATGTTTGGATTTTGTGTTTCAAATTTAGAAAGTGAGTTTATAGAAACAGGGTACTCGATACCGGTCATATTTAAAGTGTTTATGAAGGGGGCGTATTTTGTAACAAATTCTTTATTCCTTTGTTGAGGGTGTATGTGAGCTAGTACGGACCATAGAAAACACATTTCATCTTGGGGGTTCTTGATGTTGACTACTGCCTTGGTGAGTGCAAGTTTTCGCGGGGTTGGAAGGTAGGAGGATGCTGCTAGAGGTCGGTACCGTCCAACAACTAGTTCCAGCTTCAGTACAGCATCCACCGACCATCCGTTCCCGTCACGGGTAAAATTGGATATGCTATTCATGATTTTATCGTAGGATTCATCGAGTAGACAGTTCAACTCGTCGTTGTCGTCCGTGAGCAACGTACGACAACGTCCGTGGAAGACGGCGTCTTTGGTTACCTCTTTTTCTTCGCCGCTGTCACCATCTAACACAGTTTTAGTGAAACGTATCCTGCACGCAATATGCCATTTGATACTGCGTAAACGTGCTTGTTCTGCCAGAATATCCTTGCACAATAAAGGTCGCACCTCGGTCATTATCGGTACTATATCTTGATCTTCTTCTTCTTCTGTGTACACAGGCAGGTAATTAAAAGTTGTGAGACATCCTCTAATACTCGTGTTTCGCACGATATAAAATCGTGTCATATCTGAAACAATAGAAACACATGTATTAGCTAATAGGAATGATGAATAATACACATTCATGTTTGTGGTAAATAAATAGATAGTACACGTTAGTTTATTGCAAACTGTGAAGATGGCAGCTACTCATGATTTTAGCATTGAAAGTGAAAGAAGAAAATCATTCAAGTATTGGGAAGTGACGTTTGTCAGTCCCGACGAGTTAGCGTTTGCCGGGTTTTACTACTATCCGCTAAATTATGATGTTTGTGGACATAGTATGTCATTCATAGACGATAGAGTTAAATGCTTTTGTTGTGGAATTGAATTAGTTCATTGGAGAGAAGGTGACATACCTATGGTGGAACATGAAAAATTTTCTCCGTCATGTCAATTTCTAAACGATGTCAAGAGACAATACATTGGGGAGAAGGTGACAAACCTATGTCAGAACATAAAAAATTTTCTCTGCCATATCAATTTCTAAACAACGTCAAGAGACTATCTTATACATGTTAATTCATATAAAACAAATTTGGTTTGCTACATAATTATAGAGAGAGACAATTGGTATTTAAAAAAATTTTTACCTTCTTGAGGATGTCCCTGTTCCTGCTGATGTTCTGGATTCTGCTGAAGGTCAGACATGATGATATTCAGACGTGAGAGTGAATACTGAAAAACAAAGAAACTGTTATAACGCTGGTATTATGTTAGTGTATCTTAAACGCTTTATATCACACAAAGTAAATTAGAATATCAATTGTAACATACAATTTGTAGCACAGTAGTGTTCAGCAACACGAACGAGTTGTAAGTAAGACGGTTTTTTTTTTTTTTTTTTTCGCTCTGGGCTTTGCGGTTGTGCGTCGCAGAGACGAACCGCACGGGAACTGAGTTCCGAGCTACCTTCTGGAGCTCCTGCCTCGTGGCCCTGCCCAAGTAGGGCGCGTGCTCTATAGCAGGCCGATTCTCGGCT
The DNA here is from genome assembly GCA_034769895.1 of Magicicada septendecula. Taxonomy (NCBI): domain Eukaryota; kingdom Metazoa; phylum Arthropoda; class Insecta; order Hemiptera; family Cicadidae; genus Magicicada; species Magicicada septendecula. The sequence continues at coordinate 290,037,833 of CM068376.1, forward strand.
GTTGTGCTAGCCTACGCTAGCGCAGTATGCACCGAGGGCGTTTCCACGAATCACCTGGGCGTATACGGTACCTTCCCAGCCCAGTCACTAGAGGATTGCCTGGGAACCTCGCCGCACGTGCATAAAATTTGCGTGCAAGCCGCCTGAAAGTGTCGTCTAAGGAGCGGACGCCAAGTCCTCTCCTTAGAAGGCGAGATGAGAAGCGACGGGGGACTTTGGCCGCTAGCCGAAGCCCCCTGTCGAGGACGCTCTGCAACTTCTTTTTATGCATTGCGGCGAGGTAACCCCAGACCGGGCAGGCGTAGGTAATGACCGGCAGCAGATACGCGCCGACGATCATCCTACCCAATTTCCTGGTCATGGCTGAGCTGATCAGGAGTGGAAACAGTGCGCACAGGCGAGTGGATGCTCGCTTTAGAACTGTCTGTGCGTGGGTACGCCAGGTGAGCCGACGGTCGAGGTGTAAGCCGAGGTACTTGACCTCGTTGGACCAGCGCAAGTACGTTCTGCCGATACGTAGTTGCCTAACGGGGTTCTTCCGTCGCTTGGAGAATTCGACGGCTACGCTCTTGGTGGCGTTGAGTTGCACTCTCCAATTCTCAGTCCAGTCCACGAGCGTGTCGAGCTGGCGCTGCAGTCGTAGGACGGCCCTTTCCTCATGACGATCGGCCGTAAATACGGCCGTGTCGTCAGCGAAGAGGGCCATCTGGACTCCAGGCTGTCTCGGCACGTCGTTGACGTAGATCGAGAACAGAAGGGGGCCTAGAACACTACCTTGAGGGACGCCGGCTGTGATTCGTCCCTCGGAAGAGACAGAATCGCCAACTCTCACGCAGAAGGTCCTCTCCGTCAGAAAGCTAGCAACCAGATGGAGGTAGCAGTCCGGGAGCTGGACTTCCCTAAGTTTGAATAAAAGGCCATCATGCCATACGCTGTCGAAGGCTTTCTCAACATCTAAGAAACAGCCAACGGTCCGTTCTCTCCGACACCCGGCTTCCGTGATGCTTTCCACCAGTCTCATCAGTTGATGAGTGGTCGAATGCCCCACACGAAAGCCGAACTGTTCGGGGACCAGCACGTCAAAGTTGGTTAGATGCTCTCGTACACGACGCTGTACGAGGCGCTCAAAAACCTTGGACGTAGCGGAAAGTAGGCTGATAGGCCGGAGGTTTTCCGAGCGAGTGGTATCCTTTCCCTGCTTCGGGATCACGATAACCGTCGCCTTTCTCCATTTCTTGGGAAAGTAGGCCAGTCTGAGACACGCGTTGAACAAATCAGTCAAGAATTGAACTCCAGGCTCGGGAAGAAGTCGTAGAGCGGTGTTGGTAACACCGTCCGGGCCTGGAGCCTTTCTTGGCTGAAGTTCAGCGAGCCGATCTGAGATCTCTTCCAAAGAGATGGGTTCGGGCTCCGCCGTGATCGGAAGAGACAGAAAGTCTTCCACAGCCATCTCGACTTGTTCGTCGAAGTCCCAGTCCATGGGCGGGTTGGGAGCGAACTGACGCTCGAAACACAAGCCCAAGTACTCGGCCTTCTCCTCCGGGCGACCCAGGAGTCGACCGAACGGTCCAACAATGGCGGGAAGTGGAGGTCGGCGCCTCCGTCCCGTCAATGCGGTAGGTATTCTGTACGGGTGAGATTGCGGGTCCGCATCCCCCGTTCGGGCCACGTCGAGTTCCCAACAGCTACGTCGGAACGCCTTCAGACTGCCACGCAGTCGTCCGGTGAGCCGATTGTATGCTGCCTTATCGGCCGGATCACGGGTCCTCTGCCAACGTTTCCGGAAGTAATTCCTCTCGCGAGCGAGAAGAGAGACTTCCTCAGGGATGCGTTGGTAGTCAGGCGTGAAGCCAGCTCGCGTACGTGAAGACACGCCTATAGCCGAGATGATTGCCTCTTCGATTCCCGCAACTGCTTCGTCTAGGAGGCGAACGGAATCGAGTGGGGCCGCTGGCGGCAATCTACGGCACAAGGCCGGGCCGTAGCGATCCCAATCGATAACCTTCTGCTTGTCAGAACGTGCATAGGCGTGCTGGGTAGCGACGTGGACCAAGATAGGGTTGTGGTCGGATGTCAGCTCCGTAATTGAGAATACCTCGACCGGACAGACAATTCCTTGGGTCACCGCGATGTCCAGAACATCGGGAGCCGCGTTAGGCAGTGACGGAAAGAACGTGGGTTGCGCTGGACCAAACACCATCGCCCGGCGCGATTCAACAAAACTGAGCAAGCGCCTCCCGTTCGGAGTAGTCAGGCGACTATTCCAAACGCGATGCTTGCAATTCAGATCGCCGGCCAAAATTACCCTTCGATGGGAATCGAAGATGACGTCCAGGTCGCTGACAAGGAGTTCAGCTTGTGGGGGCTTGTAAGCTGAGACCACGAGGACGCCGCCAAGAGCTCCGTGGATCTCAATGGCGGTGGCCTCTAGGTTGGTAAGCTGCGGCAAAGCGACACGATGATGACCTATGGAGGTCCTCACCGCGATCGCCGTGCCGCCTCCTCGTCGGCCAACTCGGTCATCCCGATAGACCACGTAATTTGGTAATCGAAACCGGTTCGCCGGGGTCAGGTGGGTTTCCCCGAGGAGAAGTACGTCGGGTTTGAACCGAGCCAGGAATTCTAGAAGGTCGGAATGCTTGGTACCGATGTTGTTAGCATTCCAGGCTACGAGCGAGAGATCTCGTCTAAGGGCTCGGTTCATAGAAGACCTATGACTTCGCAGGCTTCCACCAAGAGCATGAATCTCTCAGTTGGGTCAGCAGTTTCCAGGCGGGCTCGGATGGACCTGAAGAGAGATGCGACTTTCGGGAGGTCGTAGCTAGACAGAAAGCCGCGGACGAACTGTGCGTCATTGGAACTGACGGACTGGGTGGTTTGCCTGGAAACTGAGGCCGCATAAGAGCGACCAGGTGTTACGGCAGATCGGGTCATGGTGGAAGCCATAGGACCAGGGCCAGACGGTTTTGGATCAGCGGCAGGAAAAGTACGCTGTTGCGCTTCGTCGGACTTATACCGGGAAGCAGGACTTTTCTTGGGCTGTGGGCAGGCAGGAGCTCGGGGCCGAGCATCCGGTGTGGGTATCCCTTTGTTCCTGGGTTTGATGCCTGCTCGCGGAAATCGCGGAGGTGGCAGGGGCGGCGAGGCTACCTCTGGTTGAGAGGCGGGAGTAGGAGGTTCCGCGGAGGTGGAGGGTTCATTCTCCGGCTCCAAAACCGAGATAACAGCTACTGGGCGTGTCTCTGCTGTGGAAGGAGACGCGGTACGTTTAGTTGCCTTTGTAGGGGCTGGAGGTGGAGCCGGAGAGGGCGCGCGCCGTGCCGGTTGTGCCTGAGGTTTAGGCCTAGCCTGCATTTTAGGCTGTCTAGGTTGGGGCTGCATAACTGGCTGCCGTGGCTTCGGGAGGGGCCCCTGCGGCTTTTGCTTCCGCAGGAGCTCCGCCTTATAGACCGGGCAGTTTACGTTAGACGCTGCGTGGCCTTGACCACAATTTATGCAGCGAAATTTGGTTTTGTCTGCCACAGTGCAGGCCTGTGTTGAATGTCCCAGAGAACATCGGAGACAGGCCGGGGCATTGCGGCAGACGTCGGTGTGGTGGCCGAACCTCTGGCACCGGTGGCACTGCGCGAGCTTGCCCTGGGGACGACTGGTTTCCACCCTGACGCGGAAGCCAAACAGCCGCGTCAGGTGGAAAATTTTGTCTGCAGCCTCGCCCTTCTCGAGCTGGAGACGGACGAGCGGGAGAGGGACTCGGGTCTCTGAGTGAGTGAACAGGCGGAAAATTGCCTGCACCGGGTACCCGAGGTCGCGGAGTTCCATAAGGATCTCCTGTGGATCGGTGTGCGCGTGTAGCCCTCGCAAAATGACAGACAAGGGCTTGACTCGCTTAGGAGTGAAGGTGTGATATTGGAGGTTGTGTGCTTGGAGGAAGGCCTCGACCAAGCGATGGTCCTCGAGCTGGCGGACGACAATCCTGACCGTATCACCGCCAAGCAGCTTCAGGTCAAGCTTGTCGGCCGACAGGCCGTGGGCCGCGATCAGCCGTCTTTATAAGGCGGCGACATTGGATACGCTATGGACGTACAGGGGCGGCGCACGACCAACAGCGGCAGCAGCCGGAGCTGCTGTCGAAGCAGTCGGAACCGCGACCTGTGGGCCCTGAGAAGGTCCAATGTCCATGGCCGAGGTCTGTGAGGAAGTGGATCCAGGTGCGTGGGTCCTCTTGGGCTTCTTAGCCGGGCGATTACGCCGACCAACGGTCGCGAACTCGCCCGACTCGTCAGCCGGAAGAGGAGGAATCGGGTTGGGGAGAGGATCGTCCGTCTCCATCGCCCGAGGCGAATCGGGCGAGTCGCCCAGGTGGGGTAGCAAGGCGGGGCCGAGCGACTCGGCACTTGGGCCGTTGCCTGTAGAAGGCATGCTGGCCAGGTGCGGCGGCTGCCGGGCAGAGACTGCTAGGCAGTCACTGCCAGACGCCAGGGATCTCGGGTCCGGCCGAAGCCGGATTACCCGCGCGTCTTCCTTGCTCACGACGATGCGGGAGGAGCTGGGCTAACGACCAGCTTCGTTGAATACCAGTCCTTACCAAGACTGGTGTCCACTGGCCCCTTTACCCCGGCGATATCCTAGCTCGCTTACCACTGGTGGGGGCTTGCAAGGATCGTCCGGGGCAGCGCTACCTAACACTCGTGAGCAAGTTAGGAATTACACACAGATACGGCACTCACCAGGTGAGCCCAGAGCAATCCACTTCTTTCCTGTCCGGTAAGATGTTGTTCCGGCGCAGGTGGTCCTTACAAGGGCAAACTTCGGCCAGCTGCTTCTTCTACCAGCTACTAAGTTCACCGGCAGCAGCTGGCTTGGTTCCCACGAAGAGAAGAGTTATTCCTCGTCGGAAGGCGAGGTGGCCGAAGGCAGCAAAGCCGTAGAAGGTCCAGCGAAGAGAGCTGAGAAGAGCAGTCCAAGGAGAGCGTCCTGTTCAGATCAGAAGCTGGAGCAGAAGTTCTGATCTTCTGTCAGTGCTCTGCCTTCTGCGTCTGAATTCTTGTCTTCTGATAAAAGACGCTGTTTTTTTTTTTTTTTTTTTTTTTTTTTTTTTTTCCGCTCTGGGCTTTGCGGTTGTGCGTCGCAGAGACGAACCGCACGGGAACTGAGTTCCGAGCTACCTTCTGGAGCTCCTGCCTCGTGGCCCTGCCCAAGTAGGGCGCGTGCTCTATAGCAGGCCGATTCTCGGCTGTTGTGCTAGCCTACGCTAGCGCAGTATGCACCGAGGGCGTTTCCACGAATCACCTGGGCGTATACGGTACCTTCCCAGCCCAGTCACTAGAGGATTGCCTGGGAACCTCGCCGCACGTGCATAAAATTTGCGTGCAAGCCGCCTGAAAGTGTCGTCTAAGGAGCGGACGCCAAGTCCTCTCCTTAGAAGGCGAGATGAGAAGCGACGGGGGACTTTGGCCGCTAGCCGAAGCCCCCTGTCGAGGACGCTCTGCAACTTCTTTTTATGCATTGCGGCGAGGTAACCCCAGACCGGGCAGGCGTAGGTAATGACCGGCAGCAGATACGCGCCGACGATCATCCTACCCAATTTCCTGGTCATGGCTGAGCTGATCAGGAGTGGAAACAGTGCGCACAGGCGAGTGGATGCTCGCTTTAGAACTGTCTGTGCGTGGGTACGCCAGGTGAGCCGACGGTCGAGGTGTAAGCCGAGGTACTTGACCTCGTTGGACCAGCGCAAGTACGTTCTGCCGATACGTAGTTGCCTAACGGGGTTCTTCCGTCGCTTGGAGAATTCGACGGCTACGCTCTTGGTGGCGTTGAGTTGCACTCTCCAATTCTCAGTCCAGTCCACGAGCGTGTCGAGCTGGCGCTGCAGTCGTAGGACGGCCCTTTCCTCATGACGATCGGCCGTAAATACGGCCGTGTCGTCAGCGAAGAGGGCCATCTGGACTCCAGGCTGTCTCGGCACGTCGTTGACGTAGATCGAGAACAGAAGGGGGCCTAGAACACTACCTTGAGGGACGCCGGCTGTGATTCGTCTCTCGGAAGAGACAGAATCGCCAACTCTCACGCAGAAGGTCCTCTCCGTCAGAAAGCTAGCAACCAGATGGAGGTAGCAGTCCGGGAGCTGGACTTCCCTAAGTTTGAATAAAAGGCCATCATGCCATACGCTGTCGAAGGCTTTCTCAACATCTAAGAAACAGCCAACGGTCCGTTCTCTCCGACACCCGGCTTCCGTGATGCTTTCCACCAGTCTCATCAGTTGATGAGTGGTCGAATGCCCCACACGAAAGCCGAACTGTTCGGGGACCAGCACGTCAAAGTTGGTTAGATGCTCTCGTACACGACGCTGCACGAGGCGCTCAAAAACCTTGGACGTAGCGGAAAGTAGGCTGATAGGCCGGAGGTTTTCCGAGCGGGTGGTATCCTTTCCCTGCTTCGGGATCACGATAACCGTCGCCTTTCTCCATTTCTTGGGAAAGTAGGCCAGTCTAAGACACGCGTTGAACAAATCAGTCAAGAATTGAACTCCAGGCTCGGGAAGAAGTCGTAGAGCGGTGTTGGTAACACCGTTCGGGCCTGGAGCCTTTCTTGGCTGAAGTTCAGCGAGCCGATCTGAGACCTCTTCCAAAGAGATGGGTTCGGGCTCCGCCGTGATCGGAAGAGACAGAAAGTCTTCCACAGCCATCTCGACTTGTTCGTCGAAGTCCCAGTCCATGGGCGGGTTGGGAGCGAACTGACGCTCGAAACACAAGCCCAAGTACTCGGCCTTCTCCTCCGGGCGACCCAGGAGTCGACCGAACGGTCCAACAATGGCGGGAAGTGGAGGTCGGCGCCTCCGTCCCGTCAATGCGGTAGGTACTCTGTACGGGTGAGATTGCGGGTCCGCATCCCCCGTTCGGGCCACGTCGAGTTCCCAACAGCTACGTCGGAACGCCTTCAGACTGCCACGAAGTCGTCCGGTGAGCCGATTGTATGCTGCCTTATCGGCCGGATCACGGGTCCTCTGCCAACGTTTCCGGAAGTAATTCCTCTCGCGAGCGAGAAGAGAGACTTCCTCAGGGATGCGTTGGTAGTCAGGCGTGAAGCCAGCTCGCGTACGTGAAGACACGCCTATAGCCGAGATGATTGCCTCTTCGATTCCCGCAACTGCTTCGTCTAGGAGGCGAACGGAATCGAGTGGGGCCGCTGGCGGCAATCTACGGCACAAGGCCGGGCCGTAGCGATCCCAATCGATAACCTTCTGCTTGTCAGAACGTGCATAGGCGTGCTGGGTAGCGACGTGGACCAAGATAGGAAGACGCTGTTGTGAAGTTCACCGGGTATATATATTGTGATGGCAGCGGTATGTGAACAGAGTCTACCTCGAGCTGTTGCCAGGGTAGGCTGTGTCCGTCTGTATGGCGTTTTTGCCTGGTGATTTCACAGTTGTTCTTCAATATTTCAAAGTGATTTTTTCACCAAGTGCAGCACTAGTGTTGAGTTTGTGCTCTACTTATTTATCTTTGTTAAATTTTAATTCTTTAGTGTGTTATTGGCAGTAATCTCAGTGCAGTGTAGTGCGCGGCCGTTTTTGTGTTCGTGTGCTGTGCGGCTTCTGGTGAGTACGTGTGTCAGTGCCTGTTAGTTAGAATAATCAGTGCTGGTGAGTTCTCTCTCCTCTAACCACCTTTGACGTCCATTTCGGGCTTCCGAAATGGCGTCAACTCAACCTGACGTTCCTTTGCCGGAGCCGTTAAGCTCTCTCTTGGGCGCTTGCGGTTCTGCTCCTTTGAATACTCCTCTCCCCCGTGAAACCCATTGTGATAGTGGCAGTGAAAGTGATATCTCCGATGTCCATATGGGGAGTGTTGGGTCGGGAGATGAAGAGTTTTCGGTTGTGGATGGCAAACGCGCCAAACGCAAGCGAAAGCTCGCCGCCCGTCAGTCTCCCGCCTCACCTAACCAGGTCGCTAATTCAGGTAACAGCGGCCGGCAGTCTGTTAATCTTCCTTCCACTAGTTCTCAGCCTGACCCTTCTACCACTAAGTTTCCTCCTATTATCATCCCTGATAATAGGAATTACACTCAGCTTTTAGCTAATCTCCGTTCTGCCCTTCCTTCGACGTCCGTGGAAGCGAAATGCTCCGGCAAATCGCTGAAGCTGGGCGTTAAATCCATTGTAGACTTCCGCGCTGTTCAGCACTTTCTGTCAGCGCGGAACATCTCGTTCCATACCTTCGCTCTCCCTGAGGAGCGTGAGGTAAAAATTGTGATTCAGGGCATTCCCTGTCATACCCCCTCCGATGCTATCGTGCAGGAATTGACCTCACTTGGATATACGCCAACTGCTGTGTCGGTTTTGCACGCTGGCAAAGGGGACTCTAAGCATCCCGTGAACTCTTTTCTTGTAAAGTTGCTCAAAACCGGAAATTTTGAGGAGGTCTATGGCCTCCAAACACTCCTTCACCTGCGGGTGAATATTAGATCATTTGACCCGCGCCCAGGCCCTGCTCAGTGTTTCAACTGCCAGGGCTTCGGGCACTCATCCCTGTTCTGCCATGCGCCCCCACGTTGCGTGCGGTGCGGCGACCCTCACCGTGGCTGTGATAAGCCTCGTGTGCCGGGTTTTGTCCCGTACTGCTGCAACTGCAAGGGCGCCCATCCGGCTAGTTACCGGGGTTGTATTAAATATATCGAGGCGGAAAGACAGCAGCGATCTGCGCGCCCTGGCGCGCAGCGTCGTGTAGCTGGCCCGGCCCCTAATCGGCGAGAGGTCTTCCCCCTCTCACCGGTACATCTGTCAAGGCCCCGGCAGCGACTCCTGTCGCTCCCGCGGTCTCAGTCCCGCCTGCAGGCGCCGCTCCGGCGGCGCCTGTGACGGCTCCACTCCCGGCGCCTGCCGGAGCGCCCGGCCCTTCCTATGCAGCTGTCGCTGCTACGACATCATCAAAACCTGTTTCCGCCCGAAAGGGTACCAAAAAGCGCTCGCGTCGCCGGACTCCCGGCCGACGCCATCAGCAGGCTCGACCTGCCCAACCTCAGCGGGATCTTCCCGCCCCTGTCATCTCCCAACCTCCGCGTGAGCAGACCATAGTTCAGTCCGCCAACCCAGCGCCATCTACAGTCCTGGCTGAAGTTCCTCAGGAACGTCCGCGCGGGTCCCGGGAATTTTCTCGGGCTCCAGCGGACCCCCTGACGGCTTGGGCCACTCAACTTGTTGACAGCATCAGGTCTGCTCCTGACACCACGACAGTACTGATGTTAGTTTTCCAATCCCTCTCTGCTCTCTTCCCTCTCCTCCCCCTCAATGGCTAGATCCCTGCGGATCGTCGCTTGGAACGCTGATGGCGTTTCCTCTCGTCGATCTGAGCTGGCGGCTTTCGTCGTGGAGTACGACGTTGATGTCGTGCTTCTCTCCGAAACCCATCTAGCCCCCTACCATCGATTCTCACTTCCTTCTTACACTTGTTATCGTCAGGATCGTCCCCGACAGCCGCGCCAACCCCCGAAAGGGGGTACGGCGATTCTGGTCCACAGGCGGATATCCCATAGGCCACTACCCCCTCTCACTACTCGACTCATCGAAGGTTGCGCGGTGGCAGTGGACGCAGGCAGCTCGGAGTTGCGCATTGTTTCCGCGTATCTCCGGCCTGGCCTGAGCCCGCCGCCCCCGCCTGAGGAGTGGAACGCTCTCCTCGACCACCCAATCTCGACAATTGCAGCCGGCGACTTCAACGCCAAACATCCTTCCTGGAACAGTAGGACTACCAACGCCTACGGCAGATCACTCCGCCGGTTCGTCCTTGACGACCCGGATACGCACGTCATCGGCCCTGATGATCCTACCCACTTCCACTATGCCGGTCACCGACCGGACGTTCTTGATGTAGTTGTAGTCAGGAACGTGGCCCATAACATCCAGGTCTCGTCAGTGTCAGACCTTTCGTCTGATCACAATCCCCTACTAATAACTGTTCGAGATGTGTCGGCTTCACCCCGACTTCCTGCTGGTCCTGCTAGGAGGGTCAACTGGCGCTCCTATCACGACGAGCTATCTCGAAGGTTACCATCTGTCCCAGCGGACCCGATCGCCACTCGTGACGATCTGGATCTCCGTGCCACTCATCTTCAGGAGTTGGTCCAAGGTGTCATGGATCGACACACATACAACGTAGAGGTGAATCGTAAATCGGCCCTTCAACCGGAAGTTATCCACGCCATCTGGCTTCGGCGCAAGCTCCGCCGCAGATGGCAACGAACCCGAGATCCCGCCGTCAAACGACGGTTTCAGGCCCAGTCTCTTTACGTCCAGCAACTTTTGCGGGACGTAAACTCTGATCAGTGGGACTCATACCTTGAGTCCCTTGAAGTCGACCCAGCCTCCGTCTGGAGAGCAACGAGTCGCCTTACTCGCGAGAAGCGTACTCGCAACCCGCTGAATACCCCGAACGGCATTGTTTCTTCGTCGGAAGGCAAGGCAGAGGTCTTCGCCGACTGCATGGAGACTCAATTCACCGTTCATGGAGGCGTCTCGGACCCTGCCTTCTCGGTTGTGGTTCGAGACTTCCTATCAGGTTATTTTTCCCGCCCTCCACCTGACCCTCCCGCTCTCTTCGACAGGGACGAACTAGTTTCGTCTATCTGTCGACTAAACCGACGTCGCGCCCCTGGTCCTGATCGGATCGGGGCCGCAGCTTTGCAACATCTCCCGGCCTCGGGCGTTGACTTGGTCCTGGATCTGTTCAACTCCAGTCTCCGGCTGCATTACTTCCCCCGCCTGTGGAAAAATGCCAACATCTGTATGATTCCCAAGCCCGGCAAGCCTCGCATGCTTGCAGGCAGCTATCGTCCCATATCATTGTTGCCAGTACTCTCAAAGGTGTTTGAGCGTCTCCTACTCGCCCGCATCTGGCCGCTGCTGGATAACTTTATTCGGAGCGAACAGTTCGGGTTCCGTAGAGAGCACTCGACAACTTTACAACTCGTCCGAGTTGTCACAGCATTATCCGACGCCGCCAACAAGAAAGAGTCTACGGGCGCTGTCTTGTTGGACGTGAGTAAGGCCTTCGACAAAGTCTGGCACGAAGGTCTTCTCTACAAACTCGCTCACTCCCCCATCCCACCGTCCATTGTGCATTTCTTGCGGTCATACCTCTGTGATCGTACCTTCAGGGTTAGCGTCGAAGGGTCCTGTTCGTCAGTCCGACCCGTCGCCGCTGGCGTTCCGCAGGGATCTGTCCTCGGCCCCGTTCTGTACCTAGTGTACACGAACGACTTGCCTGTCATTCCTGGAGTCACGTTATCTCTATTCGCTGACGACGCAATGTATTACTGCAGCTCCCTGTCCCCGCGAATTGCGTGTTCAAAGCTGCAGCGTCAGTTGAATCTGCTTCCGGCCTGGCTACGGAAGTGGCGGGTGCTGATCAACGCGGAGAAATCCGAGGCGATCTGTTTCACCAGCAAGTCCACTTCCCGATGCCAGGCCCTCTCCCTCGAAGGGAGGCCTATCGCCTGGCAAAAGTCGGTGAAGTATTTGGGCGTTCGGCTAGACCAGCGCCTTAGCTTCAACGGCCACGTGACTGCTACCCTCAACAAAGCTCGAGGCGTCCGAGCCAAAATATTTCCCATGCTCTCGTGCCGCAACCGCCTGGCTTTGCGCACTAAAGTTACGATCTATCTTTTGTTTCTCCGGTCAGTATTGACCTATGCTGCTCCCGCATGGTGGTCGCTTGTGTCGACCACTAACAAGTGTAGGCTGGAAGCTTTCCAGGCCCGTACCCTCCGATCCTTGTCGGGGTCTCCATGGTTTGTGAGAAATAATGTCATTCGTGGAGGCCTTCGAGTTCCTACCCTTGCCGATTTTGTCCGGTCGCTTGCCGAAACTCTCTTTGCTTCTGCAGCGACCTCGTCCTTTCCATACCTCCGTTCCATCAGCACGTCCGAACCACCTCCCGCTATACGTGTCAAGCGCCCTCGGGCGATCTTAGATGACCCCCCGTAATTCTAATAAGCTGTGACTTAGGTTCCCGAGCAACTCTATCTCCTTGTTACCTTCCTATACTGTCAGATACCTTCCCCAAGTATGTTGGTTTGCAAACTGCTTGGCGCTGTTACCGATGCCACAGACACGGCGGTTCCCTGCCTCGCGGGGAACGACCGGCGCTACAAGGCGCCTGCATGCCGGGCCGAGCGCGTGCGGCATCTGCCGTTCGCCCCGCGCCCGGCGGCAGTGTTACCATGACCCGGTACCTCTATAATACAAAATTGAAAAATTTCCGCCGCCTTCTCAGTTAACTGGTTGGCGTGTCCCTCCCGAAAAAATTTAGGAAACCTTCTTTTGAAAGTCCAGCACTGTTTTCTTCTGACAGCCATCGGGCACGTCCCGGAAGCTGTAATCAGCCACGGGTGCAAAGACGCCCCACTATGCAATGCAATGCAATGCAATGCAATATGTGAACATCTGCTCTCCGGTACCAGCGGTGGACACAGCGAGCCAATCCGGCATCAGCAGCCACCGAGACGTAACCAACTTCCTGTTCGGAGCTAGCCAATCAGCGATGCCAGTTAGTTAATAAAACCTGAGCCGACAGAAAATTTTGAACACTTCATCGCTATGCCATCGAACGCACTTCATCTCCTCTCCTCTCTCGAACGACAACGGGGCGGTGTCAGTCGGAAGGAACGGCGTTCTTGCGTCTTCACCCTCCAGTTCCGCGCCAGCGATGGATTTCGCTGGGTCGGCAGCCGACTCTACAACCAGTGCCGGAAGAAGAGGAGGACTGCAGTAGGCCACGAACAGCGGGCACTACCAACATCGCCGTTCTCGCAACTCGGTCCTTTTTAGGACCACCAAAAACACTAGAGTGTACGATTGGTGCCAGTTGTCATGCGGCAAGCCTTTTGTCCGGTGACAATATATAGTGCAAGCGTTGATGTGTGTGTGTGCAACTGTACTAAAAAAGCTGTTATGCGCATGCGCAAATAATTCAAATGCATATATGTAGATGACTGAAAAGAGATGATATAAAAGTGGAAATTGTTTGCACGAAAACGTACAGGGGGTGGCTATATGGAGATGAAACCGAACACTGCAATCGATTACGTGCATTGGGATGATCCTAACGAGTTGGTTAATAGATTGAGACTGTTAATGGCTTCTCAAAGTAGTGGCCATACTGGTCATAGGAATGAATCGTTTCGATATTGATTTATTTGTGTGTGCGTATGTTTGACTGTAGTGCAGATTCTAATTTACAAAGTTTTGATGAATACTATTTGAAAGGACATTAACTTATGAGGAATTAATTTCTATTTTTAATTTATTTCACTATACACCTCTGAACCTATATGTAATTATTTGTAAACTGCGTTACCTGTTGCAGCAAACGTTAGCACTAGAACGATTATATTATTATTATTCAGTGATATATACAATTTACTTATCATATAATCTGTATTTTTGTTTTACATATTTTGGATGAAAATTACATACCACTCTTTCATACAGTATTTTTAAATTAATAAAACAGTGATTTTGTATTATTACTGTGTGTGTGTGTGCGTGTGTTTGAATGTAGTGCAGATTCTAATTTACAAAGTTTTGATGAAAGGACATTAACTTATGATGAAATTAATTTCTATTTTTAATTTATTTCACTATACGTCTCTGAATCTATATGTAATTATTTGTAAACTGCGTTACCTGTTGCAGCAAACGATAACACTAGAACGATTATATTATTATTATTATTCAGTGATATATACATACAATTTACTTATTAGACACTTCAAGGATTGTAACGTCTTACAATGACTATAGCATATTTAAATCTGTTATCAGTTTTATTGGACCTTGTGTGTGATTACGTTGCGTGTGCGTCTGTGTGTGTGTGCACGTTGCGTGTGTACGTTGTATGTATGTGTGTGTGTTTACGTTGCGTGTGCGTCTGTGTGTGATTACGTTGCGTGTGCGTCTGTGTGTGTTTACGTTGCGTATGCGTCTGTCTGTGATTACGTTGCGTGTGCGTCTGTGTGTGTTTACGTTGCGTATGCGTCTGTGTGTGATTACGTTGCGTGTGCGTCTGTGTGTGTGTGCACGTTGCGTGTGTACGTTGTATGTATGTGTGTGTGTTTACGTTTCGTGTGCGTCTGTGTGTGATTACGTTGCGTGCGCGTCTGTGTGTGTTTACGTTGCGTATGCGTCTGTGTGTCATTACGTTGCGTGTGCGTTTGTGTGTGTGTGTGTGCACGTTGCGTGCGCACGTTGTATGTATGTGTGTGATTACGTTGCGTGTGCGTATTAGATCTTTCTTATGATATATATGTCAGCTAGAAAAACCACGCTTTGTTGTGTTAGCGTTTCAGACAGCAAGAAAAATGTACTGCCAGCACGCGCCGATGAATTTGATCACTGTAACGTGATCAGTGCGAGACTGTTTCTAAACGACAAGTATTATCCTTACGATAATTTAAACTTGGATATTGGGAAAGACCGTTTTGCATTATTGTACAATATGTACGCCAGTTTTCAAAGTTCGTATTACCACCGTTTAGACGGCAGCCCAGTACTGACACCGGAATTATTCAAATCAAAAGCCCCCGCTGGTTGTTTTCGATTGTAGCAGACAAGACAATGCCCTTAAGTCTTCAGCAGTTGATGTACGTTTAGAATTTGAATCGTCAATGAATTTTCCTAGACAGACGACTACCTACTGTATGATACTACATGATTCGCTTGTAGAATATACGCCATTGTCCAACACAGTGCATAGACGTGTTTAAGTCTTATTTTATACATATTTTGTAAATACTAGTTTTAAATATATATATTTTCATATTTGTAACATTATAATATTGGAGCTGTGTGTGTGTGTATGTGTGTGTATTTTAATTGTACAACTAGTTTAGATATATTTTAATACTTAGATATATATATTTTCATACTTGTAACACTATAATCTTGGAGCTGTATATGTATATGTATTTTTAATTGTAAAACTGTTTAATATAATCTTGGAGCTGTGTGTATGTATTTTAATAAAATGTATATATTACAAACACACTTTATTATTATTATTTGTATAACCCACTCCATAATGTATACTTACTTACTTGCAGCAAACTAGCGAGCGTTGTCCACACACAAACGTACCCTTAAATGACAGACGGACGTCGTACGCTTAACATTCAGCTATACCTAAAATATATCTTCAATTAGAAGTGAGACATAATAATTTGATCATACACACACGCGTGCGCACACATGTATTAAATTCAATAAATAATAATGCGCTTGATGATGTTTTAATGCAAATAATTTAGGAAAGTCTACATTCCACTTTCATAAGGAAATGGTCACTGCTTACAGCTATGCATGTCCACAACAGAATTAGAGAGATATAAATGTCATCATTCGCTGTGACCTGCTTTCTCAATTTGTTACATTAAAAATGTTTGTTTAAAGCAATATTTCAGAGAATTGTAACAGATATAATAATAATTTGATCATACACACACACACACACACACACACACACACACACACACATGTATTAAATTCAATAAATAATGCGCTTGATAATGTTTTTACGTTTAAATAAAATCCTAAAATATATCTTCAATTAGAAGTGAGACATAATAATTTGATCATACACACACGCGTGCGCGCGCGCGCACACACACACACACACACACACACACACACACACACATGTATTAAATTCAATAATGCGCTTGATAATGTTTTAATGCAAATAATTTTAGGAAAGTCTACATTCCGCTTTCATAAGGAAATAGTCACTGCTTACAGCTATGTATGTCCACAACAGAATTAGAGAGATATAAATGTCATCATACGCTGGGACCTACTTTCTACATTTTTTACATTAAAAATGTTTGTTTAAAGCAATATTTCAGAGAATTGTAACAGACATAATAATAATTTGATCATACACACGCACACACACACATGTATTAAATTCAATAAATAATGTGCTTGATAATGTTTTTACGTTTAAATAAATCTGTACACTCACCAACTAGTGTTGTCTATACACCCTTAATGATGAAAGTTGTGTGTGTATACTACAACAGTCTTTCAACTATTTAAAAAAAATATGCAGTGATAGCTTTCACGCAGGCAGTCAAATGCGAAATTGCCACTATAAAAAAAAAAAAAATAAATACGGTAAGAATATATTTCAGACAATTGTAATTTGATCACACACACACACACACACACACACACACACACACACACACACACACACACACACACACACACACACACACACACACACACACACACACACACACACACACACACACACACATTGAATCGTCAATTAATTTTCCTAGACAGACAACCGCCTACTGTATGATACTACATGATTCGCTTGTAGAATATACACCATTGTCCAACACAGTACATAGACGTGTTTAAGTCTTATTTTATACATATTTTGTAAATACTAGTTTTAAATATATATTTTCATCATATTTGTAACATTATAATATTGGAGCTATGTGTGTGTATGTATTTTTAATTGTAAAACTAGTTTAGATATATTTTAATACTTGTAACAATATAATCTTGGAACTGTGTATGTTTTTTTTTTTTAAATTGTAAATATTAGTTTAGATATATTTTCATACTTGTAACAATATAATCTTCGAGCTGTGTATGTATTTTTAATTGTAAAACTGCTTAATATAATCTTGGAGCTGTGTGTATGTATTTTAATAAATGTATATATATATATATATATTACACACACTTTATTATTATTTGTATAACCCACTCCATAATAATTTGATCATACACATACACGCGCACACACACATGTATTAAATTCAATAATGCGTTTGATAATGTTTTAATGCAAATAATTTTAGGAAAGTCTACATTCCGCATTCATAAGGAGATAGTCACTGCTTACAGCTATGTATGTCCACAACAGAATTAGAGAGAGATATAAATGTCATCATACGCTGTGACCTACTTTCTAAATTTTTTACATTAAAAATGTTTGTTTAAAGCAATATTTCAGAGAATTGTAACAGACATAATAATAATTTGATCATACACACGCACACACACACATGTATTAAATTCAATAAATAATGTGCTTGATAATGTTTTTACGTTTAAATAAATCTGTACACTCACCAACTAGTGTTGTCTATACACCCTTAATGATGAAAGTTGTGTGTGTATACTACAACAGTCTTTCAACTATTTAAAAAAAATATGCAGTGATAGCTTTCACGCAGGCAGTCAAATGCGAAATTGCCACTATAAAAAAGAATAAATACGGTAAGAATATATTTCAGACAATTGTAATTTGATCATACACACACACACACACACACACACACACATGTATTAAATTCAATAAATAATGTGCTTGATAATGCAAATAATTTTTACGTTTAAATAAAATCGGTACATACAATAAAATTAATATAAAAATACATTAAGAATATATTTCAGATAATTGTAGCAGACATAATAATTTGATCATACACACACACACACACACATGTATTAAATTCAATAAATAATGCACTTGATATTTTTACGTTTAAATAAAATCTATACACTTACCAAAGACGATGTGAAGACACGTAATACGTGCAGTATCAGGATGTACAAGTCGACAAATAAGAAATTGCCGCTAACTTACTTAGCGTATATATAGTGTACACTGTAGTGGGGAAAGCACGTGTGTGTGTGTCCGTTTTTAGAGTAATTACTATAAGCGGTGTTAATGCTTGACAGGTGTCAAATTAGAAAGTAGAGTTGTCCGTTTTTAGAGTAAATACTTTATAATCCTAATCACTGCTAATGACTAGCAGGTGTGAAATTAGAATGCAGGACGTCGTACACAAGGTTAATGACCTCTGGTTTAATTTAGCGAATAATAAGTATATCTAATTCAGTATCGGATCAATGCTGTCAACGTACTCCGAATATGCATGCAATTATTTGTATAGTAATCAGAAATGTGTGTGAGAGAGACATTTTAATAATTTGTAGGTTGTATCTTACATATTATTTCATTGTTTACGATATATATTTAATGCAAAAAATGAATTTTTAAAATTACAATCGTCTGTATTTAAGTTCGTGTACACACATACAAATCGTTTGAATAAGGGAAATCTTCGAATATGCATCCAATTATTTGTATAGTAATCAGAAATGTGTGAGAGAGACATTTTAATAATTTGCAGGTTGTATCTTAGAATTACGAAAATTATTATACAATGTGTGTGTACACAAAACTTTTGAAAATACCTTATTTCAAGGAGATTTTTTTATGCGTAACACTTTACCACACACACACACACACACACACACAGACTTGGCAGTATATTAATTTCTAAATCGTAGTCAATGACTGTCATGTGTCAAAAAAGGACGCCACGAGATAGGTGATAAATATATATTTCCTGGTGATTACATTTTAGTATCGCTAATTACAATAATCCATAAGTAGCACGACGCTTATGTAAAACTGATGACATAAAGAGAGAGAGAGAGATAGTTATTTACATTCAAGAGAGAATTGACTCATCACTCGCCCTGATATGCAAATCAACTTAATGACCGAAAAATGCTGACCTGTGTTGTCGATATTACTTACAAACCATGCAATTTTGTTTCCAGAAGTTCAATTTTGTTGTTTTTTGCAAACGTATTGTCTCTTATCTTGAGTGTCATGAGATTGTATGACACAAAGTAACACCAGCGTCTGAGGAGGGATACTAGACATATAATGTCATTGGTCTTGTTCATATTGTTCTTGCTCTTACCGTTCGAATCACACCTGTTGGAGACCAAATCTGTTACAGAGGCCATGTGTACTGGAAGTAGCGAACTTTAAATACGGATGACGTGAGCGACGGCATACCAAAGAAATCGGGCGTCCGCTAGTAACAGTCACGGTGGATCTGCAAATACGCGTCTGCAACTCGGCTGTATGTGTTTTGTTTTGCCTCACCCATTATATATTTTTTCATACTAAATCGCAGTCAATGACTGTCATGTACCAAATTAGAAGTAGAATGCAATGAGGTAGGCGATAAATATATTTCCTGGTGATTACATTTTAGTATCGCTAATTACAATAATCCATAAGTAGCACGATGCTTATGTAAAACCAATGACATAAAGAGAGAGAGAGAGAGAGAGAGGGAGAGAGATAGTTATTTACATTCAAAGGGAGAATTGACTCATCACCCACCCCTGATATGCAAATCAGCTTCATTAAAAATAAAAAATAAAGCATGCACGACAAACATACTCTCTCGAGTCTCAGATTCTGGCGAATGCGTTGCTCATATAGTTTGAATTTCCCACCGAAGAAAAATGTTGACAGATCTGTTCTATACACACAATAATACAGGATTGGTAAACCTGATCATATATTTTAATATACACTATAATACACATATCAAGTTTGAACCCTGCATAGGTTGGTAAACCTAATCATATAGATTTAATATACATTATAACATACAACAAATTTGAACTCATGCAAGGTTGGTAACCCTGATCATATATTTAATATATACACTATACTTCATCAAGTCGGAACCTCCCACCCGCCACCCACCTCTGATATGCAAATCAGCTTTATTTAAAAATAAAAAATATATTTGTGGATGCGGGTGGTCCATTTGGGATGCTGCGGGTCCAGCTGATTGAAAGTGAAAGTGATCTAGGCTCGCGAAAGGCGGCATATATTCGCGGATATGCAAATCAATTTAATTAAAAAAATAAAAATATCAAATTAAAAAAATTTATTCGCGGAAATTCGCGGTCCAGTAGAAAGTGAAAGTGATTTAGGCTCGCGAAAGACGGCATATATTCGCAGATATGCAAATCAATTTAATTAAAAAAATAAAAATATCAAATTAAAAAAATTTATTCGCGGAAATTCGCGGTCCAGTAGAAAGTGAAAGTGATTTAGGCTCGCGAAAGACGGCATATATTTGAATTGACGCGCGAAAGGCGCCATGCAATTTGATTGGTCGATGCTGCTGGTCCAGCGGTGGTGGTGGGGGGATAACGGTACTTTAGTCAGAACCGGCACTTTCCCTCTACTGTTGTATGTGTGTCGATCCATGACACCTTGGACCAACTCCTGAAGATGAGTGGCATGGAGATCCAGATCGTCACGAGTGGCGATCGGGTCCGCTGGGACAGATGGTAACCTTCGAGATAGCTCGTCGTGATAGGAGCGCCAGTTGACCCTCCTAGCAGGACCAGCGGGAAGTCGGGGTGAAGCCGACACATCTCGAATAGTTATTAGCAGGGGATTGTGATCAGACGAGAGGTCTGACACTGACGAGACTTGGATGCGATGGGCCACGTTCCTGACTACAACTACATCAAGAACGTCCGGTCGGTGACCGGCATAGTGGTAGTGGGTAGGATCATCAGGGCCGATGGACGTGCGTATCCGGGTCGTCTAGGACGAACCGGCGGAGTGAGTTGCCGTAGGCGTTGGTAGCCCTACTGTTCCAAGAAGGATGTTTGGCGTTGAAGTCGCCGGCTGCAATTGTCGAGATTGGGTGGTCGAGGAGAGCGTTCCACTCCTCAGGCGGGGGCGGCGGGCTCAGGCCAGGCCGGAGATACGCGGAAACAATGCGCAACTCCGAGTCGCCTGCGTCCAGGAATAACAGGCAGGTCGTTCGTGTACACTAGGTACAGAACGGGGCCGAGGACAGATCCCTGCGGAACGCCAGCGGCGACGGGTCGAACTGATGAACAGGACCCTTCGACGCTAACCCTGAAGGTACGATCACTGAGGTATGACAGCAAGAAATGCACAATGGACGGTGGGATGGGGGAGTGAGCGAGTTTGTAGAGAAGACCTTCGTGCCAGACTTTGTCGAAGGCCTTACTCACGTCCAACAAGACAGCGCCCGTAGACTCTTTCTTGTTGGCGGCGTCGGACAATGCTGTGACAACTCGGACGAGTTGTAAAGTTGTCGAGTGCTCTCTACGGAACCCGAACTGTTCGCTCCGAATAAAATTATCCAGCAGCGGCCAGATGCGGGCGAGTAGGAGACGCTCAAACACCTTTGAGAGTACTGGCAACAACGATATGGGACGATAGCTGCCTGCAAGCATTCTAGGCTTGCCGGGCTTGGGAATCATGCAGATGTTGGCATTTTTCCATAGGCGGGGGAAGTATTGCAGCCGAAGACTGGAGTTGAACAGATCCAGGACCAATTCAACGC
Source organism: Magicicada septendecula (assembly GCA_034769895.1). Classification (NCBI taxonomy): domain Eukaryota; kingdom Metazoa; phylum Arthropoda; class Insecta; order Hemiptera; family Cicadidae; genus Magicicada; species Magicicada septendecula. Next base: position 290,059,064 of record CM068376.1, read on the forward strand.
CCGGCAAAGCTGCGGCCCCGATCCGATCAGGACCAGGGGCGCGACGTCGGTTCAGTCGACAGATAGACGAAACTAGTTCGTCCCTGTCGAAGAGAGCGGGAGGGTCAGGTGGAGGGCGGGAAAAATATCCAGATAGGAAGTCTCGAACCACTACCGAGAATGGCAAACGCGCCAAACGCAAGCGAAAACTCTTCATCTCCCGACCCAGCACTCTCCATATGCACATCGGAAATATCACTGTCACTGCCACTATCACAATTATCGCGGGGGAGAGGTGTAGAGAGAGGAGCGGAACCGCAAGCTCCCAAGAGAGAGCTTAACGGTTCTGGCAAAGGTACATCGGCGTTATTTGACGCCATTTCGGAAGCCCGAAATGGACGTCAAAGATGTTTAAAGGAGATTGAACTCACCAGCACTGATTATTCTAACTGACAGGCACTGACACACGTACTCACCAGAAGCCGCACAGCACACGAACACAAAAACGGCCGCGCCCTACACTGCACTAACGAATACTTGTAGTACACAAATTAAATAAGACTGCACTCAAATAAACAGTTGTAGAACAAACAAAACTCGATTTCTTCATGTGGTGAAGAAATCACTTTGATAACTAAACAAATAGCGGTTAAATCACAAGGCAAAAATGCCACACAAAGTAACGCAGCCTACCCGGGCAACAGCTCTAGGTAGTCTTCCGTCTGCCATCTTCCGTATTTATACCCCAGCCTACCTGCTAAAGACAACGCCCCCTCCCCTACTTCTCTTCTCACTCCTTCATGAAACGAAAAACGCAACCCACATAGAAATTTCCAACCCCTACCGGAAATTTCCGACCTACTATCACTTGTCCCTACCGTCACGGCCTTTGATCGCATTCTTGAAAATATTAAACCAAATCTGAGGGATGTCTTTGCTTGCTTGGCTCAAACAGTTCTCATTGATCATGATGACACAGCCGCATCCTTAAATTTGCTTTGTCCAATTTTAGACGCTTTACCTACTATTGACACGGCATCCCGCTGTATTCTATGTTGTTTGTCCCAAGCATGTTCCGTCAATCTCGAGGTATTCGTCTTACCTAACTACTTTATGTGTTCAAACACGCGAACGCCCAGAGGCCTGCCCGTTTCTCCGAAATACTGTTCCCCACACTCACACGGAAACCGGTATAGTACTTTCGTTGTATCTATAGTAGAAACGTTTGTTTTAATTTAGAGTACTTTAGGGGGTTTAAGGAAAAAATCGATCATGTAAAGTAGGCCTATACATCAGGTCTTACTCGAATGTGTTACCCATGAGTAGTAGCATCTGATTTGGTTCATTTTTTGTGAGAGAGAAAATCAAAGTAGCAGGAACTCAGCTAACAATTGTAGCTAAAAATATAAGTTGGAACGACTAAAGAACAACGAAACCTTACGGAAATAGAGTTGGACTGAAGCTAATCGTGTAGAAGGCCGGACCAGAGAAGACATCAAAGAATTATAAAACCACATAAAAGAAATGTCAGTAAGTAGGTGTAGTCAAATAGATAGTGATGGCAACAGGTAAACAAGAAAAAATAATTAATAGGATCAAGAGTGTAAGGATGCGGTAGACAAGAGGAACACGGTGCGGAGAAGAGTGCTGGAAAGGCTAAAGGATATTACAACTACAAAATGAAAGCCAAGCGCTCGTGTAAAAGGGGGAAAGAGAGATAACAGTGCACTAACAGTAGCAAATAAACAAGAAAGTTTTATAATTACTGGTGACGTCGATGTCAGTAAACCAGATCTTCGTTGACAGGCGCTTGACAGCACTGACAAAGAAGCTGTTGACGTGGAGGACGCTAGAATTCCAAGAAATCTTTTAACGCTGAGAAGAGCTACAATACTATTGCATGACTCAAATTACTCAGTATGGAACGTTAGAATTCAACAACTAAAGCCTAATGAGTATGAGATAAAGCTACGGTTAATACCAGGGTTAATATCAGCATTGATTAGTGAAGTACAAACTATTTATAAAGAAAAAAAAAAAGATTATAGCATACACTGATCCTATAATACCAGTGGCGGGCGTATTTAGAATGTGACTTTGAGGGGGGGGGTTCGGGGTCGGGTCGGCTTCATTCAAAAGAAAAAACAAGTTAAGACTAAATCAACATTACTATCTTTAAAGTGGTTTAAAAACGCGTGATAACATCCCATTAAAGTAAACCGTAATAACATTAAAAGATACTTATTAAATGAATTGATTTTCCTATATTTCATATTTCAAACGTATACCCTAAAGCCGTGGGAAACCTGTTTGTTTATTAAAAAAAAGCTACTACTGTATTAGCGTCCACAGCTGAAAAAACTAGCCTAAAATTTAAGAGACTAACAAAATCCGTCAACTTTGTCGACTTCTGGGAGGGGGAGTCCGGTCCCGTTCGCCCCCCCCCGGTAAATACGCCCTTATATAATACTGACGGGAGTGGAAAAGGTATGAAATGTAAGGGTAAACATAAACATAGGAAAAACTAAAGACAAGCTTAGGACAATGTACAGTCATGGGATGTGATGACAAACCCCACAGAAAAGAACTCAACAACATACTATAATAGCAGGAAATAACAATATCGAAGGAACTGAACACTTCGTGTGTTTATAGAGTAAGCTAAAAATAACTACATATAATACAGCAAGTTAGACACAGCCTGGCTTTGCTCATACACACAGATTATAAAGTCCAATTAGCACTGCAAAATACATAGCTCCATGTGGCACGAAAATTCTTGACCGGTAACAGACTAGTTCAATATCCACCTCCAAACAACTTTATTCTGTGCCACTGGCCACCAAACTGACATTGTGTGGGATCCTTTCCGATATTATCCCGTTTTGTTTCCTTATTCCCAGAAATTGTCCCATTGACGACTTTGCTGGCATCCTTTCCTCTTTCTATACGCCTTCCCACCTAGATCTCCTCAACTTATCAGACGTCAGTAAGCTGTCATCGTTGTATAATTGCTTCGGTAGTTAGAAGGTCTTCTATTTACCATGCTTCGGCATGGTTTTCTTTAACTGAACCATATAGATCTTCTGTGCGACCTTTCTTTAGACATCAAGCAGATAGCTCAAACGTGTACAAATTTCACATACATGGGTAATTAGAGGTTTATTAAAATGCCAGCTTTGCATTTCGTGACAACATATGAAGTTGCATTAAGAACTTCATGGTCTTATGGTAGGCCTGAAGTCTGTGGATAGGAGGGAATAAAGGGTACGTTATGATAAAGAGGAAGCTGGGGAGGTGTGTGTAATAAAGAAGGGTACCGTATGAATATCGATGGTATTATGTGTAATATGTAATACTGCATTGTGAACATATACAATACTGTTGTATTGAACGTATTGTGTACAACAATACTGTATTGTTGTTATTATATAGTTACGTTCTTGTTTTTTAATATTAATGTTCGCAATATCTAATAAATAACAAAACACTATGTTGTAAATTTTAACCAAATTTTCTTAATGGTTTTGATAGACAAGCCAAATGTGTGCTAATGCTGACGATGTTGTGATAATAGCCAGGACAAGACAACGGCTAGTTGAGGTATACAAGGAGCTGAATACATCCGCTGGAATGAGACTCAATGTAAATATCAGCAAAACTAAATACATGCTGATAACTTTATCAGAATGGAGAATAAATCTGTAAAATTTATTCATAGAGGATAATTAATTTGATGCAGTTATTAAGTTCAGTTGGCTGGGCAACATGATAGACAATGAAGGATCCATAAACATGACAATACGTGACAGGATAGAAATAGGAATAGGGCATATTATGCCAACAGCAGACTATTGAGAAGCAAACCCGTTAGCCGTAACACAAAAATCAAAATATATAAGACAGTTATCCGACCGGTTGTTACTTATGGAGGCGAGACATGGACACTGATGAAAAAGGAAAAAGAAAGTCTAAGAAGTTTTGAAAGCAAGATCGTAAGACGTATTTATGGCCCGGTTAAAGAAGACGGCGAGTGGAGAATACGAAATAACCAGGAGATAGAAGAGCTATTGAATCATGAAGACGGTGTAAGATTCATAAAAAGCTCAACGAATACAATGACTAGGTCACCTAGAGTGGATGAATGATTTTCGTATGCCAAAGAAAATCCTGAGGGCGCAAGTCTATAAATGCAGAAAGAGCGGCCGACCTAGGGATAAGAGGATTGGATGAAGTGTTAGAAGATCTCATAAGAATGGATATGAGGAGTTACACTTAGATAGCAATGGAGAGGAGACTTTGGAGAAGATTGATATTGGAAGCTAGGGCTCACGTTGGGCTGTATTGCTGAAGAACAAGAAGTAGAATGGATTTTGATATACGTGCAACAGCCTGTGAGAGGTCGTTAATATCGTCTGCTCGTCTGCGTTTTCTCCTAGATTCACAAAGTCTCGGTCACTCCGATTCTACGATTTCTTCCTGTTTCACTTTGTCGATTTCTACCAGTTATATTTTTTATTATAATATTTATAGTAGGCCTATCGTCAATGAGAATGTTTTGGTAATGTTTGAAATGTTGAAAGAGTATATTTCGAATCTTTGTTTACCTTGTACTTTTTTAATTTATCCGTGGATTCGATTCTGGTTTTTATATTGCATTTAGCTGAAAGTAGTTTTTGTTGTAAAATTCGATTTAGTAATTTAACTATTTTATAATATGTAAAAATTGAATTCTTGTTATACTGCATTATACTTTTTAACCTAAGTCATATTGTTACATTCAAAAAGAATATTTGTTACATATTGTTTGTATATGTATATATAGTGAAAAATGTTGCGAATAGCATTGGAAGAATTGGGGAGTACCTCAAAAGATTGTGAGAGTCGTACTGCTCAGTCTGAACGATTTCAAAGGAAGAGTAGTTCTGGGAAGAAACAAAAGCCGAGATTTTACGGTTGGTACTGGAGTAAAGCAGGGTGATGCACTATCTGCAACCCTCTTCAACTTGGCACTACATTATGCTATAAACAAGATAGACTTCAGAGGACACATCTTCAAAAGGACGAGGCAACTAGGAGCATATGCGGATGATATTGTGCTGGTAGCCAGGAACAAAAATGTATTAAAAGATACCTTTATTGAAATGGAGAGGGAAGTAAGCAAAATTGGTTTGGAAGTCAATGAGGCTAAAACAAAATACATGAAAGTGTCTGTGAAGGAAAATAGAGAACTGCTAGACCTTCACACAGGCCATTACTGTTTCCAAGGAGTTGCAGAATTTAAGTACCTAGGTGTTATTCTGAATAATGAAAACCGAGTGAGCAGCGAAATAGTAAATAGAATCATAACCGGCAATAGAGCCTACTATGCAAACCAATCATTACTGAAATCAAAGCTTCTAACTCCAAGAACCAAACTGATGTTATATAAAACACTGATCAGACCTGTTGTTACTTATGCATCCGAGACATGGACTCTCGTAAATAAGGATATAAGCGCTCTAAGAATTTTTGAAAGAAGAATATTGAGGCAGATATTTGGACCAGTGAAGGAAGGGAATATGTATAGGATCCGAAATAACAGTGAAATAAATGAGTTGATTGGTGGACAAAACCTGGTGAGGCACATAAAATCAGCTAGAATTAGATGGCTGGGACACGTATCCCGTATGAATGTTACGAGGATGCCCAAAACTATATTAAGTGGAACGATATTGGGCAAAAGAAGAAGAGGCAGGCCTCGAAGAAGATGGCAGCAGGATGTGGAAGAAGATCAGAGAAAGATGGGCATTAGGAACTGGAGACTGAAGGCAATGGACAGAGATGAGTGGAGACGGGTCGTAGCGGAAGCCAAGGCTCACCATGGGCTGTAGTGCTGGAGATTAGTAGAGTAGTAGTAGTATATATAGTGAAAACAATACGACATGTGATATGATTCTATTTATGTTCATTGTAAATATAGTTTTTTTAATAATAAAATACGTATAAACACTACTATGCCCTCAACTCATTTAATTATCCGGTCAATTATATTTCACTCGTCATTCTTTATAGCCAAATCTCTCTTGCTTCAAATATATAGAGCAACCTTTTCCACGTTGAGTTAGTTACCTCACCACTCAACACTGAAGTTTTCACTTCTGGCGTATGTCCCCACGCACACCCATTTATTGATGTTGAGTGATCGCTCTAAGACCACACACACACACACACGCGCGCGCGCACAAGTCTGACCGCTACTGCAGCCAATATCACTGCTGTATCTGGTTCCACTGCTTTCAGTGGTCTACCGATTAAGGCACTTCATCTGGATATCCCACGACCCAGATGCTTTTGGACTGTCAAAATTATTTCTACCTAAGTTTATCAATGGCCTTAATTGCCTTCTCTTAGTGTGCCAATTCTCCTTGTATACAGCTCTCTTAATCTAATCCAACTCTCCATTTTCACATACAGAGTCTTAAGAGCTTAGAAGGTACTTTGTACTGTCCCTTTACATCCACACACTATCATATGCAGCTTTAAATATCTTTGAAAGGATACCATGTCCTTACATCTGGGTAACGTATCGGTTCTCTCAGGCAAAAATCTGCTCCACCGTTGATCTGTTTGGTCTGAAACACGCTTGACATTCAGCCTCCCTTCTTGTTTGATAGTACACTTGTTTCATATTTCTAGTACTTTCCTGCAATAAATTGCTTTTTGCTTCATTTACTCTATGAATAGCTTTTCTGCATTCGGCATCAAATTAGTGATACGTTTCTCTCTTTTCTGAAAAATTGTACTGTCTCAGCAACGGCTTTATTCATAATTTCTTGCATCACTTTTCCCGTGGCTTCAACCGTTCTTCCGCAACAGGAAACTGTCTTCTGTTGATTTTAACATCCACTTTTCCCCCGCACGTTTCATCCACTGCAGCTGATGGTATTGGTGCTGCTGCATCTCCTGGTGTTAGTGTTGGTACTAGTACTGGTATTGCTGGTGAATCTGCTGGTGTTGTACTAGTACCGGTACTGCTGCTTATTTGCTGGTGTTGGTACTATTACTAGTACTGCTGCTGCATCTGTTGGCGTTACTACTATTACTAGTACTGCTGGTGCATCTTTTGTGCTGGTACTATTACTGGTACTGCTGGTGCATCTGCTGGTGTTGTACTAGTACCGGTACTGCTGCTGCATCTGTTGGTGTTGGTACTATTACTGGTACTGATGCTGAATCTATCAGTGTTGGTAGTAGTTCTAGTACTTCTGCTGCAACTGTTGGTGTTGGTACTAGTACTGGTACAGCTGCTGAATCTGTTGATGTTAATACTAGTAATGGTACTGCTGCTGCATCTGCTGGGGTTGGTAAAAAGTACTGGGACTGCTGCTGCGTCTGCTGGTGTTGGTATTAGTACTGGTACTGCTGCTGCATCTGCTGGTATTGTTATTAGTACTGGTAGTGCTGCTCCATCTGCTGGTGTTGGTATTAGTACTGGTACTGCTGCTCCAGCTGCTGGTGTTGATAAAAAGTACTGGTACTGCTGCTGCATCTGCTGGTGTTGGTACAAAGTAGTGGTACTGCTGCTGCATCTTATGCTGTTAGTCCTAGTACTGGTACTACTCCTGCATCTGCTGGTGTTGGTACTAGTACTGGCACTGCTGCTGCATCTGTTGGTGTTGGTACTAGTACTGGTACTGCTGCTGCATCTGTTGGTGTTGGTACTCTGGTACTGCTGGTGCATCTGCTATTTTTGGTACTAGTACTGGTACTGTTGCTGCATCTGTTGGTGTTGGTGTTTCTGTCACCGCTGCTGGTACTGCTGTCACTGTTTTTGCTAATTCCGGTGCTGTTGTTGGTGTTAGAGCTTCTTCTGCTGTTCCTGCATATGCTGGTGCTGCCGCTGCTACTGCTTTACTGCAACTGAAAACACGATACTATACTATGTATGTATATCACCACTGCCACTGCTGTCATTGCTGCTAGTGCTACAAATCCTACAGCTAATATTGCTACTAATGCAACTGATAAATCTCCTACTACAACTATCATTACTGCCAATATCACATCTGTTACTCTTACCACTACTGCCATTGCTGCTGCTGCTTTATCACTATTGGTTCACGTCTACATTACAAACATTGTACTCGTTACAACTCCGGTCAATATGTACACTATTTCATCTGCCGTTACTGCTGCTATATACGGTATGTTCTGCCACTTTGGCATATACTTTTGCTGATGCAAATGCTACTACTAAACTTACGTCATTGTAGAATATACCACTACACTCCGAAACTAGAGCTGTTTTGCTGCTACTGTTTTTGTTGTTCCTACCATTACTATCTGCTGACATTACTGCAACTGTTGCATCTGCCTCTATTGTCATTGTTGTTATTTCTACTGTTGCTACTATGGTACCCGCTACTGCCACTGCTCCTACTGCCATTGTTGCATACCTACATCACTGTCACCTGAAATTGCTATCAATACTGCTAATTGTACTACTGATATTGCTACAACTGTTGTACCTCCTACGACTCCTGTCATATAGTACCTTCTGCCAAAGTTGCCAGTTCTGTATCTGCTGCAACTACTGATACTTCTACTGTTAACAAGTACTGCAGCATCTGCTACTACTCATGTTACTACTGCCATTACTGCCTGTGACACCATTGTTGCTTTTGCTGTCTCTGTAGAACCTGCTTCCCCCACTGTCACTGCTGCTGGTGCAACAAATGCCAATGTTGTATCTGCTCCTACTGCACCTACTGCTAGCAATGCTGCTACTCTGGCCCTCCTCTCACTGCTGTCACAATTTTCAACTGTTTTTGCTACTTGTATTGCTGACACTGCTGTCAACAGTTCTCCTGGTACTTCTCCCACTAATGGCACAGCTACTACTGATACTGTCGCCTCTGTTGTACCTGCTGCTACTTCTGTCACAACTGTCAGTGATGCTACGTCTACTATTGCTGTCATTGCAACTTTTAATATGATGCTGGTGCTTCTGTTGCACCTGCTGTATGGTTGCTCCAGGTTCTATTGCTGCCACACTTCCTGCTGGTGCCTTTGCCACTACTCCTGTTACTGGTTCTTCTGTTACTGTTGCCAGAACTGTTACTGGTGCTAAACAACAGGACAGTCAACATCGTGGAATAAAGAAGTGTCATCTATTGTCATACAGGTTAGAAAGTCACCTTTTAGTGCTCCCTCTCTCTCTCTCTCCCTCTCTCTCTCTCCCTCCCGCTCCCCCTCTATTTCTATGTGTGTATGTAAGATGAGTCCTTTTGTCGGGTTGAGCCTCGTCGCGTTATGTTTTGCTGTTTTTCGCAGTGTTTCGGCAGACCCATCTCTTCTAGCCTCCCGCAGATCCATCCTCCATGACTTGGGAAGAAATGTTTTTATTTACCTAGAGTGGTCCTGTAGTTATACTGACCTGTGAATTGTTTTGCGTCCGATTTCGTCTCTGTTGAGAGGTTTACCTGTCTGTTCCCGGTGTTGTAACCACGAAGTACCGCCGACTTCTAGACCGGATGAAGTCGCGGGTGTCGTCTCCTTCCTTTAGAGTGTACGATTTTTCAATTTTTTTTTATCTCAATAGCCTCCCTTAGAATCCGTTTCTACGACAATCCTGTGGCAGCCAAAATTTTCATCCAATCGAAATCGATATTATGTCTAATCTAGATTTTATGGTGACCTAACGCATAAGTTTTCAGACCGTTGTCGACTGCAAGCCTGCGTCCTCTGACGCGCTGGTTTATTTGACAGTTTGGTTGGTCGTTGCAAGACCGAATGCTGTCATCACAATATACCTGATATACGCCCTTGCTCTTCTATAAGACTTCTGTCTTTCGGACTGCTCATCAACGATCCGACAGTTTGATGTGGCTTGTGTTCCGTAGAATTCTGCTGATCCTGTCTGTATAATGCTTCGTATACAGGGTAGTGTGACCGTTGGATCTTTTCTTCAGAGTAGATGTTCTTATTGGTAAATATCTTCTTCTCATGGCGCTGTTGATTTGCTACTGCTGGTTTCACACGCGCACACACACACACACACACACACACACACACACACACACACACACACACACACACACACACACACACACACACACACACACACACACACACACACACACACACACACACACACACACACGCCACGGCCTAAGAGCTCGGCATATAACGTTTCCACCAGTGGTTATAATTACTCAAATCTGTGTACGAGAATAAAACAAATAATTTGTCTAATCACTTTTAATAGATTATTTATTAGATAATAAGATGAGATTATTAAAAAGAATTTGCCCTTTTTATTTTACTTTTACTCTACAGAACCCTATTGTTTTTACTTCCATGTTCCATAAGGAAATGGAAGTATGGTGATGGCGAAAAAAACCTGTTCGACATAACGACTGATTATGATTGTACCCTCAGAACATGAATAAAAGTCATTTTTCAAAAAGCGTCTGTGTGTGTGTCTGTGTGTAGAATTTTTTATATGGCGAACGATAACTGCCGCAAATTGAAACAGAATCAAATAATGTTACGGATATGTGCCCGAGTTGTAGAGGACTCAAGGCCTATTGATTTTTGTAAACATCGGTTAAGGGGAAAGGGTAGTTTACTTGCAACGTTTTATGGTTTAACAAGAGTAATGTACTTAATTTTGATAAATAAAGTATCCTGAAAAGAAGGTCATAATAATCCATCGTAGAAAGGTAGATGAAGTATCTATAAATGGAAAGGGTAGTTGAAGAGGGAGGGGTGATTTTCCATAAACGAAAATGATATGTGAAGGGGGGATAATTTTTTATATGTGTACTACGTTATCGGCAACAAAGAAGTAGTTTGTTGTAAAAATTCCTTCCCGGGTTGTTTGGCCGTGGTCCAATGTTTTCTGCAAAACCAAACGTTTCGGCAGTGTCATCGCCTGCCATCATCAGTGAAAATCGAGTGCGCTAACGTGAGGTGGTATACGTTAATGACCACAATACTGTGGTTAAGGCTGAAGAAAGAAGTAGTTTCTATGGAAATATTTCATTTCGAAAATGATTCTAAATATAAATCTTAGAACATGAAAGTCATGTATGGTTCTCCATAGCGGTATAATATAAATAAATGTACCTAACTGATAAGCGACACTAAATTTAATTAACATGGGACAAGCCTTCACGACCTGATCCTCTTAAGTGTCAATAAATCTTAATCGTTTACAATAAGAAAACTTACAGCGTTCTGCGACAATCTAAACTTGATAGTCAACAAATCTAAACAATCGACAAGATACTGTGATGTCGCCAAGGCTTAGCGCAGTTCGCAGATTTTGCACCAGCAGAACGAGAAGATGATAAGAAAGTTCATAACACAAAACTATAAAACAAATTCGTTTCTTCTTCAATGCGCTGAAACCCCGAGTTCCTTGCTCCCAAATCACTAGTGTAATTTGGCTGCAGCCGAGCATCTCATGTTGCCTAGTTCTCCCATAAAACGTTTGTGTTATATTTTTGTTTCCCTTGGACGTAACGGCTACGTATGACAAGATTATGTCACCGCATAACGGCCGGCTGGGCCGATAGACTCGTAATCGACTGGATTATGAGTCAGACGATCGACGCCAGCGTCGCCTTCATTTGATTCACCAATGTCTGGATGACGAGCTTCCTCATGAACAAAATGAAAGGTTAATGGCAGAACGGAAACGTAGTTTGAAGCAAGACAAAACTAAACGGATGAGCAAAGAATACAACGTTTAGAAAACGTGCGTGAAAACGACATGATTGTAGTAATGAAGATAATTTTATGTCATCCAGTTATTAAGTAAAAAGCGGCTTAGACTAGTTCCAGGCAACAGAAAAATAGATCGTTATTTGGAGGGCCAGTTTTATATCGCCTCATACCTCCATATTTTGTAGTGTACATGGTCCAATATTGAATGAATTGGTCAAATATTTGGTTATTTACAGAACTAAGTCAATCTCATTGGAAGGGACGGACTGGCCAGGTCGGCTGGTCGGCGATCGCCGAGGGCCCCGGGCCCCTGGGAGACTCAGGGGACCCCCGAGCCATGAAAATATTATTTCGAGAAAAAACGAGAAATATATATTTTTACCGGTATAAAAACCTTTTTTCGTCTAAATATTGTTGGAAATAAATCTTCAGGATTTATTTTGGTCAGATTGGAAGTGAACACTTCTCAGCATTGTTTTATATACAGCCTATTTAGTATTTACTAATGGAGGAAAGCGAAGGAGGTTACTGTAGAGGCGCGCCGGGCGGCAACTGACTGACGCGACGAGTAATAGGCTATTGTCATTTTTGTTTGAATGTCATTGCAGCAGTCAGGGCTGGGGGCCCGAAGGCCTGGGAGGGCCTCAGGGGCTTATGTCAAGATTCAAAAGGGGGCCCATGGCATAAGCTTGCAGGAGGGCTCTGTTAAAAAAGATACGCTACTGGGGCTATGGATTGGTGGGACGGAGTGACAATGGACCGGGCGCCGAGCTCAAGGAGGGTCCATCGCCGTAATACACTGTGGAATATTTTTAATTGGGATTTTATGTAGATTTGTAGGGTATAAATGTTCTTTACAGTAGAAACATTTATAGTAGGTAATTATGGTTTTAAAGCTGGTTATGTTAAAGTTTAAATAATGAGAGTAACTGTCCTGTATGTTTTGTATTAAAACGTTCACTTATGTAAATAGTGTACATACCATGTATCTATAAAGAGTAAATAAATAATTTAAAAAAGTATACGCACACAAATACGCGTGTGCGCGTTTGTGTGTGTAGCTTCAGGGGGCCCCTTGACTCCTTCCAGCCGAGGGCCCCCACGGATGCCAGTCCGCCCCTGCTCATTGGTGAATTGGTACAAAAATGTAAAACCAAGGACGTAGAAACCAAATCGTCTCATATTTCGTTTGGAGAGGCAACTGCTCTACAATCCGTCTCAACCGCAACAAAGAGTAGTCATACACGTAGACTCTAAACTGCCCTGGAAACACAACATAAAACATAAATTAAAATAATTAGATTATGATTTAAACAAGATTATGATATTAATCTTGTCTATCTACATACAATGTATCTTGTTATTTGAATTAGCAGTCTCTGCATTTCCAGCTTTGTCGTGCTTACTTGCTGAACTGCTGCCTGTCATGATCCGGACGAGACCTGTCTCCACCATTATCAGGTTCTAAACCACGACCAAAAGTCAGCATAACAGGTAGCAGTCCAACAAGTAAGCACGACAAAGTTGAAAATAAACTATTTATGTAAAAAAACAACTGTCCACAAATCCGTTTGAACTTATGGAATCGACTGCGTCGCCAACATAGCCGTCACACAGCGACGTCATACTACGAGCTATCGCGGATGGCCAATGGAATGTGTCCAACCACACTCTATACATACGTCCGTGAAGTTGTTGGTGACCGTGGTACACAACTTTACTACCATCATAATCTGCTACTGGTGCTACTTTTGCAGCCCGCGATCGTCAGGAGATTAAGAAAAACTTGAGCGTTCGTCTTTAAAGATCGCCAGGTGACATTGCTGGAAGGAACATTCATTTAGTTGTACACCTGTTAAGATTGTACAATAATCAGCAGATTATCCTATATTGGAAATTATATTCAGATTGCCAATAAACCGCTAACAAAAAAACCTGATCAATTAAAAAAAACACACTTCACAGCGATTTCTCCAACGAATGTCAGAGAATAATTAAAAGAAATCGATAGTTTCGTTGTTTCGATTTGGGGGGGGGGGGGTCAGATTCTGAGTATCGTTACGGATAACCGTCGCATGCCGGAAAGCGTAGTGTCAGAGGTGACGTCCAATCGTAACTAAGTTGATAAGGTAGTGATTAAGAAAAATAAAACTAGAAAATATTTACTTAAACTTAAATATTCTCTCTCAAAGGGGATTTTCATCGGTTATTGCCGCATACCCACACCTAACCGCCATCTATTTCTGTTCTGTCCATCTTATTTTGCCAAGTTATGATGTTCCATGGCCTTCCTCATGTTTTCGTACCAGGACAGTCTAGGTCTGCCCCTGTTTCCTCTGCCTGGGGGCTTCCACTGAAATATTTTCCTCGGCCATCTCTGTTCATCCATTTGGAGTAATGACCGAACCACTTTAGGCCTCTTCGTTCTACTCTGTTAATAATTGTGTCTTCCGCATGCATCCTTCTTCTGATCTCCTCGCTGGTTATTTTCTTCCTTCTTGAGACTCCGGCACTTCTACGGAGGTAATCCATTTCCACGGCATTCAAGTGTCGTATAATTTCCGTGCTCAACGTCCATACCTGACAGCCGTAAGACAGAACTCATTCAACAAAAGCTTTTCCTATATGAATCTTTGTGGCTCTCGAAATATGTTTGTCCCACCAAATAGAGTTCAAGCTTTCTAAAACTTTCCTGCCCTGTTCTATTCGGTTTTTGATTTCGGGTTTTCCTAGGCCTTCCCGTGTTATTAGTGCCCCTAGGTATTTAAATTCATCGACATGTTGACGTACTGTCTTTAATCAATATTTCAATCTGGTATCGGAATTAACGACTAGATATTCTGTCTTATTTACATTAACATTCAATCCCAACGTTTCATATGCCTTGTATAGTCAGGTGAGCATAAATTCCAGGTTATAAGAATCTTGTGCTATTAAGTTAAGTATTCCTGGTTACTTAAATATCTACAGGGTAAAACCAAAATACGCGGTATACACATAAAAATGAGGATCGCGAATGACGATGTCTAAAGGAACGCGCCCTCATAGTGGTCTCAAACACATACGACATGCAGTAGATCAGACAGTACGATCGAGATCACTAATGCAGTGAAAACTAGATATTTCGTCGCCCTTGATCCGTCCATTTCTCTATGAACGCAATCTCATCGCCTGCTACAGTGGTTCCCAACCGGTGGTACGCAAGAAGACCTAGCTAGAAAAAAGTATTTACTTACAAAAATAAATAAATACAAATTTTATTTTCAAAACAACAATAAATTTTCATCGGACATGATTTAAATTAAAACAAAATGACAGCAATAAGTGTCACATTAATTATTTTCTTTTTAATATGTTGTTATTTTTCAGTACTAACAAGAAAATCTGTAACGAAAGTAATTAACTGTCTTTTGAAAAACTTTTTATACTTTATTTTAGCATAGGACCAACCTCTATGTATAATAATAAATATATATAGTATATTTATATGTATAGTAAATTTATATACAATTTACGTAGAACCAATAAATTCTATGAATTAATCATTTATAAATTCTATTTATTAGATTTAAATAATTATACATAACAAGAAATAATGAGATATGTTATACATGTTGTATCAATTTTTTTATTGAGAAAATCCCAATAATTTTTCTTTACGCTCTGGTGGTACGCGAAATAAACGCGGAAGACCAAAGTAGTACGCGGGTCCGGAAAGGTTGGGAACCACTGGTCTGTACTAGATCCCAATGTTGAGAATACGAGAAGAGGTATATTGTTCACTAGTCTTAGAATACTAGTGTACTGGTACTGTCGCTCAGAGCTGAGAAGTGGTTGGATTTTTCTTCTGGAGTGTATTTTCTAAATCTCGACTTGCCTTAATAACGGAATAGTCGGGATAGAAAAAATGGACACAAAATGAGCTCAGGAAGTTTAGAATTAATGGCAAATTTACGCGCCATACTATATATATATTGAGAATTCTCCTCACAAATTATTACTTAATCTAATAAACTAACAGATTGCAATGAGATAAACATACTCATTTTTCTCTTGCAGTCTCTAATAAGGAGTTCTCGCAGTCTTTCATAGTCTCTGGGAAGTCGGAGGGTCGGAGGGGATCGTCGAGGGAGTGGCTGAATTACACCACACCGTTCGAGATCTTCAACAACCAATGTCTGTCAACGAGGACTGGATCAGGAGCAACTTGGACGGACATAACGCCCACGAGGAAACCCTGAGATCGACATCCAAACTTAGGAAGATAACGGCCTATGTGACAGCGTAGGAACAGGCTCGCGAGATCGTCCGGACTGATCCAACTTAACCCAGCAAATCCATGAAAGTGAAATTATAAAACTCTTTATAAAGTATAAAACAATTAAAGACTCTTTTATTTTGCTGTCAAATATTTCAAAATTTATATATTTTCAAACGCATAACTTTCAGATATAACTGCATATGTTTTATACAAAAAAAAAAAGAATAACCAATAAATTCACACAATCAAAATTTATTTCTGCAAGTGCAGTCAGCTTCAAACCTTTACCTTGAAAGACATTAACTACACGTATGTATATGATTCACAATAATTCAGTTTTGGAGGTTTAGGTGGTTTTCAAAGTAACAGATAAGCCGAGAGTAATTATAATTAAGTTAAGTTAAAAACAGCGGATTACATGTCGAAAATTTCATAGTCCTTTTCTTTAGCACAGGTCGTGAACGTTTATATACAGCTTTATTCCGAGGCGATTTGTCGATACTTTTAGCATTTTATTTTTTTACGAATGACGAGTCGCTGGCATGTCGATTCAAGCTTCAGACTTGCAGGGCCAGGATTTTCTGAAGGGCTTTTCTCCCTTAGCTGATATGCTCCAGATATTTGTAGGACGCCAGAGACTCGCCCTTCACCCTCTCTCGTCTACTACATAACACACACCCATTGTATGCCATGTACCCAGAAGCTACATGGATTCTATGCAAATCCATAGAATCGGAAAGTGTAGCGAATTCAAATATTTGGGAAGCATTATTGCAGAAGATGGAACAACAAAAAATTACATCAAAAATAGGATAGAACAGGGAAAAAGGCTATTAGTTTGCTAAACTCGTTACTTTGGTCGAAAAAATGAAACTTTAAACTAAACTGACAATCTACACAACTATTGTGGACCCCATGTTAACTTATGGTTACGAATGCTGGCAACTTTCAGAAAAAGAGAAAAATATGATAGAAACTGTGGAAATGGACTTCTTAAGAAGAGCGTGTAATATTTCTAGAATGCAACATGTTAGAAATGAAGATATAGGAAGGAAAACAGGGCGCGTATTTACAACAGCAGAAAGAATAGAATCCAGACAGTTGCCATGGTATGGTCACGTAATGAGGATGGAGGAGAAGCAATGGCCAAAGAATGCATTGACTTACACACCACAAAACAGGAGAAGAAAAGGAAGACTGACAACACAATGGAGAACAGGAATTAGGAAAAGCATGAGAGATCGAGCTACTGAAGATGATGACTGGAAGGATAGGGAGAAATGGCGATCGAAATGCGGGATGCAGCATAGACTGTAGGACCCGCGCTAATATATATATATATATATATATATAAAAAAAAAAAACCAGCGGATTTCAATTAATGCTCAGGGAAATTCGCCCCCTCACTTTATTGTGTTGGTAACTGAGAGCAACATTCGCTAAGTAAGCGCCTGGTATGCCGCCAAACGTGTGAGATAGGACGAATGGACGACGAAAAACTTTCAATCAGATGTGAAAAAGAACGCCACAAAAAAACTGAAAACAATAAATAAGTATTGGAAATCTCACAGAAGCGCAAGATCACGGCAGAAATGTACGACGTCGCAGGACCGTGGCTTATCATTATAAACCATAATGCATGACAGTGTGATTGTAATTTTATAGTTTAAGAAATATATGAACGTTGAGACGGATGACAAATATAATTATTGTTTTTGTCGTAACTTAAATTTCCGTAAGCCGTAGGAAATGCGTAGAATATTGTTACTCCTATTAATGCGATTCGCATTTAAACGGGTCTTCTTGTCTGTTCCGATAATTTATATCACAGTATGCGAAACTAAATACGTTTTAATGAAGTGGAATATTTATAGTAAAGAGGTCATCTCGTAAACGCTGGGCAAGTTTATCGCTCTGGGTACGCTGCTTTGCTTTGTAAGCAGTCCAACGCAACTGGTTAGTAATAGAACACATGGGTTTTTTAAAACAATTTTCTAAACTCGTCAATATTTCCTTTAATATAACGTTTATAAAATAATTGAATCATTTATTTTGGAAACTGCACAAGTCCAAAAAAGCAAATTTTACAGGAGACACAAAAATAAAATAATATGTTATTTCAAGACTAATAAATTAGTGATTTTCTCATACCTGGCATTCCCATGATAAACCTCTTCCTTTGTCATAGTTTCGATTGTCTTAAGTATATTGATAACATTAAAATTTATTAAAACATTGTTTGGGCTTATGTACTTTCAAAAAAAAAGTAATTCAAACACATTAATTTTTACTTTTATGTAGCCCACACTTGTATTTCAATGATTTTGTTTCACATATTATAAACATTTACAGATATGATTACAGTATTATAAACATATACTGATAATGACATAATGAAAACAAAGAATAACTAAAAATTGTTTTAAGAAAGTTTTGATTACGATAATACTGTGTACAGAACTCTAGTCGGATTCCTCTTCTGAAATAGACTAGTTTGTTGGCCAATTGAGGATTTCTTGATAGAAAAGTGTATAGTTTTCAGGAATATACTTCATCAACTTTTCAATATCTTTAATCTTTTTGTCATTTATTGGACATTTTCCGTGTGCCTCAATCGCAGGTAATTCTGGAATGGTGGTTGCATTCGTTAATAGTCTAAAGTGATGAGTTAGAAATGAGTCAATAGTAGGCATGGCTTGAACGACTCCTTTATTCTGGCTGTCATATACAAACATAAAAAATGTAGACACATTAAATAAAACCTTTTGCGAACGAGGAACACTTCGCGCAGAAGTTTCAATCGACACAACATTCTTCTTATAATATTTTGGCCACCAACTTTTGAAATCGGCTGAAAAGTTAGTTTCCAAGAGCTCTACTGTAAAATTTCCCAACTGACTCGACTCTGCTATCAGCCTCGCATACTCATCAGGAGTGTAAACTCTGTCACAGCGTTTGATTTTTCTTTTGATAACAGAGAAATCTCTGTCACAAGCTAGAAAACTATGGCCCCTAATCGGAACGTAGTGACATATTTTATCAAACTTCCCTGCAGATGTCAAATTTGATAAAAACCTTACCACTGTGTTGTTTCGATTTTGCCCCGGGCAACCGTCTGAAAAAATATGTACTTCTTTGACACTGTTGGGAACTTCAGCTGATAAGTAGCGATGAATTAAACTGCATACTTCGTTTGGACTTTTCTTAGCAGTGCCTTCGTGATAAACATAGAAATGCGATTTCCCAGTCTTGAAATTCTTAATTCCAAAAACATTTACCCATAATTGTCGATAATAGAACACTTCTTGCACCGGTATGTTTGGCAAAGGAAGGTTTTGCATGTAGTCAACAGAAATTCCTAAAATGTGGTAATTTTCCTTAGCCTTTACTTCGATTTCTTTTATTTTTGCATAAAATTTCTTACTTTTTCTTATATGTATCATCTTCTCTGCTGCAGCAACTCTTTTGGCATTATCGTTTAGTTGCAGATTTTTTATTTTTTTGCTCAATTCTTCGCATTTCCCACAGACATCAACCTGAGGCCTTCCGAAACTAAGATTGAAATGTTCTTTGAATACTTTATAGTAAAAATTGTATTTCACATTCAATTCAGGATACTTTGTCACAAACAATGAGTGCATTACCCTTACAGTTAGGTTAGCATTCAAGTATTTAAATTTCTTTCCAGAATAATGGGATATTTTTACTTCAAAAGTATTTATGTGATTTATAACCACATTATAAAAACTAGAGGGCAAAATACGCCGACTGGTAGGAGCTCTACCTCTTTTGTCTGAAGGAGTTTCACTTTTACTGAGAAGGACACCTAAACGTCGAACTCTTCCAGCACTTACACCGTGCAGACTAACAAATGCCTTCTTACAGACTTTCGTTTATTAGCAGTCTTGACAAAATAAGTAAAAGACATATCTCGACGTTTTGGATCATCTTTTCGAGGCCTTTTTCGTTTTACAAGATAGCTATCCATTAGGCCTTTTAGGTAAATGTCTTGTTCATTTTTGTTTTTCATTTTGTTAATATTTTCTATGATCTCTGATTTTTCATTATCATTATATTTACTGAAACATTTTAAAGGACAATTACAGTCATCTCCTGTAGTTCGTTTTGGAATAGGTTTTCCAGCATAGTTTGTGTAGTCATAACCTTTAACTTTGGCCATCTTTATAACACATTGCTTGTAAGCATCTGCATTTCTCTGTCCCCTTTTTCTTGAATTTGAGTTGTAAGTATCTTCATCGCTTGAAGCCATTTTAATAAAATAAAACAATAACTATTACGTAAACAAACAATAATATTATTAGAAATTATTTCACTCACAAAGCACAACAATACGGCATAAGTTCACCTCACTCAGACACTAACACCTCTACTGGCGAATCCACGAACTAAAAGTTCATTTGGTTTGACAACTGCACTAGTCCTGGACTCGTGCTGTTTTCAAATGAAACACTAAATCATATGTTGTGATACCTAAGCAACTGTTGATAGGAGATGTGTAGTTTTCAAACATAGCATGCAAATAGCATAGAGGAGACCATAAATTAAGAAATTAAAAAAATACAGAAACATGGTCATATGCTGTTTTCAAAATAAACGATTCAATTGTTTTCAATAATGTTTTCAGCTTTACCGATTAAACGGGAGTGTACATGATTAGTTATTCGTGCTAATTGAATTCCAAATACACAGAGAAGCTCCCCTCCACATACATACACATAAAACCTTTTGATTTCATAATTTATTGTTTATTGTAAAAAATATCCTCTCAAAAATAAATACCGCTCTGTATGGCCTCAATAAACACTTCCCAGCCCCAGACTCTTTCCTGCACAAACTACACTGGAAATATCCCCAGACTGTCAGACATCGTGTCTCCCTCCAAGCCATCCCAGCCTCCATCAACAGAACAATCAGGAACGCTCACAAACCCTCCTTCTTCATTATCCGCATACTGGCTATCGCTTTGAGAAACTTTGATACTTTGAGAAATGTATGCAAAAACGAAAACAACTAATCAACAAATTGCAACACCTACTCCACCACTAACCAACATCGATACCCTAATTCTTTAACTCTCCTTCACTTCACACCCAATTTTATGCCCTCTTACTTGAATTCCCCGCCTATCCTTTGAGGCCTCAATGACTCTACTCTCCATCTTTAGCGTCCTGCGCTACTCTACCCTGCCGTGGCTGTTTTCTAGTTTGGCACTCCCATATAAATCCCCTCCGACCCCCTATATGGCTGTCCACACTACATTCTCACACACACAGATGTACTCTTTTCTTCTGGGAGCCTTCACCTTCACCGCCTCCGGGCCGCGCTGGCGTGCGTCCTCCACATTCCAAATACAAAACCTCGTTGGAGACAGCCTCGTACCCAAAACAGCCTGGCACTTCTCCCCTCGGACAAGCCTCAAACAACACGAAGAAAAAACACTTTGAAGGAGAATAATGGGTTTTTGGGAAGCTATATGAGAGTCAGTGTGAGAAAGCCTATACACTATATAGGCTGTCGACGCCAAATTGCTGTTTGTAGTTATACCCTCTTTCCCTTTGCCGCGATCCTGTTTCTTGTGCAAAACCACGTATGTGCGCTCGTAACTCGCCATATTGATTATGCATAATGTAATAAATTGTGAAAAATAAATAAAAATATTTTGAGCGCGACAGCCTTAGTTGGACCTAGGTTTTGAAATCCACGGTCTCGTTTTAGACGATACTTTTACAGAGAAGGCATGGGTAACCCGTGTATCCGACATTCCCTGATATCCCAAACATGTACGCTTTTCTACTGGGTGCCTCTACCTTCTCCACTCCAGGCCCGCGCTGGTGTGAGTCACTACATTCCCACTATTCCCGCCCTGGTGTGAGGAATAAGGCCCACTATTTGCTAATATTACCATATTTAGCACTACAAAAATAATGGGGGAATTAAGAAAGTATAAAACAGGGGCACAAAAATTATGTGTGAATGAAAATTACATAAACAATGAATTAAAAAAACAGATAATCAATTTGAAAAAATTGTAAAAATCCAACCAGGTATCAGACTAAAAAATATTTTTGACACAAAAGTGGAACTCAAAATTTTAAGAAGATTGTAAAAGTCTGTGTGGTGGATCAAGCTGTGAGGAGGTTATTCAAAATACAAACTAGTTACCTTTAATAATTTGACAGAATTAATATCTCATTCCTTTCAGATTTCGTATTGCCCTCAAAAGTAAGCTGTGTTTACAAAAAATACATGCTTTATGTACATTTGAGAAAATTATTGGATTAAGCCTACCAGGGGTGTATTTACAGGGTGGGACAAATGGGACAAAACCCCCTCCAGGGGGTCAAAAAATTTGACAAATTTTGCTAATTTCTTAATTTTCAGGCTGTTATTTTTTCTTAATTATTATTTTTTCAACTGTGTACAGTAACGTAGTAGTTACTGTTTTTTAAATATACAAACAAGTTTACCGTATACGTTCGAAATACAAGCTATAGGAAAATGAATTCATTCAATAAGTATCTTGTAAACAGTGTTTCAATAATGTGTATTTTTATTGTGTTATTACCATTTACTTTAGTGAGACTGAATTCAATATGTTATCACGCGTTTTTCAGCCACTTTAAGATAGCAATGTTGATTAGTCTTAACTTGTTTTTCTTTTGTATGAAACTGACCCGATCCCGGACTCCCCCCCAAGCCAAATTCTAGATACGCCACTGTACGCGGGTCAACATTACATACGGATCCTCTTAGTCTTCAATAACAAATATGGTCTTCACCAAGTTGTCAATGGTTTTCTTGCGCTTCCCTGTCGCGAAAAAAAGCAAGCTAACAGACGGATAAGTTGCCCAAAGTGCATTCCCCATTGTATTGGCTCATCTAGTATAATATCATATGATCCTATGATTGTCATATTAGAAAATATGATTCTAATATTTTCACTATGCGAAGTCGTTGGACTAGTTAACTGTTGTTAGCAGTTATGTGCCGGACCTGATGAACACACCTAGTTCAACGAGATACAGTCTCGTACTTGAAGCATTAGATACTGTCTTTATCTACCGAGAAGGTGCACAGCAGAGAAGAAACTTTGTCCGTTCACAGGTGATTCTGTATACACGAGATGAAAGTGAATACTAACCAATTCTTACCCACAGTACTGTAGGCCTGCGCCACAGTACTGTGAACCTGACGTTTGACACCCCACGTTCAGGTAGACTCGAATTCCACTGAAGATGCCAGCCACTCGTGCTGCTGAAACGTTTGATTTGTTTGTAAACCCTGGACCACGGTAGATACTTCTAATATAACTGACACCGGCCGTGAAAGCCTTAGAACAATATTAATACCAACCAATGTCTGAAGGTGTTGAATTCAAACGCCACACCATTTGAACAGAGAGCAGCTTAGTGATATTAATTCAAACAGGCGTTTCAAAAAGTATTTAATATGGTAGAAGCTGATATCGAAATTCTTTTTTGTGATTCACTTTAAGTTCGATTATTACGGTTTGATGATACTGCTTCAGAATATGTAATGACTATATATCTGTGTATAGTTAATTAATAATGTTGCGTGGTCTGAATTTTTAATATCGACATTTTTTTATACTCCACAATTGATCAGGCCAACTCTAGGAGCTGTTCTCGGTTTCCCTGCTATTATGATTTTATTCTCCACATAAAGACTCTGTATTGCTCTGATTAGGTGTTGCGGGATCCCTTTCCTTGCCAAACGTTTGCTCCGATTCACTCTGTCAAACGCGTTCTTGAAGTCAATGAAAGCTACGTATATGGGCAGCTGGTACTATACGCTTTTCAGTGAGCTGGGTTATTGTGGAGATAATTGTGGAGTACGACAAGGGTGTCCATTATCACCTTCTCTTTTTAATTTATATATTTACGATGTCATAAAAAACTGGCAGATGTGTTTTTCAGAACATTTTATGATTGGTCACTCTACAATTGGCACTTTGTTGTTTGCGGACGATCAGGCTATTCTGTCGGACTCGGAAAACAGATTGCAGATGGGGATACATTTGTTAAATCGAATCTGCAAAGCCTCTGGATTGCAGATATCCACACGTAATACCAAGGTGATGGCTTTCCGTGGAACTGATCCCGTACGGGCAAAAATTGTTATAGATGGTACTGTCCTGGAACAAGTTAGCAATTTTGAATACCTGGGTTACAGTATGTCTTATAATGCATGCAGCGACGTTGTGAATAAGTTGCATAAATTCAACCTTATGTGCGGGACCATTAGGCGAACTCTTAAGTCAGCAAGTAAAGGCACACGCCTAAAATTCTACAAGGTGATGGCTTTTCCCACACTTCTTTATGGGTCTGAGAATTGGACTTTAACGAAAGGCCAGACCAGTCGCATCCAAGCGGCTGAAATGAGATTTCTCAGGCACGTGGGAGGGTATACTCTCCATGATCATAGAAGAAACACAGATATACGGTAGAAACTGAATATTGAGAGTATACTCGACAGGATCCCCCAGTATTGGCTGAATTGGTGGAAACATCTTTGCCGGATGGATGACTGCCACATCCCCAAACAAGTATGGAACTATAAGACGAAGGGACGGAGAGGTGTGGGACGTCCGAGGAAGCGCTGGAGTGACTTATTTGAGGAAGCGCTAGAGGAAATCTTTGCCTATTTGAGACCGGAACAAACAATCCTTGTTTTAATCCGTGAAGATGATGATGGTGATGAAATTTTTTTGGTATCGATAGCTGAGTTTGGTGATATTGATAATACCGAGAGTTTCGCTCAGTCAACGATGTGTCACCATCAAGTGTTACCTCTCAGGTAAACAATGGGCGAAACTACTACTGTAAATATTAGTTACTACACATGATAATGAGACGGGATTTCTTCTTCTTCTTTGGTGATCAATCCAAACGTTGTTTGGCAGCAGTTCAGTTGGTAGCAGTTCTCAGTTCTTCACGTTTTACCGCCTCGCTTTTCATTTCTTCGTAGGTCTTGCATCTCATGCTTTTTTATAATCTGGCTACATATCGTCTTTCCCTAGATCTTTCCCACTCACATGTCTCCGTATTATTGTTTTTAGGAGCGCATGAAAGGCCAATTAGGCTGCACTCTTCTTCTGTTTACAATGGATTGCCACAGGCTTCCTTTCTCACACATTCTTCTAAGAATTTTTTCATTTTTAATATTATCGGTCCATTAAATTTTAGCATGTGCCTATAACACCAGATATCAAATGACTTCACCTCTCTCTCTCTCTCTCTCTCTCTCTCTCTCTCAGTACCCAGAGTCCACGTTTCACATAAGTCATACATATAAGGCAGTGGCGTATCTAGAATTTACCCAACCGGGGGGGCGAATCGGCTTAATGCAAACAAAAAGAAAAAACAAGTTAAGACTAATCAACAATACTATCTTTAAAGCGGCTGAAAAACGTGCGATAACTTCTTGAAATCAATCCCGTTAAAGTAAACGGTAATAACACAATAAAAACACTCGTTGCTGAAAGGTTATTTAGAAGATACTGGCTGAATTGATTTTCCTACATTTCATATTTCAAACGTATACGCAAATACTGCGTAATAAACCGGTTTGTATACTTAAAACAAAGTTACTAGCAGACAAACACAGCTCAAAAAGTAATAAAAGAGACTAAAAATTAAGGAAATAAATAAATTCGTAACTTTTTTCGGCTCTTTGGTGGGGGCAGAGTTCCGTTCGTCTCCCCCCGTAAATACGCCCCTGATGTCCCCCCACACACTCCATACGTATGCTTTAGGGAATCTTTTCCTATTTTCATGACTGTTATCTTGGAAGTTACAATACTCTTCTTTTTGTTGTAGGCGCTTTTTACTTGAGACGAGATTATCAACAGAGAAAAAACGGTGTTATTGTTAAACTGGTGACTGACTTTTGTTAATCTTTCGTAAACTTGCGCGATCAAAATTTTTAATGACAAAACTTTATCGACTGATAACCTCGATTTATGGATTATTATTAACAGCGATAGGTTCGCCTACCCAGTGATGTGGTATACTCAGGCAACCGAAAAGGTCTTTGATTACTTCAGATCTCCAAATGCTTCATGGATACGGCCAACTCGGTTTAATATAAGCAATGTCTTCGAAATTAAATTTTTAATATTTTTTAAAGTGTATGTGAAATTATGTTAGTTTAGTTTATGGTAAATTATGTTATTGTTTGATTCAAACTATTATTCTTTTTATTGCTACACTTGATTTTTTGCGAATTAGTTCGAATTTGAGTGAATTTGATTGAAATATCTTCACATATTTAAATGTATTAAAACAAGCTAAAATGTATCCCTATAGTGCCTGCCCACGGTTAAATATCAGGAACCAATACGACTAATTTTGTAAAAATGCATAGAAAATATGTAAAAAACCATTACTGTTATTTGTTGTTATATAAGCCCTAGTTTTTAGTAACATTTCTGCATAACATTTTCTTTTCTAACTGAACATAAATAAATCTTAGCGATATATCACAAAAACAGCTGATTGCAGAAACAACTGGTAAGATAAATGAGATCTTCTGAAGTAAATAAAATTAAGTATTTCCATAAGAACTCTACTTAACCTACCTTCTGCCCCCCCCCCCCGTGGAATTCTTTCCCTACGGCAGACACATAATATACTTGAGTAATTTCCAATCAGAAAGGATATAATAACATAAAAGACCCCTTCCCATAGCATACAGTATATTTGTCCGTAGGTGGGGTCATGGTGTATATAAGGGCGCGCTACGGCTTTTGTTTGAGACCATTGCGTACGGTAGCGTAAGTAAGGGACGTTGACTTCATCTACTGTGGGAACCTATGTGGTCACCTGCAGTTTCCAGTAAGTAAATTCATTTACATTTATTTTTAAGTACTTTTTATAATTCTGGGATGTAATAGTCTTCCAACGCATAGTTTATTTTGATTCCACAATACTGCCGTCCAGCAATTTTAATAGGATATTGTGACTATATATGTTTGAGAAATATAACCATACTTTAGTTTTTAAACGCTGAACGACATTTTAGTGATTATGATAGATAGTTAAAGTAGGATTTTGTTTTCTTTAAAATATTGCAGTGTCACTTTATGCTTCCTATTTGTATTTTCTTTATCTCATAATTCGTTTTATCTATTCTTTTTACCTATACGCTTATATTGCGCATACCCACGATGTAGTGTTACCCTGTTATGAATTCCCACCAAAATCCTCATAAAAGCAACGTTATAAAATCCTTCAATAAAACGCTCTACTAACCTGCATTTAGCACGATTTTTGAGATTGTGTCATTTATAAATATCAAATATCAAAGTATTTTTAAAAGTTGATCGTTCAAACCACTTAATTATGGCTCGGAAAGAGGTACGATTTACACAGTCCTAGAGATCTTCACACTTGCTTTTTTAATGCTATCTTGTCTCCGTAAACGCTGTTACTTCTTAAAAACGATTATACGCTTCTCAAATCTACGAATAAGTTTCATATATACTTTTCGAAAATATCTTATTTTAGAACGAAATTCGATTCCACTTACAGATTTTATTTGCTGCTCATATTTATTTTAAATTATTTAAATGTTAAAATTATTTTTAAATGTAGATTATTACATAAAAGTATGTTTTATATACTGACGTAACTTTTCATAATATAAACATACGGAGTAGAAACTAAGTTAATAGACAATAACAATAATTTGTTGTGAAAGCTGTTGAAACGTAAAAATTACGTTGTCGACTTCTAAAGGCAGGAATTTTGACCTAAAGACTCCCTTTCCAAAAAAATTGCTTTGCGGTTGAGTCGCCGTGTCGTATTTATTTATTAGTATGAAAAACTGACGTCGCATTGATTTTAAGGCGGTGAAATCGGAGATAGCGGTTGGAAAATATGTTAATTTCAGGCGAGCTTTATAACCTATTTATAACCGTATAACTGAACAAAACTGTCGACTTCTAAAGAAAGAAATTTTGACCTAATGACCCCCTTTTCAAAAAAAATTCCTTTGCGGTTGATGCGTTGTAACCAAATATAACCAATATAACTAAACCAAGTATAACCAATGCACCCAAATATAAGTGATATCGCATTGATTTTAAGGCGGTGAAATCAGAGATAGCGGTTGGAAAATATGTTAATTTCAGGCGAACTTTACAACCTATTTCAAGTATAACTGAAACACATATTATTTATTGCTAACTAAAAATATTTCCAGTTACCCTCTTGAAATAAATAATAATATGTTTATATTATTTTGTGTTTAAAAGAGTTTCATAGTAATTAGTTAATCAATAAATACACTTGAAAAATTAAAACAACTCTTTGTTTTGTTGTGTTACATTGAAATTACCCGATAAACACTGAAAATTGATTAAAATGAAAGATTGTTGGAAAATTTAATTGTCAGTGTATGAAATTTATTATAACTATATAAACGTAAGTAACACTGAAGCCAACGACTTTGCGAAGACGCGACTGTGTCCGGTCCGTTCTTGTTAAGGGGATCCGGACACCCCAATTTCATCAATGTTAAATCAGCAATTTACATGTACCTTTTTCTCAGATCCTCCAAAAGGAAGTGTAATGCAATTTTGCACAGATATATAGAGTTACAGTTAAAAGTCAGTAGGCCCTATGCTGGCAATGTTAAATTGTCCACATTTAGGTACATTTTTCTCTGAAACCTGATAAGACAGAGTCTTGAACTTTTGGTGGGTGTTTTACGTATACACTTTACTGAAGCCAAATTTTAAGTTTTCACAACAAGATTTATATTTATTTTAATTTTATAATCTTTTTTTACGGAAAATTAGTAAACATTTACTTTTCCAGCACCCAAGCTATACACTTTAGTTGTACAATTCTGCTTCAGAAGAAAGACAACGGTGACTTAAATCGGCCCTGAAAATGTTAATATCCTACGTAGTATAGTTCCTGAGATACTGTATGTGTACTTAAGTGTTGAAAAATATGTTGTTTCAAAAAAACAAAAAAAACAAAAAACGTTTAACGCTTATCAGTGAGAACTAACGAAAACGCTAGTTCATGACCAATCATTACTTTCACGGACAAAAAACAAAACGTAACGTGCCTCCATATTGTTGACTTCAGAGTTGCCAGAATGAAGTACAAAACATCCCCTTTTACACAGTGGAAACCACATCATTTTAAGTTCAACGTTTATAAAAACATATACTATTGAAAGGAATTGTATACGAAAAATTATAATGATTTTACTGTGTGCAGACGTACTTTAGATTATTTATAAAATGTATTTCTGAGTTTATTTGCATCATAAATTATATACCATTTTATTCAGAAAAGTCAACATTTTAATAAAAACAAGCATTTTGAAAATTTTTAATTTTTTCCCTTGGCATGGGGAATTTCAAAAATTTTCTTTGGTTCAAGAAAAATTTTGAAAATATATTTTTTTTATAGCCGCATTTATTGGCATATAATATTTTATAAATTTGAAAGTACTCAGTAAAGTTACAAACTCTCATGTTAAGCGTTAAAATATGTACACAGAATATTGTGAAAAAATGTCAGGTTACAACCTTCTGGAGATCCTGAGAAAAAGGAATATAAAGTTAATAAAAAAAAACAATCTTTCGGGAAACTAAGATGCGCTCTGGTTTCAAGAGTTCTGGTTCAGCCGAGTCTCTGACAATGGGTTTTATCTCCATCATAACTCCTACGGGGAGGCGTAAATGGTCACTGTGTTTGTATTTCTGGCCTTCTTCTTCAGCCTGTCTAAATTCACACCAGTTTTTGTAAATATGAATGTGCACTAAATTGTAATATGCAAATGAAGCTGCTTGTTGGTCATGCTGCAGCTTGACATCTTTTCAATGATAATATTTTTTAGAACACTTACTGTACACAATGACCGTGTATTACGTACCAAATTAAACAGCAACGAACGGAGAACAATACAGTGGATTCCGCTTTATCGGAACCATATAAAGTTGCCCCAATTAAGCGGCTGGCCCTATTATCCGAAATTTTTAAGTAAGCAAATAAGCCTTATAAACCGAAATTTCTTTATATCGGAAAATCAAAATAACTTTCAACTACAGTAAACACCTCAATTATAAGATTGGTTACTAACAAAATATGTCTGAGGAAATACAGTAATAACTATATAATAAAACTATAATTACAGCATAATGGAATAGCATGAGTAGGCCTGTTTTTGAGAATCCTGGAGGCCCTAGTGCTGCCTGTATGGCCAAGGACAAACACATCTCCAAGGACAAACACAGAAAATCTGAAACCGAACACATGTCGTCGGATTGTTGTTAACAATGTACTGTATTGTTATGGTTTGTCACTCTCACTAGTCTACTCGTGTAAATTACGACCTAAAAAAAAAATTACTTGTTACTTCCATTTAAGAAGAGAAAAACTGAGCCATTACTGGACCGAATAACCGGCGGTCCGGACCTGTTAAGAGGAGCAACTTTCTATGCGCAACACTGTTTTGTTTTTGTATTTTGAATATTGTCCCAATAAAGCGGCTGGTCCCATTAAGCGGAATACACTGTATTTTCAAATGTTTTTTTCCTGTCCGGACTCCCTTAATTTCAGAGGTAAACCGATTAGTAAAAACGTATGTAGAAGTTGTAGAACCTTTCGCAATACATAAAACGTAGTGCAGTAATAGCGTGGAGAGAAAAACTTGCTCCAGTGACAAATAAAATCATTGCTTTGTTTCTGGTCAGTACTGTGATTCCGTACCCATACGTCGCCGGCACTGTAAAAGATATCAACTACTTTGTACAGTTTATTATTTTGCTACCTACGACTCGTGCTCAGTGAGTTTTGTAAACGTTCTTTGATCCATTGCAAAATACACCTCTCAGTATGGAAATCGTGGTAATAGTCGGCAGTGACAACGTGAGCTATGGTAGCTACAAGACTTGAAAAAACCGGGTTTTTTTGTTTTATACGTAAACTACACGTCAAGACTAGGTGCGGACGCAAAAACTTTGCACTTTTTATTTGCAAGTTGCTAAAAAAAATCATAATTACTTAAGCAGTACAGCACTGAAACATAACGCTGCTTCGAGTTGGTTGCTTATGCAGTGATCTGCACAAAAACCGAGTATTAGTGGGAACGAGTTCTGCTACGGAAAGAGAAACATGTATAGTAATACGCAAGGGATGGACCTTGGGCCACGCCGCCTTACTTCGAGTTAGTTGCTTTTTCTGTGACGTGCAAAAATATCGGTATGGAGAACCATACATCATTTCCATGTTCTAAGATTTATATTTAAAATAATTTTCGAAATAAAATATTCCAATAGAAACTACTTTTTTTCAGCCTTAACCGCAGTACTGTGGTCTCACTAACGTATACCACCTCACGTTAGCGTACTCGATTTTCACTGATGAGGACAGTCGATGGCACTTCCGAAAAGTCTGGTTTTGCAGAAAAACATTGGACCACAGCCAAACAGCCCGGGAAGGAATTCTGACAACAACAAACTACTTCTTTGTTGCCGATAATGTAGTATACATAGGCTATAAAAAATTATCCCCTCCCCCTTCAACCATTATTTTCATTTATAGAAAATTACCCCTTCCCTTTCAACTTCCCCTTCTACTTTAATTTATAGATATTTCATCTACATTTCTACAGAGAATTATTATGACCTTTTCAGGATATTTTATTTATCAAAATTAAGTACTTTACACTCGTTAAAACATAAAACGTTGCAGATAAACTACCCCTTCCCATTAACCAATCTTCACCAAAATCAATAGACCTTGAGTTCTCTACAACTCAAGCACACCTGCAAAAAATTATTTGATTCTGTTTGAATTTGCGGCAGTTATCGTTCGCCATAGAAAATATTCTACACAGACACATTTCGAGAATGACTTTTCTTCACGTTTTTAGGGGCTAATACAATCAGAATCAGCCCTTATCTCGAACACGATTTTTTTCGCCATCACCATACTTCCATTTCCTTATGGAACATGGAAGTAAAAGCGAGTATTACTGAAAAAACGTGTACTAGCGGGAAAACGAGTTCTGTCACAAAAAAGGGAGACGTGTATAGTAACAAGTTGGTTACTACTTCGAGTTGTTTTTTTTACGTGGATTTTACAAAAAACGAGAAAAGTTAGTTGTTAACCTGACGTCAATTTTATCTTATTTATGTCAAAAAACTACCTTATTTACACCGCACGCAACTAATTAGACGTGGATTCCTCGTAGAAAATGAAAAAGAAAACGCGTTTTACATTATTTGGATCCGATAATTGTTTGTTTGCTAATTTTTCGCAAAGGAAATTTTGTGCGAATTTTTCGCGTCCGCACCTAGTTTTTACCTGTAGTCTACGTAGAAACACAATAAAAGCGGGTTTTGCCAGTTTTGTAGCTGCTAGAGCTCAGGTTGTCACTGCCGACTATTACCGAAATCGTTAGCATTATGATGGATTTGATTTTCACCTGAAACTGACTTTAGTGCTTTACGAAAGAATATTTTTCAGTAATTAAGTTTAAGCCTATACTACGTATTTTACAGATCCTATTATATGCTTTTGCGTATAGATGTGTATAGACCTGTACATCTTGCGATAAAATCGTAATAAAGAAAGGGAAGTTAAATCAACATAAACGGATGATGTTATTGTTTGATGAAGGTAATCATTAAGATCGTCGCAGCGGTATTGTTCACAAACCGGAAACATGTGTTTTCACGTGTACTCCGCTGTCTACAAGTATCAATCAGTTTATTGTTTTCCGGTTAAAAATAACTTCATTCATACGATGCTACACAGCATTAAAGTGGAAATGATCACACTGGTTATCAATCCACTTGCTGACGTCGTCTGTAATTCATGTTTCGTTTACAAAACTTAGGTCTCCCACTCGAATGGCAATACTGCTAATACTTTTTCACTGTAATGTAGTTCATAAAAATTTTCTGGAACACAACTAATCATAAAAGAAACTAATTGAGTAGTTTTCTACCATAAATATACCGAAACTGTTTATTTGTAATAATCATTAGCTAGGGACAATAGTGTTTTATCGCTATGATTTCAGAGGGAGTTTTTAATATACGCCGCCCCCTCATACACAGAAAGGAGACAAAAACTCAGCAACCCAACGATGAGTTTAGTATATTTTAAAAAAATTTGGAAAGAAAAGGTATTAAAAAAAAATTAGTTTTCGTTTAAGTAAATTGCAGTTTTTTTTTGCTAGGACTAACAGTCAAGAGTCAAATAGTATCTGTTATTAAATAATGAGATTTACAAAACATTTTTCAGAGTGTTTAAAACTGTTCACGTTTTAAGAATAATGGCATTAAAGATAACAACGGCAATCATATTAACATAAAAATTAATAATAAAATAAGAGTTTTGTGTTATGATGACCACACACACACACACACACACACACACACACACACACACACACACACACACACACACACACACACACACACACACACACACACACACACACACACACACACACACACACACACACACACACACACACACACACACACACACACACACACACACACACACACACACACACACACACACACACACACACACACACACACACACACACACACACACACACACACAAATTGGTAATATGACTTATGTTTCTTGTTTCTTGAAATTAAGATAGTCTAGCCGCGACTGGATGATCGTAGCTGCTCTCCCCCACCACGCGGCCGCTTGTAATGTGTGTACTAGCCGTTTGGTTTAACCCCACTTAGCCTACCGTAGTACCCAGCCATGCTTCTCCTACCTTACACTATGCTCGATCATCGAATCGTGGCCAGACAGTACCTCGCATTCTCTTAAACGTTCTATGCCTTAATTTATATAAATTGTTTCTCTCGAAAGCCTACGAATCTCATTTATATTTATGGAATATGCCATTTATAGGAAACCAGTGTGACACAGATTATCATTTAAGAAACCAAACTGAGTTGCACACTGGACACACTGCTGAACACTTTTAGTATTCTAATTTAGGAAATACACGTGAAGGCACGAAACGTACGTGAATTACGAGAAGTATTCAAACAAAACACACACACACACACACACACACACACACACACACACACACCTTCACGTTTTCCTTGTAATAAGGCTTAATTAAATTAAATTTTATTACATATACCTAACAGAAGCCTGTATAAAATTTAAATAATATCAGTTTATTAAAGCACATTTCCAAAGGTCCAAAAATTACCTTAGGGAAAATTTAGAAATATCTAAACAAAAAAAAACAAATTAATACCAGAACAAATTCAGATTAATACGAAAAATTACTAATTTATTTATAAATTAGATTATTTTCAAAATTAGTATTTAATAAAATAATAAATATTTATATTATATTTTACAATTAAATATATAACATATTTTACATACATATATAAAACATTAAATTTAATCTACATATAAAAAAACAGCTGTTTTGAACAATTGACTTTAAAATTTTTTTAATCTATTAATTTATAGACTATCTGATGATGATAGTTATATACTACTGAAATATTGTAATATTCACAAAATAATAAAATATATTCTTGTACAAAAAGGATTATTATTATTAATTACACACGCACGCGCACACGCGCGCGCGTGCACACACACACACACACACATGCAGGTAATAAAAATACAAATACGTATGTGCATATGTGATTGTGTGTGTAGGGTTCCAATGCCAATGCTTGTGGACGGCTGTCCGGATTATTACTATCGTCTTTTCTTCTTCATGTACCTATGTTTTAGCATCAGCGCTTACGTATTCTCACGACTGAACACGCACTATATACATGTAAAATACAAAATCGGCTTCATCATCGGCCGCAGCAGCTGCTTTCAGTAGTTTCTTTCCTGAGCAATTCTCTTTCAAAATTTTTTACAAGAGGATGGCAGGATGAATACGAGGCCTCTTGTTGTGACCGTATGCCATATTCCCGTCTACTCAATTGACCAATACAAAGGAGGTTATTCTGTTTTGTATTGTTTGTGTAATATGTTTAACAGTTTTCCTGTCTTGCCATACCGTTGTTCGTATAGACCTCAGTTGTTCTAACACTTCCTGACGTTCAAATCACTGCAAGCCAGTAGCATATCCAGAATTCGGCCTTGGGTGGTGTCTAGTCGAGTCGGTTTCATACAAGAGAAAAAAACAAGTTCAAGACTAATTAATATTACAATCTTTAAAGCGGCTGAAAAACGTGTGATAACATCCTGAAATCAGTCGCATTAAAGCAAACGGTAATAACACAATAAAAATACGCGTTATTGAATCATACGCGTTAAGACAAATCAACAATACTGTATTCAAAGTGGTTGAAAAACGTCTGACAACGTTCTGAAGTCAATCCCATTAAAGTAAACTGTAATAACACAATACCTGGCTGTGAATACCGCAACTAGCGGCTGGCGGCGCGTTGTATACTAGCCATGCAACCGTCCCACTAAACACGAAAGCCGCCCGGTACGCCTTGGTCCTTTAGGGACTGTTGAGCAGAGGTTTTTTATTGAGGTAATAACACAATACAAATACGCGCTATTGATACTCTGTTTACAAGATACTTATTGACTGAATTGATTTTCTTATATTTCATATTTCAAACGTATACCCTAATGGTGTGTCATAAACCTGTTTGTAAAAAAAGAGCAACTTCTATACTAACGCACACAGCCGAAAAAGTAATAAAACAGTTTAAAAATTAAGACACTAACGAAATTCGTCATCTTTTTTTTGGCACTCTGAAGGAGGCGGGGTCCGGCCCCGTTCTCCCCACTCCGTAAATATGGCCCTGCTGCAAGCATACGTTGATTAAGACCTATTCTTTTTTAACAGAATGACAGTTTGTTATTCTCCTTGTAGGATTGCTTATAGTGGTGTTCACACTGATCTTGGGTTGATAACTACCACCTTACTCAGCTTTATTGAACATTATGTTCACTTTTGCCGTACGTATTGTAAGACCAATCTTTTCAGTTTCTTGGTTAAACCCATTAATCGTTTTTCCGTGTCCTCTGCACTTTTAATAAAAAACAACGTAATCTGCGATTTCCGTTTCCATTCTCGTGGAGGACAGCTTCCAACAAAGTTGAGAATCTCCTTGCTTTATTCCTGCTCATATACAATCTTTATATAGTACATGGTGCATGCGCGCGCACGTTTGTACCGTAAGGCATTGCAAACTACAAAAAATGCCTATTTTTATTAAGCTATAAAAATAATTGCTTTATTATTGTGTTATAGTATTAAAAAAATAATTAAATAAATAACTAAAATGATTAAATAAAATAAATGATGATTATAACTTAAATTAAACTTAAATAATTAAATGATTATGTTTTAACGAAAATAATGGACTGTTTTGCTGTGTACTGACTTACGGACAGCTGTTTTTTGTGTGTGTGTGTGTGTGTGTGTGTGTGTGTGTATGTTGAATTTTTTGAGTTTGGCGGATATGATATGATGTGTCCTTTATCAGAATACTGTGTTGTGTTTTGCTGTTTTCCTCAGCGTTTCGCCAAATACATCTCTACCGTCTTCAAGTTGAAAAGGGCACTACAGGCGCGTTGTATGCATGTGTGAATCTACGCGCACGCCCGTGCGCATGCGCACATATGCATACGTCAGCTGAGCAATAGCCTTCCCATTCATTCTACACTGACTTCATTCGAAAATAAAACTTGTTCACTTCACTGTAGGACCACCACGTAATTTCTTCAAGTTGTTCCTCTGTTTTCCAAAGGGTGTCGTGTATTATGACTGTTGCTCTTCACTAAAATATTATACGTGATCATTTGGAATTTTTGATCATCAAGTCGATTCTATTAGTTCTAATTTTTCGCTGGAAGCTTCGCTTCAGTTTTCCCAGGTCTTCGTCAACCCATTCTTTCAGGTTTTTTTTTTTTTTTTTTTTTTTTTTTTTTTTTTTTTTACCGATAAAATATTTGCTTTGTAGGCTGAATTCGACATCAATTCGAGAATATCAAAATGTCCATACAGTCCAAACACCAATCTCATCCGCAGTGCCGGATTTAAGCATAAGCTACAGGTAGTGCTTAAGGTAACCTACCTAGAGGTCCGCACCAAAAACAGAAAAAAAATAGATCATTTTCTAATTTGAAAGTTATTAAAAATAGGCTCCGGACAACTATGTAAGAAGATAAGATGAACGTATGAGCCTAGAGAGTGATATTTTGAAACAGTTATCTTATGAAGATGTCATAAGTAAATTTGTTAATATTAAGTGTAGGCGAGGGCCAATAAATCAAACCAAATCGTCATGAAAGACGTATTCTACAATTTTTTTTATGAGTCAGAAAAATTATAATTTACTTATAGATTCGTACAATGTAAATATACCCGAATACTTTTATGTTCCTTTTAAAAATATGCTTAATTTGTGATAATTACAATGACATTGTTTTACTTTCCTTTGGAAATCAGTTGCTTTTATTTTTCCTGAATTTTTTTCTGTCTAGGATCTTTTGAGTGTAGTACAAAAACAAGTGCAATCCAGAATGTCACTGTACATTGAGATACTCTGAAACCGTTAAATTGTTTAATATAGTATTGAAACTTTACAAAAAACAGTGTATTCTAATTTAATTTGTACACTTAACTATGATTTTATTTGCAGTTCTGGAAGATACATTTTTCAAATTTTTTCGGGGGTAAACCCAGACCCTCCGTTTTACTGGGGGTATTTCATACCCCCAGCCCCCCAGTAGTTGGGGAGCTCGTACCACATATCAGCCTAGGGCCTAATTCTAATCCGGCCCTGCTCAACCACCCCCTTGTGTCTCTCTATCTCTCAATGTACCCTATAAGTTATTCATTACTTCTTTTCTACGTTCATGTTCCTGATCATTTTGTAATATTCTCCTTGACCGAATTGCTTAGTACGTCTTACTTGTCAACATATCTCTCCATATACGAATGAGCATCATTAACTCACTCTGCACTAAAGGATTTTAAATAATAGTGGAAAGGTAAGAGATTCTTCCAGATTCTGCGCTTGGCAATTTACTACCTGACTCAAATTTTTGTGTGTTTGTTATTATTTGTTAGAAATATTATTGTTGTTGTTGTTGTTGTTGTTCTTCTTCTTCTTCTTCTTCTTCTTCTTCTTCTTCTTCTTCTTCTTCTTCTTCTTCTTCTTCTTCTTCTTCTTCTTCTTCTTCTTCTTCTTCTTCTTCTTCTTCTTCTCTCTCTGTGTGTGTGTATGTATGTGGACGCGCGCATGCACGGGTGTTCATGTGTATGCGGGTGTATATTATCATAATGTAAGCATTCTTATATTTCGTTATTTTTAAATATGGTTAGTAAATAAATAACTTTATCAAATATATAGTATGTTAACATATATGTAGTGTATTATAAATATATACAAATGTAAATAAATATTTATGCACGTATATATTAAAAGCGGGCACGCGCTTAAACACACACACACACACACACACACACACACACGCACGCGCGCGTATATATATAAAAACTTATTTATTCTCCAGTTGTTGCTAAGTTTGAATTGACAATAGTAACAATGGAAAGAGCCAATTTTGCTCGCACATCTCAAAGTAGTCACATGTGCCATCTTCTGACCGTGCGCAATAGCGAATCTAGAATTTGGTCTGGGGGGCGGGGGGTCGTTCCGAATCAGCTTCATACAAAAGAAAAAAACACGGTCACAATAATCGATATTGCAGTTTTTAAAGTGGCTGAAAAACGTGTAATAACATGCTAAAATCAATCCGATCAAAGCAATAACACAATAAAAATAAGCGTTATTGAAACATTGTTTATACGATACTTATTGACTTAAGTGTTTCCTATATTTCGTATTTCAAACGTACACGCAAATGCTGTATAATAAACTCGTTTGTAGACCTATATTAAAAAAAAAGGTACTACTGTATTAGCGTACACAGCTGAGAAATTAATAAAACAGCTTAAAAATTAAGAGATTAGCAAAATTTATTGTTAATCTGGGGGACAGTCCGGACCCGTTCGCCCCCCCCCGTAAGCACGCCCCTGTTTGTGTTTGAGTGTGTGTCTTGTGTCTGTGTGTTGGAGCGTTTGTGTATCGCACGCAAAACCGGCTGTTCAGTTTTAGGTTCGTATTTACCTTACAATACAAAAAATATTCCTGCATTAAGCATTGTAGATAATATCGCTGCTTATCGGTAAGACTTTGACCCCCCCCCCCATCCCACACATCAAAGATGCAATTTAACAACGGAACGCCTAAATGCTGAAGACCGTAGACCCTTAGCGATAGCATTGCACTGCCAACTTCTTAATAAGGGTGTAACACTGAAAGCGCCTGAAAACTCGCGTTTACGTACGGTATAGTGTTTTAGAGCGAGGAGCGATGAAATTAAGACCTGTGCATTTATGACTCTGAAGTAAGAGTTGGTATACGACAGGGTGACACTTACTTGTCCAACGTTGTTCTTCGGTCTGTAATTATTGTAGCTACATTAAGGCGATGCAGATTGATGCTGCTGTAATGGGTAGATTACTGGCTAAAACGGCACGATGAATTCAGTGGCGTATCTAGAATTTGGCTTTGGGGAGGGTCCGGTCGAGCCGGCTTCATACAAAAGAAAAAAACAAATTAAGACAAATCAACAATACTGTATTCAAAGTGGTTGAAAAACGTCTGACAACGTTCTGAAGTCAATCCCATTAAAGTAAACTGTAATAACACATTACCTGGCTGTGAATACCGCAACTAGCGGCTGGCGGCGCGTTGTATACTAGCCATGCGACCGTCCCACTAAACACAAAAGCCGCCCGGTACGCCTTGGTCCTTTAGGGACTGTTGAGCAGAGGTTTTTTTTTTTGAGGTAATAACACAATACAAATACGAGCTATTGATACACTGTTTACAAGATACTTATTGACTGAATTTGAATTGATTTTCCCATATTTGATATTTCAAACGTATAAACAAATGCTGTGTAATGAGCCTGTTTGTATATTAAAAAAGAGTTACTACTATATAAAATAGTTACAGCTAATAAAATAGTAAAACAGCCTAAAAATTAAGAGACTAACAAAATTCGTGAACTTGTTTTGACCCTATGGGGGGGGGGCGGTCCCGTTCGTCACCTACCGTAAATACGCCCCTGTATGAATTTAATGACTATTGTTCTGAGGCGTTTGCTAGCCTTCTTTACAAAGTATCTTGGCTCAAAGTGAAGATTTGAAGCAATGATAAAACGAAACAGAAAATAACACGGAATGCCATGTATGAAATGAAGTTATAATACTCAAAGGTTATTGAGTATATAAATATAAATATAAACTGAACATCTAAACGCATGGAAAAAACAGAAATATATAAATCTAATTTGGCCACACATGCAGTAAACATTGGACGTGAATTCCCAGACATAACCAACATGACACTAATAAAACACATACCACACAAAGGTACCATAATGAACATTTGGGAAAATTTAGAAATATACAAACAAAACACAACACAAACTAATACCTGAACAATTACAAATCAATAGAAAACATGACACAATTTTCAAAGCACTCAACATCGAAAATACACAGAATACTAATATATACACCACAATTACAAACAATAAAAGTGCCAAAGGCCAACAGGATACCACAACAACAACCAACCAACATACAAGTATTTCACAAGGCTCAAAACTAATAAGGCTGAGGATAGAAACACAAAGCGTCCCGAAACATGTTCCAAATAAGGAAAATACATCTTGAGGTAAAATCAATAAATAAAATATACATATAAAAATTAAATATAAATATCAAGAAGTTATAATTGATGGGATCTTTATTAGGTCAGTTTTGGCACGCATAACAAATTAACAGCAGATCTACTATCACGTGTCTGAAGGGAAGTGCGCAAGATTCCAACACGTGAAACCTCCCGTGCAATCTCTGCATTCTGGTTTGTAAGACTGTGTGAAAATTCCAGAATAAAGAAAGTGCAAATGTACCAAACACATGTACCAGTACATTTGATGTACTAAACGAAGGAAAGTAACTATAGTAGAAAAAAAAAATAATCCAAATACAGTGTGCTCCGGTTAACTGGGCCACCGGATATTACGGCCAGCCGCTTTTTTGGGCTAATATTCAAAACACAAAAACAAAACAGCGTTGGACATAAAAATTTGCTTCGCTTAATAGGTTCGGACCGCCGGTTATTCGGTACAGTGATGGCTCTTCTTAAACAGAAGTAATAAGCCAATTATTTTTTTGAGGTCATAATTTACACGAATGGACTAGTTAGGGTGACAAACTGCAACAATACAATACATTGTTAACAACAACCCGAGACGACATGTGTTTGGTTTCGGACTTACTGTGT
This sequence comes from Magicicada septendecula, assembly GCA_034769895.1. NCBI lineage: Eukaryota > Metazoa > Arthropoda > Insecta > Hemiptera > Cicadidae > Magicicada > Magicicada septendecula. The sequence goes on from CM068376.1 coordinate 290,100,445, forward strand.
TTTTCCTTGGAGACAGACAATAACCCAACTACAGGTGTTACTAGGGCCTCCAGGATTCTTAAAAGTATGTCTACTCATGCTATTCCATTATGCTGTAATTATACGTAGTATTCATGCTTCAGAATTATCACTGTTGCACACCACTATAGAAAAAGTATTGCGATATTTATCGTTATTTCCGATCTGACGATGAGCTGTGAAGCTTGAAAGCGCTAATCGGAATACTTTTTCTATAGTGGTGTGCAACAGTGATAATTCTGTTTGTGATTATAACCACTAACAGAACTTTTTTAATTAAATATACGTAGTAATATTATACATTTATTACTGCTTAGACGTACTTCGTTAGTAACCAACCTTAAAACTGCGGTGTTTACTGTAGTTATGTTTGATTTTCCGATATTAAGAAATTTCGGTTTATAAGGCTTATTTGCTTACATTTAGAAATTTCGAGTAATAGAGCCAGCCGCTTAATTGATGTAATCCCGACGTGTCCCGATAAAGCGAAATCCACTGTACTATACCCTGATTAACGAAAGAAAGTGACTGGCGGAGCGGCCGCGCGGCGACCGAGTTTGTAGTAAAAACATTCCACTTTATAACCTCGTGGAAACGTAAAATACAGGGCGAGAAATGTCTAATGAACTGTATTTTAATCATCAATTAAAGACGTTTTTAACAAACTTTTCTAATTTTTAAAATCTCTTTTCAATAAATTTACATTGTGAGTTAAAGAAAAAAATACACGAATTTGAATTAAAAAATTAGGGTTTATCGTTTTTATTACGTAAGAACTCAGAGGTTAAGCATCGGAAAAAAATTTCTTGTAGACAAATGGTAGTCCACCTTCTTTAGTACAATATATCAAAAATTGAGATTCCTACGATTAAAATTAACGACGTTATTAATTTTTTCCGAATGTCCTGTTAACTCAGTTGTTAAAAGTTGTACACGAATGAGATTTGCGTGACGCTCTCTTTAGATAACTAAATGTAGAAGACATATACAACTTACACCTTGTACGTGATAGGAATACTACAATGGATTAATATATAAAGTGAATTTCACAGAGAGCAATGCGTGGCGCTCTGCGGCGGAAGTACAGTCAGAACCTATTGGACCCATTTTATTCGCGCGCTACCGTCATTCCCGTACAGCGTCTCGGCCTCTCCTTTATGTCTACAAATAGCACACGCTTCCAGGAAAACTGAACCGTTATACGCACACTAAGGGTAAGGGAAATTTCCAGCTTTCAGTTTAGTTGATGTGGTGGTTGAGTGATGTCCGGTTGTTGGTTATCTTGATTTTAAGTGTTAGTTTCTTGTGCTTTCATTATAAATTGACGTGTTTTTAAGTTATTTTGTGTGAATATACTTCGGTGGCTGAGCATGGAGCAACGTAACGAGGCTGAACCAAGGAAACATAGGGGAAGACCTAGGACTCGAACTCCAAAGAAAAGACAAACTTCGGGCCGAGGCGTACCTATGAAAGGACAGTCAAGAGAAATTGTGTGCAAAGTGCGGGAATATTTTGATAGAGAAAAGGCGAACAAAGGTCCTTTGATTCCGGTTAATAATGCAATACAGCGAACTGCAGATGCTCTGAAAATACATAAAAATACAGTTCTGCGAGTTTGCAAGGAAAAAGAATTGAAAGAAATACAAGATGACAGTAATAGCCAACTTTCAACTCCGGGCAAACAGAGGAAACGGGAGAAAACTGTGACAAAACTTGACACTTTTCAGGAAGACGCTATACGAAGACATGTATATCAATATTACATAAGAAAAGAATATCCCACTTTGAAAAAACTTTTATCATCGTTGGAAAATGAAGAGCTGTTTAATGGCAGTCTGTCTTCGCTTAGAAACGTGCTAAAAGGTTTAGGATTTACGTGGAGAAAATTTTCGGGCAGAAAAGTGATTATGGAGAGAAGCGATGTCGCTGCCTGGAGGTGTCGTTTTCTTCGCCAAATCAAAGACGAGAATTTCGATAATATAATTTGGCTCGATGAGACCTGGGTCAATGCTGGGCATTGTTTGAAACAAGGATGGCCTGATGAGTCACTTCAGGGGACAATGTTAACACCTATAGGGAAAGGTGAACGATTAATAATATGTCATGCAGGTTCTTCAAAAGGGTTTGTTCCAAATTCCCTTCTACTATTTAAATCGAAAAAAACCAGTGACTACCATGAAGATATGGATCACGACAAATTCTTCGGTTGGTGTTCTGAAACTTTGCTAAATAACCTAGAAGAGCCTGCAGTAATAGTCATGGACAATGCTCCCTACCATTCAAAGCAAATTGATAAAGCTCCCACAAGCAAAGATAAAAAAGCTGACATACTTGCATGGCTGGATAGGAAAAATATTCAATCTACAACCGACTTGAAAAAATCAGAACTTTTGGAATTAGTGAAATGGCACAAGCCCCAGAACAAAAGGTATTTTGTTGATGAATTGATAGAGAGCAGAGGTCACAAAGTGATAAGGCTACCACCTTACCATTGCCATCTTAACGCCATTGAGCTTATATGGGCTCAGGTTAAGGGGTATGTTGCCGAAAACAACAAAATGTTTACTTTAAAAGAAGTTGAACGACTGACTAAAGACGGATTTAATCGAATTACTGCTGAGAGGTGGGAGCAAGTAGTGGACCACACCAAAAAAGTTATTATCGATGCATGGAATAACGAAGGACTAATGGAAGAAGCTGTGGAGGAAATGATTATATCCGTGGAAGACAGCAGTAGCTCCGAGGATGATAATTGTTCAGAAGATGATAATAGTGATGACGATCCAATGGAGGGTGTCAGAGAACTTTCGTTTGAAGACTACTAACTCACAGCTATAAGTGTTTTTTATAGAGTGTTTTAATAGTGTATTTTTATGATTTATACACATATTTTATGAGCGGATTCCATAAAAGCTGAAGAACACTACAATACTTGTAAGTACCGTACTGTATTTATTATTTATTTGTCAATGCTAATAACAAGTAATTTACTAATTGTTTTTACATTTCAATTACATTATAACAGTAAAATACTGTTATAATTATGGAATATCTGGTAGACCGAGCTTTGCTCGGTAGTTTTAAACTGTAAACTATATTTCATAGTTAAATAATTAGTTATTGAGAAATTTGAATGGCATTAACAATTTCCCAGTAATTACATTGCACTTCAATTAGTAGTATTAAAGCTGATCACAAAACAAAAACAGTTTATTAACAAGAAAACAATAAATACCGTACCGCAAAAGAGTAATAAACAATCATTCAAGACTGTTATAAAAAGCATGTAGTTCAACTAAACCACAAAAGTCTGGTCAGATGTACGTTTTTGACAGATCTCCAGGTAGAAGATTAGATTAAATAAGTAGACAGATAACTAAGTATATACTTATGAGAGATTGGTGACTCGTAGTAAGTTGGCTGTGTCAATGTGTGAGCCGTGAGCGTATGCACCACTTTCTTTGGGCTGTTACTGTACCTTGACTCGATCGCGCGCCGTTGAGCGATGTTAGTTCTAATTTTCCTATATTAACTGATTGCGGTTATATTTCGTAATATTTGAAGGTTACATACCACTTTGTATTGATGAATATAATTTTGTTATGTTTATTGTGAAAAAACACAATGAAAAAAATTATTAATAACGGAGTTAACAGTACATTCGGAAAAAATTAATAACGTCGTTAATATTAATCGTAGGAATCTCAATTTTTGATATATTGTACTAAAGAAGGTGGACTACCATTTTTCTACAAGAAATTTTTTTCCGATGCTTAACCTCTGAGTTCTTACGTAATAAAAACGATAAACCCTAATTTTTTAATTCAAATTCGTGTATTTTTTTCTTTAACTCACAATGTAAATTTATTGAAAAGAGATTTTAAAAATTAGAAAAGTTTGTTAAAAACGTCTTTAATTGATGATTAAAATACAGTTCATTAGACATTTCTCGCCCTGTATTTTACGTTTCCACGAGGTTATAAAGTGGAATGTTTTTACTACAAACTCGGTCGCCGCGCGGCCGCTCCGCCAGTCACTTTCTTTCGTTAATCAGGGTATAGAATTTTCCATCAGTCGTTTGAGAACTTATCGTGGGAAGCTATTTGTCAGCAACTTTGGTTTACACGCGAGGAATTCTTGGACCCCTAACACCTATCCCTTCTTACCTTCTTAAGTACTAATTAGTAACTAATTAATGTTTAGTAGATCAAGTGTATCGGTATATGGGTTTGGTTTTCCATTATCGACACTTGGCATTTCCTTTATTCTGTAATTTTCGCACATTCTTACAAACCAGAATGCGGAGATGGGAGGCAGTATGAGAGCACTCTAAACGTCTTACAAAGGCTTTCACGGCCGGCGCCCACATAGTTGGCCGGTCTGTTAGGCCGTGGTCTAGACTCTATGCTGACAGACGTTTCGGCCTCACCATCGAAGGCCATCGTCAGTGTCGGTAACAATTGGCACGGTGCCTGCCGATTCACCCCACTGATGAGGTGGGGATTATGTATTTTGTTTATGAATTATGCAAGAGAAAACGCTCCTCTGTTTATAAATGGTTATACAGAGAAAAATGTAGTCTCCACCTCATCACTGGAGTGAATTGGCGGACACCGTGGCAATTACCGACACTGATGATGGCCTCCGATGGTAAAGCCGAAACCTCTGTCAGCATAGACCACGGCCTAACAACCCGGCCGATAGTGTTTCCAACTATGCATTACATTAGAGTATAAAAACTGAATATCTCAGTTATATATTGAGAATAAATAATATAAGGGGATTCTAGAAGCTGAGAAAAGTGCAGCGTAGTGTGTAGCTGAAGTGCCGGTGGTAGTCAAGGATAGCACAAGGTCATGGAACATATATCGCGTCTATTGATTAGGCGATGTTCTTTTAAATACCAGAGAAAACGCAAACCAACCAAGTCAGTGATGACGAAATTTATGACTGACTTTTATTTTTGCATACCATAGCCAATATTTATTGTTTATTTTCCTCGACACAGTTGTTCTAAAAATTTCATTATATTTTTTATGTTGTATATACAAGCGGGGCGGCTCAGTAGACCAGTGGGTATGGCACCTGGCTACTAATCTAGAACCGCACCTGGTGCGGTTCGATTCCCGGGCCCGCACCATAAAATCAAGGTGCGTTTTTTAGCACCCAGGTCGACTCAGCCTGTTGGAAATGAGTACCTTGGATAACATCCTGGGGATAATAATGGGCAGCCGAAGCGTAGTGCTGGCCACACTGCTTCCTTGTATGCCGAACGACTCGGATAAGGCGGCCTACCCTGCCTGACTCCTAAGCTGCTTCGGTGGTACACATGGGAGCCATTATTTTTATTATGTTCAAACGGACATAAGAAATCATACAGAAAGGCACTCAAAGCGAACATACTTTTATATAGTAAAAATTCATGTGACATAATTATACATTAATAGCAAGAAACAAACACAAAATATAACGAAACTGTTTTTCGGTTCAACACACATCTTTTTATTACTTTTAACACCAAACGTTTCGGCCATCCTGCGCTGAGGCATCCTCAGTGGATCGACTGCGTACCTCATCGTACTATGTACATCACACCTCATCGTAGTATGTACATCACACCTCATCGTAGTATGTACATCACACTCATCGTAGTATGTACATCACACCTCATCGTAGTATGTACATCACACTCATCGTAGTATGTACATCACACTCATCGTAGTATGTACATGACACCTCATCTTAGTATGTACATCTCACCTCATCGTAGCATGTACATCACACCTCATCGTAGTATGTACATCGCACCTCATCGTAGTATGTACATCACACTCATCGTAGTATGTACATCACACCTCATCGTAGTATGTACATCACACCTCATCTTAGTATGTACATCACACTCATCGTAGTATGTATATCACACCTCATCGTAGTATGAGCGAAACATTTAATATTTAATAACATTATAAATGTCATAAACAGATGTGTGTTGAACCTAAAAACAGAGTTATTATTACTAAGGAAAACCACGAAAGTTTACGAGCAGGAAAACACAAAACTGTTCGTCAAGAAAATAATGAGATAAGTTAAAATAGTCGCTCTCGCAAACATCGTTATTGGCGTTCTGTTGAAATTCGATTGGCTACTCTTCGGGCTGTTAGGCCGAGGTCCACTACTGCCGCATGCTCACCGTTGGAGTGTTAAACACCAGTTAAACACAGTACTGTGGCAAAAGAACCGTACCACTTACTCGAGTCGTTTACACTGAAGATGGCCTCCAACGGTGGGACCGAAGCGTCTGTTCTATGCGGCTGTAGTGGACCTCGGCCTAATAGCCCGGAGAGTAGTCAACCGAATTTCAACAGATTTAGCGCCGGCCGTGAAAACCTAAGATCTTTATCGACACTTTGGTCGTGAAGACGCTTTGCGTCCGGAATTCATTCATATTAGTTTATATTAGACCTCAGCTTTTTCTTGCAAACAAAAAGTATTAACGGTACGTGATTCAGCTTAGTCGTAATTTCTTCTTTCAAACCATACGCCTGTGGCGTATCGACATGGGAATCAAAGCAACGTTTTGGAAGATTATGAAGTCGAACGTGAAATGGAGTGTAGAGTCCGGCACCTTACAACGATAAAGGGGTTCGGCCCACATTAGAATACAGAAACAAAGCGATTGAGAAAGGGTTACAGCAGGACGTTTGTGTAAGCGATAGCACGAATAGTGAGACAGAGTGAAACCTAAGCGTCGATGGGCAAATAGAGTATTGGGCATCACCATTGTACAAGAGAATGAGTGCAACATTTACTTAATATAATGACAGAGAGGGGCTTCATAGGGTTACAAATCTAGAGATCCCGGTTTCACTTCCCGGGCAGCACCATAAAATCAAGGTGAGCTATTTAATTTTTCAGACCAACCCAGCCTATGGAAACGAGTATTCCACAGATATGCGGCTAAAGCCTAGTGTTGTCCATAAACGGTCAGCCTACCCTCCATTCCTAAGTCACTTCGTAGTCATTCATTGTATTATTATTATTATTATTACTATTATTATTGTTGTTGTTGTAACAAAAAAGAGGTCCAATGTCAGAAATTATTTACCGGCTAAGACCGGATGGGTTGGAAAGACTAGCGACATATGAAGGGTGACAAACTAAAAAGCATACGCGAATAGGAACGTTTTGTCCGATGTATTTTCCCTGCGATAACTTATACGGAGCATTGAATCACAAACACAGAAAGCGAACGCAATAGTGATACGAAGACTGCAGACTACACAGAACAGCAAGGAAAGAACTGCGTGAAAATAACGAAAAAGACAGGAAAACGTCTAATTGTTACGTATCCGCCTGTTGGAGGCGGATGGATGTAAAGCCCGGTTAAAGGAGGGACGGAGAATGGAGGACGGAGGGACGGAGGGACAGCCTGGTGAAGGAGCGGACTGGATAAGATTTACTCCGGGCGAAGTGATGGCAGAATGACTGGCAGTTAAGATTCTAACAAAACTGAATAAACAAGACAACCAAAACGATCCTAATCAGCATTGGGCACAATGCTAGTCATTTTACGTTAAGGTGTGTACCAAAAACTAAGGCCACAATATCATAAATGCGAGTTATAATTGAGTATCAAGTTATACAATATTACTAAGTATCGCCGATTCCAATCGCAGTATTGTGAAAACTCCAATTGCATTGCACCATTGCGCGCGGTGTTCTAGACATTCGTCTCCAGAAATTCACTGTTAGAGAAGTTAGTCGGTCTTGTAAATTTCCATTAGTTCGAAAGTTTTCGATGGCCTTTTCAGAGCTATCCATGTTATCAAACGGGGGCAACGGTCCGAGAAAACTGCACTCCCGTGACCGCTGATATGCCGGCTTCATAAAGGAAACAACCTTCCAAGACAAACAGGTATATCCGTTTTGTCTTGTATTTTATTTTTCTATACACCGCTCCTATGGTTACTTTATTTTTGTCCTTCTAATATCTGCCATCATTTCCCTTTTTTACTGTGCATGTCTGTTCCTGCTATCGTTCTTCAAAATATGTACAATCTGTGGTGTATTTAATAATGCTTCTTCTAAAATAGAAATTTACATCAGTTACCGTGTTGACCGTGTTCTGCTATTTCCAGCTCCATAGTTTGTACCCGCACGTAAGGTTTCTTCCGCTATCATCCTCGTCTTTTGTAAGTACGATTTGCTGACTGTCAACAAAAGTGTCCGTCACTTTACGAACGTTTCGAGAGGGTAATAAGAAAAAAACCTTTCGTGCTTGTACTGTTTCAAGGAAAGGACAAGTAACAGAACAAAAAATAGAACGGAGGCAGTCTGGGAGAGATAAGTCTTGAACGAGATTGGAGCGACGAAAGGAAACGGAGAATGAGATGGGAGAAACGGCAGTAAGGTATAACAAACTGACGTACACACGCGCGCGCGCTTCGCTCGCGCTCGCGCCGACGTTACGTTTTATGGATGTTCGTACGCGCCGCGATGGAACACGATACGTGTATTTGTTTGCAAACAATTAAGTCAGTGGTTCGTGTTTACAGTTATACGCGCGAAGAAATCGTACTTGTTTTGTTTTTAAATCTTAATTAATGATTCCTGTAATTTTTCAGCACCGTCTGTCGCAGCTGTTCAACGAGATCGTACGTTGAAATCAACATTTGTTAGTGTCAGACCGTTCAATTAGTATACCCGTAGTGTATTACGTGCTGTGCAGACGGCTATAATGATATGCATACACATATTGTTTTTATATATATTTATAATTTAACACACACACACACACACACACACACACACACACACACACACACACACACACACACACACACACACACACACACACACACACACACACACACACACACACACACACACACACACACACACACACACACACACACACACACACACACACACACACACACACACACACACACACACACACACACACACACACACACACACACACGTCCCAGTAAGCTTCTAAACACATTAATGGGTTTAAAGGTTTGTATTTAAAAACACAGCAAGGCTAATTGGTATGCAAAAATTTAGTTAACATTATACATTCAGGGACCATGCGTATAGTTTGCCCGGCGGGCGACAGCCTACATGCAATTTTACATAACGTATTTATTGTTTTAGCAGTTTCACTGTTTAATATATTTGCAGTTTTATTCTTTTTATTATAATTACAAATAAAAGATGATCAAAGTGATGTGGAAGGGGCAATAAAAAGTGAGGTGGGGGAATGATGGTGGTATATTTGGGCAATGTAGACAGTGTGGGATCTGCCAGAGAGTTGTGGGCTCGCAGTCTGGTTCCCACCAGTGCATAGTGCATAGTGCACCCGTACACCCACCGACCAGGTCAGTCACCCAACACTATTACCGCTTTACCATTATTATTGTTATTATTTTTATTATTATTGTTATAAAGTGAACAGTTTTTTTAAATACTTTTAAAAACATTTGCATACACATTTTGTATTAATTAAGAAACGTTTAATATCGATTTAATAATACAAATTTTTAGCGTAACTCTTCAGTGTTATTTAAATGACAGAAAAAACGTAATAACCAGTAAAATTTATAAACCGGAGACTGAATAAGCGATTATTCTGAGTTCAGTCGTTTATTTATGCGCATATTTGTTAGTTTTTAGAATTCAGTAATTAGTCCACGTATTATTTTCATTTAAAAGAATATTAGGGTGTTTGTGGACGTTACGTTTCCACGCGTAACGAGCGATTTACTTTTTTATCTTATCAGTTACCTTTGTAGTGGTTAGAACTTTAGTTTATGAGTGAAAAATTAGACTGTCTGTTAACACCCGTAACAAATCGTAATAATTTATTTGTAATTCCAACGCTTAACTGTATTTCTACTTAAATTAAAAATAGAAATTGTTGGAAACTATTCGCTTATTGTGTACAGCTTGCGCGCGCGCGTGCTTGCGTATCAAATAAACAAGTAGTTACTAACGTTTCGCTAAGAAGATTTTTACTGTAAACCTTTTCAAAAACAGTCACTTTTTTTGTTTTCGAATGTTTTTGCTACACCGTAGCGTATTAAGTTTGAGGTTAAGATTTTGTGCAGTCAAGTTTTGGGGTAAACAGTACGGGCCTTGGCGGTATTCTACAAGACGTGGTGTACTGACGTTCGAAATATAAGAGTTTTTACTTAACGTATATAAAAATATTCGTTAAACCTAGTATGTTTCTGTTCTGTAACACTGACTGCATTGCCAAACGTTTGTATGCGAGTATAGTTTTTCGTACTTTCAGATTTTCTGTATTATAGTATTGTTTTTTTAGTATTTTATAATGTTAATTCAATATGTCAACGTGAGTTTGTTGACAATGCTGATGGTACTTTCAAATAAAAAATAACATTTATTTTTTGTTTTCGAGTAAAATACATCGAAATCTGTGGGGCGGGTATGAGGTAAGCACGGGAATGAGATACTGCGGAGTATATTGAGTAATATGTTTTTACGGTAACGGTAAAAATCAAACGTTGTTATCGATGTGTTGTTCTAAACGCGTTCATGTTAATGCTAGTGCGGTATGGGTTTGCGTTAAACGGGGCTATATTTCGCAACAAATACCAAGCCGTAACGATCGATAATTATAATCGATTTAGAGGTTTTTTTTTAATGTGTTGATACCAGACTGTGTAGAAAGGCCACCTTTTGAAACCGAACTCTTGTAATGTTTCAGAATTTTCTGCGTTGACAATAGTCAAATTACGTTAAGTCCAGCTGTGCTGACTGTCCATCGGCCGATCCGTATTCGATTACACATAATCCGTGTAACGGTTATTAAGTTACAGCTATACCGTTCTGTAGGCCTATATGACTAAGTTGGCACAAACACGAAGTGGTTATGTTGTTTTACACAGGGAGCTCATAATTAGCTGAATCGCATAGATTTTTAATTTTTTATCCAGTTATCGAAAATCAGTTTTGTAAGACACCACATGTTACCGATAACCATAAACTGCAGTTTTCACTTGATCTGTTTACGTGTTTACACAAACGCGCGCGCGCGCGCAGGCCAATAGGAATCAAAACATTCGCGCGAACGTTCGGCGGTTACCGTTTTTGTAGCTGAAAAAGAAATGTTTTTTTTTTTGTCTTAGAACAATTTGTCGTAAGCTGACTTACACTGCCGTTGCCAAAACAAGAAATCGAAGCGGACCACAAAAATTATTTTGAACGTAAGAATAACGTTTGAATAATAATACGCACCGACGCTACTTAATACAACACTCGAAATTAAAAGTAGTGAATTTTTTTTTGATCAATTTAAAGTATACAATAAATGTCAATACAAACCCCCGTAATCGGAAGTGGATTCTGGTCGGGTAGGCCTAATATGTTTGCCTCCAAGCAGTAACCGGGAACGGTGTCAACTGAGTTCGGATCACACCAGGATCAACATCTACGTGTCATAGTTTGCAAATTCTTCCGTGGAAATAAATTCAAGAAAACATTCAAACGTTTTTATTATGGTTTACTGTCGGATGGTGAAAAACGTGTATGTGACTACACAGTGCATTAGAGTAACGGAGAGACGTTAGCCGATAGACGTGATATAAGGTTAAACAAATTCTAACTAACTGTTTCTAAACGAATGTGAAACGAGGTTTGGCAACGACCATACATTGACCGAATGTGTAATAAAAAAATATCAAATGTTTTCAATAAAAGATTCGATTGTTACATTTACTAAATGCCGTGAGAACACAAAAATTAACGGTTCCCTCAATATTCCGTAAAGTCAAGCGTCACATGCATGAAGAAAATACTGGCTGGACGACCACGCGGCGTCTCGGTAACCGGGAACATCTACATTCCTAGACGGTAAAGGAAAATAAATCGCGTTTTCGTGTTGCACTTCTTCTTCTTCTTCTTCTTCTTCTTCTTCTTCTTCTTCTTCTTCTCCTCCTCCTCCTCCTCCTCCTCCTCCTCCTCCTCCTCCTCCTCCTCCTCCTCCTCCTCCTCCTCCTCCTCCTTCTTCTTCTTCTATTCTCTTTCTCTAACTGAAGATAAGGTCTTAATATCTGAACCGATTTTCATAAAGACCTCGGCCGCCTACTCTCTTTTTCTTTTTCTGGCCAGTTACTGACAGCTTGTTTAATCAGGCCTACTCACTCTTCCCATTCCGTTTTGCTGTCCCTTGAACTATTCTGTCGATTATACAGTATATAGAGCAGTTCGTATTCTATACCTGAGCATGCGGTATTTTCACTTTTCTAAAAAATGAAAAAGTTAATTTCCGCAGACCGGATTTTTGTTTTGTCTCCTTGCGTTATCGTGTTACTGTGGTATCGAAATGTTTACTTTCTCAAGTACAGGGGAGTGTGTGTTGTTTTATTATTTTTATTGTACTGACCACGTCGATTCTAGTTATTAGGAGAGAATTTTCTGCGGCAGAATTGGATCTACGTAACTGGTAGTCAGGCTGTGGTCACTTCTGCAGCCGATGGAATTAACGAACCACCCTCAGTCGGATATGAACCGTTTGTTGCTTATACTGGAAGATGGAGAATCTTTAAAATGGTGGCGAGACCGAAAGGCCTCGTACAGGGTGGACCAATAGTTTTCGGCCTTTCGCTACCATGTCTTCGCAAGTCATCATGTGTTCCTCCCTGCCTGCAACTCTGCATCACGACACTCCAGTAGTGTCGCCTTCGGCCTTTCGCTAGCATGTCTTCGCACGTCAATAAGTATTCCTCCCTGCCTGCAACTCTGTATCACGGCACTCCAGTGTCGCCTTCGGCGGACAGTTAGCTTCATCCAGTGTCCCGCACAATTCATCTATCTTCTCCATATACTCTTGAACGTCTGTCTTCTTATTATTATTCTTCACAATAGCCCAACGTGAGTCCTGGCTCCCAACACTAATCTTCTCCAAATTCTCCTGTCCATTGCCATCTCAGTGTAACCCCTCACATCCATTCTTTCGAAATCTTCTAGCGCGTCATCCAATCATCTTATTCTAGGTGAACGTCCGTCTATTGTCACGAAACTTTTGCAGCACTTCCTAATTTCTTCGTCTATACTTCAGCGACGGTGGCAGCGACCAGAGGGGGGGGGAATAGATTCAGAATTATGGATTGCGTACCAAGTAGTATTGTTACGTAGAGGCTTTTGAACCTTTCTTCATACTGCGTTATAATATCGGTGTAGTTAAACGTGTCGGTGACTTTTCACGTAGAACAACGGTATGACGTGCATTCAATACGACCTGTTGTCCACGACGTGGACTGTGACAGTAGGCTATAACGTCTGCAAATGATTATACCGTAAGGGGGTAAGGATGTCTGAAAATAAAACAAAATTAGAAAAAATTTTTTCAATATTTAAAATCTCCATTATGTTCTGGATAATTTGGTATATAATAAACATATGTAGCTTATATATTAGCCGCTAAAATATTTAAAAATGTAAGCTTCTGCATGGAGGTGTTATTTTAAAAAGATCCAATTCTGACTTCAGTTTGACTTATTAGCTGAGTGCGTTCTACCTAATTTGAATTTACCGCTTGTATTGTTCTTCTGAAGTTAGTTCTTTTTTTTATTCTATAGAGTGCAACAGTAATAATAGAAAAACAACTGTTTTAATTTCAGTAACGAAAACGTGTTTATAACATTTGGAACTGTGAAGTTTATGTACTGGCGTGTTATTGTCTTAGAATTACACACTAGTGTTGTTTATATTTTATATTTAGTGTTTGTAATTTAAATACTGAATCTGTAATATGTCAAGAATAAAAAAATTCAATAATAGGAAGTTCCATGGAAACAAAAAGAAACTTGATCCCGCAGAGGAGGGCAACCGTTTTCAAACATCTTCACTGTGTGTTACAACAGTGCGTTGAGCGTATTTGCTTGGGGTAAACCTAAACTTTGAAATGACATTTTGTAGAAATTAATGTGGTTCGAGTTACAGTCTGAATTTAGCCGTCTACCTTCGGCACCGTTGTCTTTCCGGTAGACTGATCGTCCCATATGGTTGCTTCCACAGAGAAATAGACCATTACTTTACTCAATACTCCATCCAAAGACGTAACGGGACTGTGCAGACTGTTTTGAAGTAATGAGGTGCAACTGTTAGCCCCAATGTTGTTCGTGCATCATCTTTGCGCGTCCTGTTCTGAATGGCCGCTTGTAACCGTCCATCTGTCTTGGCCAAGCGTTCTGTGCACGTCTTGTTATCAGACGTTAGCTGTGTCACTGCAAACGTCAGTCATAATGTTTTCACACTCGCAGATAATTATCAGCGTTTATACTCTGAGCAGATACAGTTTCAAACTTTTCTTAAAAGTTTCTTTCCGCATGTTCAGCATCGCTTATGAACAGACCATTAAATGAAATAATGGTCTGTTCAAGTTTTTGAGGTTACGAAGTGTTAGTAGCCGTCGTTGCAGAAATAATCATCATTAAGCTTGTTACTTAATTAAAGTCTCCGAAAAGTAGATACTCATTCGCTGTAGAGTCTCAATGATGAAATCGGCGTCAAATTAATAGTGTTTTTACAAAATACTATTCTATATTTTTCTGTACTTTATTGCTCTGAGCAGGTATGTTTGTGAAAATTATTAAAATGTAAACATCGTGAAGCCTTAATTGTTCCTCATAAAATGATACTTGGGTTAACATATTTATCCGTTACCCTCTCTTCACCCTAAAGTAAAGTGGTAGGTCTCAAACTCATGGCGCGAGATTATACCGCCGAGCACTCAAACTGACGGTTACTATTTAAGATTGCAGAACTTATAATCAGGGTAAAGGAAACCATCTGCCCTAAACCGGATTCGAATTCAGGATGTGAAGAGTGTGTTGAACACAAAGCGAAGTAAATAATATTAATCGTAACATCTTCAGTATCCTGGCGGTATCAGGGCCGTTTCGTTTTCACATAAGAAAACGATGACGAAAAACATCGTCTGAACCCGAGCTGACAAAATAAAAGCTAGGAAAAGTACAAAATATATGTTGCCTGCGTCTAATAATAGTCGCCTAATAATTTATTTTTTATAAATTCGATTTTGTTTGTCATCAATGATCATTTTTGTTTTATTAAACCGTTCGGAGAGAGAAATTTTTTTAATTTTATGTTAACACAGTAACATCTCTTTAGGTCTCGTTAATGTTACGAAGAAGATTTCCATTTAACTGTTCTTTATGACCTAGTTTTCCACCAGAAAAGTGGTTTTTGCTGCTTCACAGTTTCCTGGAGGACGTCGTAAAACAGTTGTCGGTCAATTACATTTTGGACAGTGTCGTTGTCAGTCGGTCGAGAGCCTTTTTCAGTTTGCTTGGCGTCAGAGGTCTGATACTATTCCTGTCCTTACGTTTCAGCGTTTTCGCCATTACCAAAGTCCGTGCTGTTTGTTTCAGATCCGAGTCACCGAACCTCTATTCTCCACCACATTAAGATTAGGCTACCACCTTGATTGTAAATCTGTAGAAACTAACGCAGGAGAAATATATAATGTACTTAAATCATGTAATGAAATTTTATATGTAATGGTAACGATTCCATAGACGCAAGATGGACTGAAGTGATAAAATTTATATCAATTAAAAAGTAAACGTTTCTGATTTGTGTTAATTATAAGTTATTATGTTTAAGTAAAACTGAAAATTGAAAATAG
The DNA here is from genome assembly GCA_034769895.1 of Magicicada septendecula. NCBI lineage: Eukaryota > Metazoa > Arthropoda > Insecta > Hemiptera > Cicadidae > Magicicada > Magicicada septendecula. The sequence continues at coordinate 290,116,145 of CM068376.1, forward strand.
CAGTGGACTAATATAGCAGTTGATGATCCTTCCCGGAGACACACAATATGTATACCATGCAAACTGTCACTACTTGGTACTTTCCTGACAAAAAATGCCGTGCGCAAATGGTGCACTTTCACATATCCTTTAATTGTTGTTTTTTGTTTATTTTCCTGACTCTTAGACCTTACTAAGTGTTTCGGCACAACTTCACGGTTTGTCTGCTGTGTTAATGGTTTATGTACTCGTATAATTTTTTAGAGGGTCGTATGCTTTACCGATCATCTATCTCTTCATGTTTCTTTAATTTTGCACGATATACTGGAACGCAGATTTTGGAAATTTGGAAAAGCTTCTGTCTCTGCGTTATACATAATTCTTCCAGCGTGATCTATGGACTGGCGTCTACCAAGTAAACTGTAAAGATTCTTCTCTCTCTCTCTATCTGTCCCCCTCTCTCTCTAAACACACACACACACACACACACACACACACACACACACACACACACACACACACACACACACACACACACACACACACACACACACACACACACACACACACACACACACACACACACACACACACACACACACACACACACACACACACACACACACACACACACACACACACACACACACACACACACACACACACACACACACACACACACACATCAATTATAAAATTGAGAGTAGTGTAGTATTTGTTAATTTTTCTTGAGTTTTTGCAGATTCTTTTTTGTTTCTTTGGTTATAGAGGAAATACATTTACTCTAAATGACAGTATTTCTGTTCTGGAGCAAATTTAATCCATGATTATGTATCTCAAACAGCTCTCCGGCTTTTTTTATAGCTTTAAGATTAAGCGTTTGCATTTCTCTTCCTTACAGGTAAATGATTTACATTTACGCTTGTGTAATACTGTTGTTTATGGCAGGTAGCAACGTAGCGAATCTAGAATTAAGTTGCGGGGGGGGAGTCCGGTCGAGTCGGCTTCATACAAAAGAAAAAATAAATTAAGACTTATCAATATTACAATATTTACAGTGGCTGAAAAACGTGTAATAACTTACTGAAATCAATTTCGTTAAAGTAATAACAGAATAAAAATAATCGCTATTGAAACTTTGTTAATAAGATACTTATTGACTTAATTGGTTTTCCTATATATCATATTTTAAACCGTACACGCAAAAGCTGTGTAATAAACTACTTGTTTGTAGACCTATATTTAAAAAAGGGTTACTACTGCTATAGCGTACTCAACAGTTATTTATTTGTTTGATTAATTAATAAAACAAAGAAAATAACAAAATTTCTTGTTAACTTTCGACCCTCGGGGGGGGGGGGCGGTCACTTCGTTCCCTCCCTCCGTAAATACGCCCCTGTAGTAATGTGTTCTGCAGTAATATTTCGTAATTCCATGTCGATTTAATTGTAAATTTACGATCAGTAGCGATCTGTAACTTTCTTTAAGTTTCCAGTGTGTATTTGAAACAGTTGACCCGTATACTCGGTTACGTGGTTGTGAACTATTCGCTTGAGTCATGGTGGAGGAAATACTCCCGATCATATTGAAAGTATTTCTTTTATGGAGTAAACGTAATCGGTGATTGTTTACCCCAAACATTGCTGCAGCCTGCTTGTCAGTAAGCCTGAGGTTAAGGTATCGGTCTAGTCCCTGTATCTGTAAGTATCGTGTGGTTTCCTAGACCTTCCCTGATGACCTCAGTCACACCTTTCTTCAAACCTTTCAGTCAACAACGATGTGTCAGCTAGAGATAGGTCCTTGGTTCCAGTAACACCTATCCACATGTGTTTTTAATACGATAATAAATATATTGGTTTTCCCTTAAAAGATTCTGTTTATTTTAATAGGAGTGATGTATAAAGAAACCATGCTCGTATGCATGTATGTGTTTCTTCCATTTGACAGTTTTTGAAATTTTTAACAGGCATTTTTTTTAATTCAAGAATATACGTATATACACAAATATGTCATTCCCCCACTCACGAAACTACGTGCTGTGGATACTGAAAATTACATCCCCCGAGATACCTGTCTATGGATTCATAGGCATTAGTTTTCCTTCTTTATGAGTTTGTTATTCTTTATAATTTTTGTCGTTTTCGATCCTTTCTTCGAGAACGTGCTACGATAAGACATGTGTAATGCCGAATTAATTTGTACAAAAGCTTGTTCGGCTTTTGCGTTTGTTCGAATTTTTAAGTAATTTATCTTACTTAAAAACATGCAGTAATTTATCCTATTATTGTGCAATCATTGCGATCATAAACCTTAAACCGTGCGGTAGGTCCCACTACCGTCTCCTGTCTTCATCTCTTCTTCATTTATGTCATTCAGAACCTTAAATCTTCTCCTGTCTACTGTTTCCTTTTGCTAGTACTGCATTCTTCTCCTGCATACGTCCAATGGATTTACCCTTTCTCCTTTCCGTAACTCGCAGAATTATTCTGTTTTTCTTGATTCTTTGGACTATTTCGTCACTTCTTATATCGTCTACCTACAATATTCCTCTTTTCGTCTGAAAATTTACGTTCCCAGGGCCTCGATACATTTTCCTCATTGAGACAGGGTAATAGTATAATATATGAAATAAAGTTTTGTTATATCAAATTTTGGGCATGTGTTTACGTGATCTTATAAAACTTACACGACTTCGCACCGAATCTGAACTGAACAACACTGGTGGAACAGAACGAATCGGAATTTTTCGATAACACACATTTTGGTGGGACCCGGGTCGAGAGGGAGCAATTTTTGCCAGCTAGGGAGTACTTTGACTGAATGCGCATGCGTTGCGTCTCCCTTACATATTCATCCAGTAGTAGGCCTACACACGTGGTTCGTTTTTGCATCCTGTTTGTGATTGTGAATTTTCTCAGAATAAATGACGAAAAGTTAATCAATTTAGTACAACAATATCGAATTACTTATGACATTTACGGCACTGTTATGAAAGAAAACGATTGGAGTGAAAATATAAATGACATTCATTAAGTAAATGTCACATTCATGTTTAAAAAAGTTTTTTGGTCATAATAATATTTGTCTCATAAATATCTCAAGCATTTGGAAGTATTTTGCTGAACAGTGGATACAACACAAATAAAAAAAAAAACAAATTAATCTTGAAAAAGCAAAAGAAAAATAATATGAAATATTTTACATTTCTAACAGTTGAGATCTCTCAAAAAATTATTTTTACTAATTACATTCATGATGTTCCCTGTAAGATTAACAATAAATCAATAAAACTTAATTGACGTCCTGTTTTATTTAATAAAAGAACTAAGTTCATTTTTAGAAAATAATAAACCATGACGTGATAAACTTAAAAAAAATTGAGTCTACGAAGCAAACTGTAAAGATTTTTCCCTGCCTGTCTGTCTGTCTGTCTGTCTGTCTCTCTCTCTCTCTCTCTCTCTCTCTCTCTCTCTCTCTCTCTCTCTCTCTCTCTCTCTCTCTCTCTCTCTCTCTCTCTCTCTCTCAAAATACACACACACAGAAATTCCGATTAGCGCTTTCAAGCTTCTCAGCTCATCTCAAGATTTCCGATCTGACGATGAGGTGAGAAGCTTGAAAGCGCTAATTTGGAATAAATTTTCTATGGTGGTGTGCAACAGTGATAATTCTGTTTGAAATTCAGTAAGTTTCAAAGCATATTGTGACAAGCGTTAATTTTTGTTTGTATTTTCTATGTTAATTTTCAAGTATCAAAATAAGAATTGCGTGCGCGCGCACAGACATAGATTTAGAGACGTATTAGCGAATGGTCTTTTGTATTTTTAAACAAACAAGGATGTGCAGATATTTGGAATTGCCAGTGAGTTATATTGTGCATCAAAGCATAGGTAAACACGTCAGGCGGGTTTTCAAATTTCATTAGTGGCTGCAAACCTACACACGAACTTATGCCCACTCGATAAGTAACTGTACTTACTATTAGCTTAGTTCTTTTCTAAATAATATCTGTCTCCTGTCTGCTTTGTTATGCGCGTATTTGCACAAGCCAGAGTCTCCTTTTGTGTAAACATCCACAATACAAATATCGCTAGTTTATTTTCTTACGGTTTCCCTTTGGTCGCAATAAAATGGCAGACGACGCGATGCGAAAAGCCACTCACACAATAAACATCCGTAGAATACATTAAAATAATAAAAAATAAAGTAAGCTTATTCTAAATTTGAAAATATCGACAGGCGGACACACACACTCGCTCGGCGGGTTCAAGGAAACAATGAGACGGAGGTAGGGGTGGGTGCATTGTAAATAAACATTACCTATCACAGCGCTGCGTCTACTTTCAATCCCACGTTCGCATACGGTAGCCGAGTAGTCAGCGTGGCCGGTTGCTAAGCGCGGTGTCGTGCGTTCGGCTTTTGCCCTCACTGTTATTACATCGCCGTCAGACTTATCGCTTTACGTCCGATTTATTATCGGCGTTTCCATTATTTTTCAAACCATATTCGATTTCGCTTTGTCGTTAAACTCGTGCAGTGGCGTGGTGTGGGTACAAAACACCAGTTGCCGATTGTGATAGGCCTAAAATTTAATTCCAATTTTTTCTTGTACCAAGTGTTCTATTTAGAGCATTTTCTATCTTTCGCTGGGAGAAGAAGAGGGTCCCGTTTAAACGGGATCTGACTTCCATTATACTTACACAGAATAAATCAGAACACAAATAATCGAATCAAAAATAATAATTACAAACAGAGAAACATTACTAAACGAACAAAACACAAATAGGTACGTAGTATCTGCTGCAGTCAGTTCCGAAAACGAACATAGCTGCTAACTTAGCGTTTTGCCTGTTAATACAGCGGCAACACATTGGGTGGACGAATGTGTCCCCCTCCACAGTTTGTACAGTGACAACTACTAGGAGGTTAATCACCGTACGCAGTAAAACATTGGCCATGTCTGAACCGGCAACACAAGACGGTGCAAGTGCCCAGCAGTTCGAAAGCAATGCTACGCTTTTCTTCAAGTTTCCCTACTAATATTGTTTGGTTTTCTAATTGTTCAATAACTAAAGTATTTATTCTGTGATATAATTAATATTATTTTCTCTCATTCCCAGTACTGTTGCCGCCGGTAACAGCGGTTACGTGTACGCCACGCTACTGGTTTCGATATTAGATAATTTTTCGTTTATGGGAAAAATGTAAAAAATCACGATTACTCTACTATTCTTCTTCTTCTTCGTCACGGCTTAGACTTTAAGTCTGCCCCGGTTCCAAACTGGTCGGACCATATCTTCTTGCGTCTTCCCAGGCTTCTCTCCCTTTACCTGATGCAATAAGGCTACCTAGGGGAATCTGTCACTGGCAATTCTGCTAATGCGTTGTTTCCAGCTTTCTCTATACTATCACTCTACTGTTCGCTCTACTATTTCTTTAGTAATATAACAATAGTTGAGCATAGAAATGTACAATAAACAAAAACATTTCGAAACGTTCGATAATACGAGTATTTGGGTTATAATTCCTTTTAATCTGACAGTTTGATCTCTTTAGTGGTCTCTGGGGTCCCAAAATTTTGAAATTTCCATAACTTAACACTGCATTTCTATGTTAGTTAAAATTCTCTTTAATTTGATACCCCGCATGAATTTTTGCGATTTTATAAAAATTTCCACCCACGTGGAAATTTTGGGCATGACGTCCAAAGATTTTGAAATTTTCAAAAATAAACACTATATTCAGACTGTTTGTCGACTATTCAGACTGTTTGTCGACTATTCAGACTATAAACTCGTGTCTTGTTTTTGTCGTCTAACGCGTGTAGGTATCGCACGTGTATTCAATTTCTTGGGAAGAAAACCGCTTGCCCATTGACACAACATTGGCGAATCGGCGGTGAACACTGGACCGACAGGGAAATTTCGGACTGCCGAGAGAATAATGGGAAGAAGTAACGAAGAGGGACAACGAAGTTTGATGAAATAGATAGCCCACGTAAGCGAATTTGAAAGGATTCTTCTTGTTTCTGTAAATAAGGTAATAAAATAGAGCTGGGAAGGATGTTGTCAGTAGCGAATATAGAATTTGAATTGGGGGGGGGGGTCCGGTCGAGTCGGGTTCATGCAAATGAAAAAACAAGTTAAGACTAATCAATATTACAATCTTTAAAGTGGTTGGAAAAGTGTAATAATAGCAGAAATCAATCCCATTAATGTAACAACACAGTAAACATGAACGCTATTGAAACATTGTTTATAAGATACTTATTGACTGAATTGATTTTCTTATATTTCATATTTCAAACGTAGCCTACACGCAAATGCTGTGTAATACACGCAATGCTTGTTTGTAGACCTGTATTTAAAAAAGAGTTACTACTGTATTAGCTTACACAGCTGAGAAATTAATAAAACAGCTTAAAAATTAAGAGATTAACAAAATTTCTTCTCACCTTTTCGCCCTCTGGGGGGCCCGGTTCCGTTTGCTCCCCCCGTTAATACGCCCCTGACGAACGAAATCAAGAGATGTAAGGGTTCGTTTGTAAGACGGATGAAGTAGACTGGAGAAAATCTAGTACGCGACAAAGCGTTGGCAAATGACTGGGAAGGGGAGAACTCGCTCTTCAATGGGCAGATTTGTGATAACGGTGATGATAACGGAAGAATAGTCACGCCTATAACAGTACTTGAGTTACAGTGGTAGCGGAAATACATAGTCTACAGTACTTGGCATTCTTTGAGTCATCTGCCCGTTACAGTGGTTTTTACACCCATTGCACCAAACTAACTATAGGCCTACAGTTAACAAACGTCTAATCATGCCCGGTTAGGTGTGTAAATATACACGTATGTATTGTACATAAACTGTTGATAAATAAGCTCAAGTCTATACCTTGTATATTGAAAAAATAAAGTAATCTAATATAAAACTAAATAAAAACTTATCGTTTAATGTGTTTAACTTAGGGGCGAACAGGACCGGACCCCCACAGAGGATCGAAAAAGTACAAGAATTTTGTTAATTTCGTACTTTTAGGCTGTTTTATTATATTTTTAGTACGCTAATATAGTAGTAACTTTTTTTAAATAATAAAATAGGCTTATTACACGGCATTTGCGTATACGTTTGAAATGTGAAATATGGGAAATTCAATTGAGTCCGTAAGTATCTGCTAAACAACGTTTCAATAACGCGTATTTCTATTGTGTTATTATCATTTACTTTAATGGGATTGATTTCAGGATGTTATCACACGTTTTTCAACCACTTTAAAGGTAGTAATGTTGATAAGTCTTAACTTGATTTTTCTTTTATATGAAGCCGACTCGACCGGACACCCCCCCCCCAGACCAAATTCTAGACACGCCATTGAGTGTATTATAAGAATAAGTATGCTCTTGTAAGGATATTTCAACATATTCTGTACGATTGACGATCGAGTTTTGTACAAATTACTAACACAAATTATTTTTTACGTATATAAAGCTCTTCGTGAAAAAATCTTACGCTGTTATATTTACTTGACTGGTAGAAACCTAGTGGCAATGTCACGTAAGTAGAATCAAAACGTGGCAACGCCTAAATTTAAAATAATTAAATTTATATTTTAAACTCTCCGTCGGTACACATTTCTAACGGTCACGTGTAGACAATGTCACCAAAATAAAATTTTCCTTACTGCGTTCAAGGTTTCGAAAACGGAGGTTCGCAGTAATAAGAAAAAACAACATCTCGTACCGTCTTGTTAAGAGAGTTCACTACAGGTCACGTTAACCAATGATCGATGGAATTTCGAATATTCTTCTGATAGGCCTACATACTTCATCGACTTTAGAACGTCATCCGTTTTCGAGAGGCGTGTTATCAAACACTTTGGTAGGTGTCGTCGAGGAGTCAGTTTCTTTGGAAAGGAGTTTACTTTGGATGCTACTACATACAGCTCGATAAAGTCCGTGTAACGTAAACATTACTTTTTATTGCTTTTTGTTTAAAATCTTTGTCGATAAATTACGTTTAGGACGATTTGTTTGGAACGATTGGTTGGGTGTCTTCTCTTTGCTTTCCGCTTCCGGGCCGTGATCGATTGTTGTATGGGTGTTGTTGTTTGGAGCCACCGTTAATCCAAACCAGGGGTCTCCAAACTACGGCCCGCGGGCCGGATCTGGCCCCCGAAGGGTCATTATCCGGCCACCGCCCATCCGGCCGATGCTGCGTGCAGTTTTTAAATAGATCGTCAAAATACTTCAAATATTATAACATTGTACTAAATAACGAAACAAGAAATAAGTTCAGTAAAATGTTATAATATTTTGTACAACTTTAAAACATTTACGTGGTTAATGTGCTTGTTCGTCTGGCTGCTTTGAATGAATCACGTTTGTGAATGTTCCATCATGTGAAAGTTTTTAGAACAAACTTGTTCTTTTTGAAAAACAATTTGGAAAGACAATTTTGGGCCCTTCGAAACTTGCAAACACGTTTGCTAGTGAAACTTGTGTGCCTTTCCCATCACAATATGCAGTACAAACCACCTCAAAACTACGTGAAGAATTTTAAGGCCGCTTTGCAGACTTTAATGTTGCAGCTACAGCAGAAAAGATAAAGTTATTTAAATACCATTCAAATGTGAAATCGAAAATGCTCCAACAGAACTTCAACTTGAATTGATTGAACTTACGTCAAATGAAAACTTGAAAGAATATTTCCAGGAATGTTGCAAGAATGCGGACCTTCGTCCATTTTACAGGTATGTCTTTCAAACATATTTTAATCCTGAGTAGGCCTATCAGTCATTGCTGTGATTCAAAATGATTTGATGGTGTATAAACTAATAAAATACAGCCATACACTAAGTATATTATGTTTAGTTTATTTTTATTTTTTTATTTTAAAACAGTAAACTTCTTTAAGTTTTCTTTCATTGCAAGTCATTGAATGATGATTTCAAGGAAATAAAAAACTTTGCTAGAGCAATGCTTTCAATGTTTGGATCGACCTATATTTGCGAACAAACGTTTTCAAAAATGAACTTTGTAAAATCATAGTACAGGGCTAACTTGTCAGACGAATACTTGAAATCCATTCCAGTGATAGGAGCATCAAAATTTGACCCAAAATGAACAGACATTATATGTCAGAAGCAACTCCACAGATCCCATACGTACATAAGAAAACCAAAAAAAGTACATAAGAAAAATGTCTTGAATGTTTTTTTTCCTGACTTTTATTTACATTATTTTGAATTAATGAAATTGTTTTCTTTGGATAAGTGTGTTTAATTTTTATTTAAATACCTATTTTATTGACTTGATTATTTCGTAAACTTAAAAAAAATAAGTTTATAATATATATATGTTGTTGGCCCGCCTGACTTCCAAGATTTTTCAATCCGGCCCTCAAGTGAAAAAGTTTGGAGACCATAAGGAGCCGCTAACCCAGCGAATTCGCCACAGTCTCTGGCAAGGTCAACACAGCTCTCGAAGAATGACTAACACAGACGTAGTCGAAACGTTTGACTGAACGGCTTAACTGTTGGAAATCCAAATCAAAACGAAGATTTAACTCGCAGTGAAAAACAAAGACTTTTAATTAAGAAAGTTGTGTTAGTGGTTATAATCACAAACTGAATTACCCTGTCACTGTTGCACACACCACTATAGAAAAATTATTCCGATTAGCGTTTTCAAGCTTCACAGCTTATCGTCAGATCTGTAATCTGACGGTGAGCTGTGAAGCTTGAAAGCGCTAATCGGAATAATTTTTCTATAGTGGTGTGCAAAAACAAAGACGTCTGACATCTTGTAGCGGTAATTTCTGTGAATTTGTACTTTCCGTGTCCGTCAGTTTTCACAAATGTTTCTGCCTAACAGAAGAATTTTGTTGTTGTCGTTGTTGTTGGTTGTCGTCGTCGTCGTCGTCGCCGTCGCGTCGTCGTCGTTGTTGTTGTTGTTGTTGTTGTTCTTCTTCTTCTTCTTCTTCTTCTTCTTCTTCTTCTTCTTCTTCTTCTTCTTCTTCTTCTTCTTCTTCTTCTTCTCCTTCTTCTTCTTCTCCTTCTTCTCCTTCTTCTCCTTCTCCTCCTCCTCCTCCTCCTCCTCCTCCTCCTCCTCCTCCTCCTCCTCCTCCAACACTACAGCTCAATGTGAGCCTTGTGCTCCAATCCAATCCTCTCCAACGCCTCCTATCCGCCGCCACCTCAGCATAACCTCTCACGTCCATTCTCTAAGCTCTTAAAACACATCATATAACCATCTTATTTCTGGCCGACCCATCTTGCTGCTTTTATATACTTGCATCCTCAGGATTTTCCTTGGCGCACGCTGCTCGTCCGTCCGTTCCAGTGACCCATGTTTGTATTCGTTGAGCTTTTACAAACCTTACGATATCTTCATGTTTCAATATCTCATCTATTTCCCTGGTTATATCGTATTCTCAGTTCATTATTTTCTTTAACTGAGCCATAAACACCTCGTATAATTTACCTTAACAATTATCTCAGTGTTTTCTTACTTCTTTTATTTCTTAATGCCCACGTTCAGCTTCCATAAGTAACAGCCGGTCTATTTTATGTCCTATATGTTTCCTTTTTTATGTTGCGACTAATGAGCTTGCTTCTCGGCAGTCTGTTGTTAGTACAGTATGCCCTATTTCCTATGTGTATTTTGTCCTGAATTGAAACTGGCGGGTACAGTGTGTTTTTTAAAAACCCTTATAGCAGGATAACAAGATGTGAAACTGGGAAAAATCGCTGGGAAAAACGTTCTTAAATTTACTAAAACGCCTTTTACCCGTTAAATAAATAAACACAAAGAAATGGACGGCGTAAAGTTTATTTTTATTTTGAACACGATAATTACGAGTGTACAGATTTAGTTTTGTAATGAATTTTACAGTTTATTTGTTTCGTTTTGTTTATTTTAAACAGTCATCAAAAAATATCCATGGGTGCGATTCCCCGTGGTAGCAGTTGTAATAAGAAACACGGTGTTAGCCAACAGCGTATAATGAACTTGCAAGGCATGACCATGTTCTCCATGTGCGACTATTTTTATTGCTCGTTCAACGAGGCTGAATAAACAACTGGCTTTTACTTGTGTGTGGACTATTATCGCAGCAGTTCATTTTACTGCCTTGTTCGTCGTCGTTGGTGAAACTATTCAGTTGTATACGACTTTGTTTTGGGTTTCTTCCTCTACCCCCCCCCCGCAAGAACAGACGCTTATACTTCCTTGTTTACAAATATAGCCAGTAACCGGATCCTCCTCTGCATAAAGAGAAACAGACAAAACTGATTGGTCTCTGATACACGAACTGTATTTAAGAGTCTCTTCTTGGTTCCACAATCGGATGAGACAATGGGCGAGATAGGAAAATACATTGCGCTTATGGGGTTCACGTTCGCTACTATCACGCGACTTGAAAACCTCGACCGATAAAAATGAAGTACTAGATAAGTCTACAAAATGTAGACTACATAGTACTAACAGTATTTAATTCTTCATATTACGGTATATTTCAAATAAATTTAGCCCAAAAACTGAGTCGGTAAAATAAAAAAACCTTATAAAATCATCGCACACTGGATTTAGTACGTATTAAAATATAAACTGTCCTTACGCAAGACGTTCTTGCTCCTTAACAATAACTTTTTTTGCACATGTAGTCCAAATCATGTACATGATGTATATGCCGTTTGTTGTACATGTAGTCCGGATCATGTACATGGTGTATATGCCGTTTGTTGTACATGTAGTCCAAATCATGTACATGATGTATATGCCGTTTGTTGCACATGTAGTCCGGACCATGTACATGATGTATATGCCGTTTTTTGTACATGTAGTCCGGATCATGTACATGATGTATATGCCGTTTGTTGTACATGTAGTCCAAATCATGTACATGATGTATATGCCGTTTGTTGTACATGTAGTCCAAATCATGTACATGATGTATATGCCGTTTGTTGTACATGTAGTCCGGATCATGTACATGATGTATATGCCGTTTGTTGCACATGTAGTCCGGATCATGTACATGATGTATATGCCGTTTGTTGTACATGTTGTCCGGATCATGTACATGATGTATATGCCGTTTGTTGCACATGTAGTCCGGATCATGTACATGATGTATATGCCTTTTAAATTTAATAATAGCCTTCTCATAACAAAATAAAAAATTATATTTCATATCACATTTCAATTTTTCAGCCGTGAGGAATAATAAGTAGCCTGCGATAAACTTTATCCCTATTCAAGATAGACTAATATATTAAGCGAATGAATTGTACAGAAAGATTCAAATTTAATTTTGACCTAACCCCCAATGTTCTATCTTTATTGATTTCAAAATTATTGAGCGAATTGTACAAAGATACATCTGTACAAATGAATTGTTAGAAATACAATCGTAATTTAAGACTTAAAACAGTAAATTTCGTCCACATAATTTAGGAAATCGTAAAATGAAACAGATTATTTAATAAAAATATAAATAATTATTACTTGAAGAACCAGCTTTTAACTTAATGAAAAACGTTAGAAAAATGTATTTCTCATCAGGCTGTGGAACAAGGAATAGTAGCATGCTTCGAGCAATGAACTGAAAATCTGCAAATTTGCAACAAAATTCTGAACTGTTTGGCAAAAACCGTGATGATTTTCTCTCTTTAACAGAGCCTTGATAATAAACATGCTTCAGTATCTGTGCACTAATTAATATAAATAAACACATTAATATTATTTCAACGGTTGTATGGTGAGCTATTAGGCCTTGGTCTTTCTCAAGAACACGGTCTAATAGCGCGGCATACACAGGTTGAAATAATATTGATGCCGGCCGTGAAAGATATTGATAACTGTGAAATATGTACATAAACCGGACGCAGTTTTCAGAAACAAGTAGTAAACTAGCCAAAATATTTCATTTTAAGAGCACTTTGTATAGATCTTTCATAAATAAATAGATGAAGTCACACACACAATCTGGCCTCCAAAGTCTCAACGCACTATAGTGTAATCGTATTCTATTTCTAATTTTTATTTTAATTTACAGACAATTAATTAAATATTTATACAAATAGTTAAGTTTTGCTTTAGCATTCCCGATAAATTCCTGTGTAAAAGGTTGTAAAAAAAATCAGGACATTTTAACGATTTCACAAAATTAGTTATATTAAATAACTAATTTAATAATTAATAATATAATAATTTATAATTATTAGTTATAATAAAATAAATAACGCTCTGTGTGTGTACTATATTATATTGTATTAGCAAAATAATTAATGTCTTCTGTAAGTAAATACTGTTTTAAATATTTGGGATTTTGGATTGCAGAAGATAATGAAGAAATAAATTAAATAAGGAAAAGGATACAGGCAGCGAATAGAGCGTATGCTTCGTTAACAACTATGTTCAAGACAAGGAATATCCACCGTTAGTCCAAGGTCACATTATATAAAGTTATGATTAGACCGGTGATAACATATGTGAGCGAGACTTGGACTATGAGCAAACGAGTCGCTAACATAGTCAATACTTTTGAAAGGAGAATTTTGAAAATATATGGACCAATCCAAGTCAATGACCCCATTGACTTGGATTGGTCCATATATTTTCAAAATTCTAAAAACCCCGTCACAATAAAGAACCCGTCACAATGACGAACATTACAAGCTATGTAAAGACAATGATCTGGCCACCACCATCCGACTGGATAGGTTGCAATGGGCAGGACACATCATTAGGATGAAAGGCAACCGAATACCTAGGAAGGTACTGTTTAGTCAGATCGAGGGTAGAAGGCCTGTCGGAAAACCCAAGACACGCTGGATTGACACAGTGGCGAGAGATGCTGATACTTTGCTTAAAATATAACGATGGACGATGGACATCGATCGCCAAGGACAGGGAAAAGTGGAGGCGGACGATTATTGAGGGTATGGTTTGACTCCGAACTGTGACGCCGTAGAAGAAGAAGTAAGCAAAGACTATATTTTTTATAGATATCGCATGTATTTATTATAACAACTATAAAATTTATTTACAGAAGACATTTATTATTTTGCTAATACGTTATAATACTCAGTTGCTGCAAAATCATGAGTTACTGTCAAGGAAAGTACATTAAATGGATTTCCTTCATCACTTAAGCACTGAGGAAGGGGATGGACCAATCAGCGTACCGCGCTGCAGAATTAAAGTGGTATCAGATTCTTTAAAAAATCTGTATCAAATTAACTTAATACTCTATAACCAAGAACAACGAAAAGAGTGTAATAAAAATAGGTGAACAATATTTACATGTATGTGTCATAAAAATAGATGATTTGTTCTGCACGTACAATATTGTTTTGTCTAACGTATTGTTACGTAATGCGGAAAAACTGTTACGTAATACGGAACATTCTACAAGTTTATCGAATGTTCCAGTGGAATCCAGCTGTAATGTGTGCATGTGTGTGCGTACATAATGCTGCTACTTTGCGGTGAAAGACAATTACGCGTCAACTATCTGGTCTATACCAGACCATACTAGTCCGCGCGTGCTGTGTTCAAGGCTGCAATTAATTACGTTCTAGTGTTTTCTAGTAGACGCCTATTAGCGAATATTCTGGACCCTCAGCGGGGTATAAATGCAAGTACTCAGCGACGCAGGGTTCAGTTATTATCGGGCGATTACACAGTGAGTTTGAGTAGCGAATTATTACAGTGCGGTTCGACGTATTGTGGCGGAGTGTTATGTGTTTTATAATCGTGCGGAACAGTAGTAATACAATTGTGTCTTATATTAGTTGACATTTGATTGCGTGTGAACAATTTTTATTTGAGTTGTTGTAAGAGACTATCTTGTTGATTACAAACTGTTTAGTTGTGATAATTAAAGCTGGTGATTACTGACTTAATTGGTGTCTTGTATTTTGATTTCCACTGTACCATACGACGATCAGTTGGATCGCCGTAACAGTATATATAGCACATATAAACGCACAGCAGCACATATAAACGCCACAGACTTGTATCTGCACCATCAGAGATTCAGTATCTAACACGAAATGTATTCACTTGTGTGGAGATGGCGCCTATCAGCCTGTAGAACGTGATTAACCAAACGCATCTTATACTTTCAGAAGAGATGAATCACTCTTGTGTTAGTTATGATCCAACTGCAATAGACTCTGGAATTTAGATTTAAAATTTAGAAACGCGCGCGCGCACACACAATTTTATCAAATTGCAATGTTTCGACGTTTTCAGAGTGTGTATAATACTTTTTTTGTACAGATTTTTAAGTCATTATAATCACGACTGTAATATTATAATCTTATATAATCACGACTGTAATATTATAATCTTATATAATCACTCTGATATGTTATTACATAACATTATAATATGTTGTAATCACTCTGAATTATTTAAATTATAATCGGGGCTGTAAGGCTGTGGTCTTCAGAAATTTTCATTCTGATTAATGTTGTTAATGTAATCGGCCGTTTCGGCCTCGCCTCTGGAGGCCATCTTCAGTGGAAGCTCTTCGAAACTACTGACAAGATGTGCGTCCAGTACACCACAGTACTGTGGCAAAGGTACAAGTGTACCTTTATGACGCCGGTCGCGAAAGCATAACATACAAATCACTCAGAGTTCCGTTAAAAATTATTTCAATTTCACGAAACATCATGTAAATCATATTGTAAGTCAACATGTAGAATTATAAATCACACACACACACACACACACACACACACACACACACACACACACACACACACACACACACACACACACACACACACACACACACACACACACACACACACACACACACACACACACACACACACACACACACACACACACACACACACACACACACACACACACACACACACACACACACACACACACACACACACACACACACACACACACACACACACACACACACACACACACACACACACACACACACACACACACACACACACACAATAAATAATATAGTCTGGAGACTGTGTGTAGAAAATAATGGCAACAAGTAACATATGAACCAAGAATTTGTGGCTTCTTCGTTACAACTGATTTTTTAACTAAAATCTGAACCACGTCAACCACAAAACGCTAGGACTTTACCGTATGTATTTACCGTATGCACTTTCCTTGTGCACGAGAGCAAATGAACGATATGTAACTGGTTTTCCCCTTGCAACCGGCTGTCCACGTAACGTACAGCCTTGTGTTTAGCCGTATCAGAAGCAGTTTGCATTTACAGTGATCACAGTCATATTCAGTTTTAACAGGCGTGGAGATACGTTAGAAAATTGAAGAAAGATAACGTATTTTGATTTTTGAAACGCAGTAGATGCAGAGAAAATCTAAACATTTAGATTGTTCTTAAATATAAACCAAATTTTATTTTCAGGTAGATAATAAGGTAGATAATCCTTTACTATTAGCAGTCTGAATTTCAGTATTGTCACTTTTTCTTGTCCAATCGGTAGTTTATCAGTGTCTTCAGCGTTTTCAAATAGTTTTTGTGACCATCCAGAAATCATATTAGAAGTAGCCTATGTACCGGGCTGATTGGCCGTGGTCCAGGGTTTATAAATAAACCAAACGTTTCAGCAGCACCACTGGCTGCCATCTTCAGTGGAATTCGAGTCTACCTGAACGCGGGTTGTTAAACGTCAGGCCCAATAGTAATGTGGGCCACACGTACTGTTGACCTTCACAACAGCACCGTGGGCCTGACGTTTAACAACCCGCGTTCAGGTAAATCCACTTCCAATTCCAGTTCCTCGAATTCCGCTGAAGATGCCAGCCGGTGGTGCTGCTGAAACGTTTGGTTTGTTTGTAAACCCTGGACCACGGCCAAACAGCCCGGTACATACTTTTAATACAACTGACATCGGCCGTGAAAGCCTGAGAACAATATTACGACATCCAGAAATCGCTTCGCCCAGTATAAACCGACAGGAAACGGTGGTAACGTACATGTTTGTTTTATGTGTTCAAATAAAACGGTTTTCAGTAACTATTTTACTTCTAGTGTTCATATTTTCTCTGGAAGTTTTGAATGAACGTCCATTAACCGTAAGAAGAGTGTCTCCGTGAAACTGTGTACCATTTGGTACCTTAGGATTTCACGGCCGGCGTCAATTCCGACTTTCTCCGGGCTATTAGGCCGTGCTTCACTGCTGCCGCATAGAACAGACGTTTCGGCCCCATCGTTGGAGGTCATCTTCAGTGTAAACGACTTGAGTAACCGGTACGGTTTTTCACCAGTTAACCACAGTATTGTGGCAAAAGTACCGTGGTTAACTGCCGAAGAACCGTACCACCTACTCGACTCGTTACGCTGAATATGGTCTCCAACGGTGAGGCCGAAACATCTGTTCTGTGGGGCAGTAGTGGACCACAGCCAAATAGATGTGTAACGTTTGGTCGAGATACTATAATAATAATAATAATAATAGAGAGAGAGAGAGAGAGAGAGAGAGAGAGAGAGAGAGAGAGAGAGAGAGAGAGAGAGAGAGAGAGAGAGAGAGAGAGAGAGAGAGAGAGAGAGAGAGAGGGAGAAAGAGAAAAATAAGTACAGATTTAGAGAGAAATAACTAAATCAAACACTATTGTTAAAGACAAGCGTTAAGTATGAGGGATAAATCCTTCCAAGGAAGGTTTAATTTAAAAAATGAAAATTTGGCTAGAGTAATACGATCTTCAGATTTTCATATGATAAAAGCATTCTGGACTTAAGTTGTGACAAAATTCATATTTCGTATATTTAATATAGTATGTGATTGTCAGATAAAACTCTTTCAGAGTTCATGTTAACTGGTGTAAATAATAATTGTATACCGTTTGCCATGCTACTTACATTATCCTTGGATCAGACGTTACCTTCTGCAATCAGTAAGAGAACTTCATATTTCCAATTCGGGTTCAGTGGTCAGGGACCAAAACCAGGCTGGAGAAATTATTCACTTCAGTAATAAATATTTCGTAATGAAATACTGAATATTACTAAAGCATAATGAACGATTGGCTTTTGATAGTCACTGAAATGTCTCATAATCTATATTCCCCCCCCCCTCATTCACTGCTCTCCTGCTGCTTTCGTTTGCTCGTTACCAACGGGAAGCACCCCGCCTTCTGCGGCATATTCTTCTGGTATCGTTATTGTGTAATTAAAGATAATAAGGACTGTGTGGGTGTGGAGACATCTGGTCGGTCTTTGCGTTATCACACCATCCGTACTATCTATACTTCCTTACACTGGTAGCTGTCAGCCACAGGTATCTGCAACATCTTTTCTCGAAAGTTTTGTTTTAAAATCACATTATTTTTGGCTACCGTCAGATTTGCAGCACTTAAATATTTCTTCTTTTGATACTACTTTTGCATCATCTAGTACGATCAGTTGTAGTACTAAGTACATTTAAACTCATCTAGCTTCTTAAAACGATATTTTGGAAAAAAATCTTTCTATTTTGTTTGTACATAAAATTTTATTAAACGATGTAAAATATTTCAAATGCTCGCCTCAGAAGAAAAACGTAAAGCACGCTATAGTTTGCAATCGCAAATAAATAATGGTGATGGTTTTTTGGTTTTACCACAACGTTTACAGATGTTTTGAAATAATATTTAGTGGTTACTTACTTACTAACTTACTTACTTACAGCTGCGCGACAACCCATTACTGGGTCAAGGCCTCCTGTAACAGCCTCCGCCAGTTGTTTCGGTTAAGTTCAGCTGCTCTCTTAGTTCCGGGTCCCAAGGATATGGCGCGCATCATAATTCACACAGTCTTCCCAACGTAGCCTGGGTCTATCAACTCTCCTGGTGACATAGATCTGGTGCCATAACAATAATCAGTGGTTAGTGTTGAAAACCCAAACACGGTTGGATGTAGTAAGAAGCTATCCGCGTTCGCTATGGATTCGATCCAACGACGACACAGACCCTTGTCGTTATATCTGAGCTAATTTTTGTTACACCTGGGATACATACTGTAGATTCAGAAAGAAAATTATTTATTTCCTTGAACATATTTCAATAAGAAATTATATTTAAATTATAATTTAATTATAATTTGAGAATAGTCTCAAATTTTTAAAAATACACATCTGCATTTCAAAAAATACACTGACATTTTAGGTTGTAAAAGGATTGAATCCCAAGAATAGGACGATGCTGGAACAGGCGATAATGAAGTATTTGCATTTAATTGTTTCTAAGAAATTCAAATGCCTAGACCCTTTATTTCTGGTTATATATTTATAACACAGCATTTTAATAATACAATACTTAATAATCTTACGTCATGTCTACGAAATGTAACGTATTGTAACCGGAGTAACAGATAAACGATATTTACCAATGAAATAGTCAGGCAAAAGATGAATTTTTGGAAACGTTCTTTAAAATTTCTTTGTTTTTAAATCGTTACTTAATATTTCGACAAATTGTGCAGATAACAGCCGTGGGCCCGCCACCGACACAAGTATTTTTACGGGGTAGATACGTTCTCTGACATGGCATATACACCGTATCCACTAAAATGGAGAATAATTTTGTACGATAATAAATTGATTGGAAGTAACATTACAATTGTTATTGGTTATTTAAAGTATGCTTGCACGCTTTATTTGTGCTTGTAATCTCGGTTCCAAGGTCCTCCGCCAATGAAGAAGACGTTTTATTCGTGATGTAAGGAAAATGATGTTACATGAATGTTGATCTTTAAAATGTTTAATTACTGAATTAATTAATGTTTATTTAAACGCTTTTATTCAAATTACACATAACGGAACAAACGTCCTACATAAACACGATAAGCCGTTGTGCAGTTTCACAGTAAACAGCAAGCACGAACAAACATGATAAGTTAAGTAAATCACAGTTATAAACAAATTATACTTTACGCTTGCACTGGGTTTCATAAATACCTTCTTTTTCTTCATTAGGTAGCTTGGACTAAAGCCCGTTCCGACTTCACAGAGTTTCTGAACATTTTCTCCAAGGTCTTCCACGATCTCTCGTTGCTACTGGCCTATATTCAAACGCTTTTTTTAGGAATACGCCTGTCTACCATGCAGAGGGGGGCTCAGCTAAAGTTCTATACAGTCGTGGCTGTGCCGACTTTAATGTATGGATGTGAAACATGGACTCTCCTGCAAAAAGATATTTCAGAAATACAATCCTTGGAAATGAAATTTTTAAGAGCAGTTGAAGCATGCAATTCGAGAGATCATCTACGAAACGACGACATAAGGAAAGACCTGAAGTTACAGTAGGTTCTGGGTAGAATAAAGGATTTGCATAAATATATAGCTACAAAAAAGTTCGTTAAATTCACTAGAACCGCTTTTCGTCTATGTTTACACAGAGTACAGCCAATCCCTGTGTTAAAACAACGCCCTTGTTTATTCGACAAGGTTCTGGAATTTCTGTGATGTTTATAACTTAATACGAACTACATGGTCATTCGCGAATCATCAATTTATGCGTTAAACAACTCGCTCAACTATATAGTTGTTTTGCTTCATTGCCGTATAATACAGAATACTTTCTGGCCACACAGAAATAAGAGTTTTCAAAGTTGTTTGGGCAACTATTCCAGCAAATTCTATAAAGTTCGACAAGATGCCTTGAGATTATGGGTTTGCTTTATAAAATTTTGTTTATATGAAGTTCTATTGACACTTTGAAATTTTGTTTGTAAAGGTTATTACAAACGTTTAATAACTTAATGGCTTGTGTACAAATGTTTACGTCCTTAAGTTTATATTAATTATATTATTACAAAATTAAAATTTTACGTTTCGTTTAAATACTGTGGAGTTCCAGTAGTATGTACTACCCTATCCATAAGCGCCCTTGTTGACGACATGTGCATCATGTGCTCGATTACAACATACTGTAATTATGTTCAGTAACAACCTTAGGTTAGGTTAAGACTCTTCAAGTACTCGGTGATACTTATGTTCAGTGGCTGGAATGGGAAGATGTAATATGTTTTCATTCCAGTAGCTAATGAAGTTCACGCTGATTGCATGTCCTCCTCCTCCTCTTTCTATAGCGCTACACCCCGAAGTCGAGCCTTGGCATCCTCTATCCTGACCCTCCACCTCTCTCTATCAGTAGCAAAGGACTTCCATCCTCGCACTCCCAACATTTCTCTTGCATCCACAGCGACAGCACCTTCCCATCTTTTCCTTGGACGACGTTTTGGTCTTTTGCCATCCATACTTCCCGTAAGGACACTTATAGGTGTTCGTTTGTCGTCCATTCTTACGACATGGCCAGCCCATTGCAGCCTCCTCAGTTTTACGTACACTTCTACCGTTGGTTCGTTGAAGTGACACTGTATCTCATCATTATGCAGTATCCTCCATTCCCCGTTTCTATATATGGGACCCAGGATCCGCCTCTTGAGCTTATTTTAAAATATCTTCAGGAAGATATACGTATCGCTCTTTGTATTAATATCCAGGTTTCACTGTCATAGCATAGGATTGGTCGTATGATAGTTTTCTATATGCGCATTTTTGTATGCCTATGAATAACTCTTGAATAAAAGGTGGTGATTAGCGCGAAGTAGGTTGGTTAGACTTCTCCTTCTCCTTATCTCTACCTCTTCATTCCCATCTTTTGATATCGTCGCTACTAGGTACGTGAAACCTCTGACTGCTTCTATACAGTCTTTTTCTATAATCAAATTTAGCCTGGGTCGGGTAGACCTTGTCTGACTTACCGTTTTGGTTTTATCCACATTTCTTGATACCCCTACTTCAGGCAAACGTCATTTGCAGGATACCTCAGGATTGGCAGGAAAACGTCAGGCAAAACACTAAGGGCGAGGAATCGGCGAGCAGCCGCGGACTTTGGAGGACACAGTGCTCAGTGTAGGCTGTATAGAATATAACTAAACGGAGAATTTAATAGTAACAGAAGACTTTCGTGATTTCATATTGTATAGGACAAGTATTAGACCTTTCTGGAAACTTCTTTATGACCACATCTTTGTTTGTCTAAACAAATTGACGTCTTCGGGTACCTGATACTATGCGGTACTTGTCGCCCGTTTGTCAGCGCGTTTTGAGTACGAAACTCATTGGCATAGTAGGCAGGGCTGTGATACTTTGAGACTTCTATACAAGTAATGCGTTAATGGATGTAGAGTTTCTATGTACGAAATGACGTAAGTCTTACGACCACTAAGCGCTTCCTCTCTCTCTTCTGTGGCACTACAGTCCTTGTTGGGCCCTGGCCTCCTTCAATTTTTTCCCCCATTCTCTTCTGTCTGTAGCCATCCTCCTCCGGGAACGCACTTTCAGTATTTCTTTCGCATCCTCATCCACCGCGTCCTTCCATCTTCTTCTCGGTCTTCCCACTGGTCTTTTTCCGTGGATTCTGCTATTCAGTAGTTTTCGTGGTATTCTTCTGTCTTCCCCCATCCTGGCTATGTAGCCACCTTAGACGCTGTAGTTTTATGTACTGTGTTAGCGGTGGTTCTTTGTACATTTGATACAATTCAAAATTATATCTTATTCTCCAGCCGTATACCTCATTAACTGGTCCCAGGATTCTTCGTAATATTTTTCTTTCAAAGATATCGAGAGAGTTTGCTGCTTTGAAGTTCAGGATACACGTTTCGCAGCCGTAGGTTAGGATGGATCTTATTATTGATTTGTATAATAGATTCCTACTGAACTGTAAATTGCTGTGTTTATCCATTCGTACTGACGAAACTTGTGGAGTTTCATTAAGTTGAAAATACTCAACGCATCATTAAACGGTGTGACGCGGTATACAGTGGATATCATTTATCGTCCAGGAATGCAATTCCCAGTAACATATGAACCAAGAATTTGTGGCTTCTTCGTTACAACTGATTTTTTAACTAAAATCTGAACCACGTCAATCACAAAACGCTAGGACTTTACTGTATGAATTTACCGTATGCACTTTCCTTGTGCACGAGAGCAAATGAACGATATGTAACTGGTTTTCCCCTTGCAACCGGCTGTCCACGTAACGTACAGCCTTGTGTTTAGCCGTATCAGAAGCAGTTTGCATTTACAGTGATCACAGTCATATTCAGTTTTAACAGGCGTGGAGATACGTTAGAAGATCGAAGAAAGATAATAGAATGTTCTCGCCTCTGCACACGCTATGTTTGATATGATTTATATACTCGCATAAAGCAACGCAGGCAATAACTTTATAACCTTCCTTATAAGGTTTCACTTGCTATTGTTATCCGAATCAGTAATCAGACTCTCAATGTAATTTTAAACGTACTTGGTTCACTATCAAATGTCCGACAACACATTGTCATTCAGAATAGTAATTAGTTGTGATAAACGTGTTTCTAAGACGTGACTTAAAAATTGGTTGGCAAAGTAAAGTGGACTTCTACATAAGTGCGTCTTTACAGGGGGACGTAGGCCTATATTTTTATCTGATCCGTGAGAAGAAAGAAACGGGTCTTATGGTATGTTATATTTCCGGCCAATCGCTCGTCTCTCTGATACTGTGAGAGACGGTAGTGGGATCAGCTGTGTATTGTCTTGTCACACCACGTCGCTTGGCTTCGATTCCCGCAGCGTGAAAGAATACAATCTGGGTTTGAAAAAAAAAAAGGTGACAGTTCCGTGGCAAAGTAATTTCCAACCAAAGAATGGATCCACTGACCAGAGTATCACTGTATTTAGCGTTTGCAGTCAGCGTTAAACTGAGTCCGTATACTTACGAAGTTACGTACCACCGGTAAATCCAGAGGCCTCCTTCGCTCAATCCGAGGACGAAGAGATTACTAGAGGGTCGAATCCGTAGCCTCTGAAACCACGTCTGCTTCAGTCAGCTGCAAGAATACAGTGTCTAAACACGTCAAAGTCTGGGCAATTACAACTACCTCACATTTCTTTATCGTTTCGTGTGCTTCACAAACCTTTTCCCCCGTTATTCATTACCAGTCTGTTCAAATTTGTCGAAAATCATCATCATCACCACCACCACCACCACCACCACCACCACCACCACCACCATCATCATCATCATCATCATCATCATCAGGTTTATTACACAGCATTTGGGTATACGTTTGAAATATGAAATATAGGAAAATCAATTCAGTCAACAATGTTTTAATAACATTTTTATTCTGTTTTTATCGTTTATTTTAATTGGATTGGTTTTGGGATGTTGTCGCGCGTTTTTCAACCACTTAACAGATAATGATGTCGATTAATCTTAACTTCCTTTTCCCTTTTGTATGAAGCCGACTAAAAAAGCTGAATTCTAGATACGCTACTGCTGGCCCAACAAGTCGGGAAATGTAAACATATAGGACACAGGTGTGTGAGAGCCCCGGAGGCGATGGCTGGAGGAGCTTTGAAGGCGGAACAGGCAGCACGTTACCTACGCCGTGATGTGTAAGTGATGATGATGATGATGATGATGATGATGATGATGATGATGATGATGATGATGATTTACTCCGTACACACTGTAAAAAAAAAATCCGAGCGGGAGTTGTTTTACTCAGAACTCAGCCATAAGTAATACCTGTAACCATAGACAGTTTATGTATAACATCCTGATGTATCCTGATGTAAATTGCTGATGCGGTGAAATTACTTGAGGGCGCAATTTCGGATCCCAGTTGAGTTGGTTCCATTTTTATGTGCCTTCCATTACCTGTAAGCATTGACCTTAATTACAAGAATTAGAGAAGTTATTAAAAGTTTTAATGTTTTGAACGTATTTTATGAAAACTTTGACAGTTTTCATAAATGAAATACTGACGATTCGCAGTCCGAGGACAGTTATTGTGCGACTGTTCCTGTGTTAGCCCAGAAGTAGTTACAGTTCTAATGCTTCACTGAAATTATTTGCAGAAATAGAAATTCGATCGACAGTCGAACAGTTAAGCGTGTCACCGTCTGTTATAACTGTTTCGGACATCTCCTTAATGAGAGAAATTACGTTATCGTGTATCCTCCGTCAGTGTGTTGTAAACTTTGATCCACGTCTTTGCCATCATCATCATCATCATCATCATCATCATCATCATCATCATCATCATCATCATCATATGCAAGGATTAAACCAAGGATGGTTTGTTCCGGTGTCAAACAGGCAAAATTTAGAGCTAGTCACTCCAGCGCTTCCTCGGACGTTCCAAAACCCTCCGTCCCTTCGCCTTATAGTTCCATTTGTTTGGGAATGCGGTAGTCATCCATTAGGCAAAGATGTTGCCACCAAGTCAGCCGATACTGGGCAATCCTGTTGAGTATACTCACAATATTCAGGTCCCGCCGTATGTCTGTGGTCCTTCTATGATCACGGAGAGTGTACCTTCCCACGTGCCTGAGAAATCTCATTTCAGCCGCTTGGATGCGACTGGTCTGGCCTTTCGTTAAAGTCTAATTCTCAGACCCATAAAGAGGTGTGGGAAGGGCCATCACCTTGTAGAATTTTAGGCGTGTTTCTTTACTTGCTGACTTAAGAGTTAGCCTAATGATTTCGCACATAAGATTGAATTTATGCAACTTATTCACCACGTCGTTGCTTGTATTATAAGACACACTGTAGCCCAGGTATTCAAAACTGCTGACTTTTTCCAGGACAGTACCATCTACAACAATGTTTTGGCCTGTACGGAATCAGTTCCAGGAAAGCCATCACCTTGGTCTTAGGTGTGGATATTTGTAATCCAGGGTCTTTGCAGATTCGACTTAACAAATGTATACCCATCTGCAACCTGTTTTCCGAGTCCAACAGAATAGTCTGGTCGTCCGAAAACAACAAAGAGTCAGTTGTAGAGTGACCAATCATAAAATGCTCTGGAAGACACATCTGCCAGTTTTATACGACATCGTCAATATATAAATTAAAAAGAGAAGGCGATAATGGACACCCTTGTCGTACTCCACAATTGATCAGGCCAACTCTAGGGGCTGTTCTCGGTTTCTCTGCTTCAACCAAGATTTTATTCTCCTCATAAAGCCTCTGTATTGCTCTAATTAGATGTTGTGGCATCCCTTTCCTTGCCGTTATTGCCCATAGTTTGCTCCGATTCACTTTGTCGAAAATCGTTTTATAATATTACATTTGAAGTAACGTTTAACTTTTTATCCACCACTGTTTTAGCTCTTTTTTCTTTTCAAAATTTATATAAATTCCAGATAATTTACAGACGTTTGTTAACTAGAGCAAAATGGTCAGTAGTATGCAATACTTTGACTAAATTCAAGGCATTTGCTTGCGTTTTATTAACAGCTTGACAAATGCAATGCACTTATAGCGCAAGCGATTGGCGTCTGTAAAACGGTACAGAAACCGGTCATCATCCGTCGTCTAAAGTGTACATGTGTCTATATTTTTCAGCTGTATCCATTATTTGTTGCCCAGGAAACCTCACTGTATATTATACATTTATGGTCAAGTAACGCAGCTATGATGCAAGGTTTTTATACTCAATTCCTTCAATTTTTTTTTCATTTTCGTTATTCAGCATTACAGTATGTCTTCTTGTTGTGACAAAAACACACAGCAAACAGGGCGGAATCGGGCCGGAAGAAGATATCCGGCAAACTATGATCCACCGTTGAAAGTTAAAATATGAGCTTGTGCTGTAAATTTCCAGAGCACAACAGTTGCCAGAAGCATCAAGCTGCTTCTGTATAAAACACTGATCCGTCCAGTTCTCACCTATGGTTCTGAGACCTGGACCATTTCTAGAAAGTCTGAGTCAAGCCTGCTGGTTCGTGAACGCAAAATCCTCCGCAGTATTTTTAGTCCAATATGTGTGGGAGGTGAATGGAGGAAAAGGACCAACCAAAAACCGAACACTCTTCTAAACGAACCAGGTATTGCGTGAAAGTTATTCAACTTGGTAGACTCTTGGTGGTCTGGACATGTGATCAGAATGGGGGAGAATGAAATACCCAGAAAGGCACTCACAGAACGGATCTATGGCACCAGGAGAGCTGGTAGACCCAAACTACGTTGGTAAGACGGTGTGAATTATGATGCGCGCCATATTCTTGGGACCCGGAACTGGAGAGCAGCTGCAGTTGACCGGGACAACTGGCGGAGGCTGCTAAAGGAGGTCTTGACTCAGTAACGGGTTGTCGCGCCGCTGTAATTAAGTAAGTAGGTTGTGTTGGAAATTTCATAAAACTATAAACAGTCAGACAGTAGAGTCTCTGAAGAAGGACGAATTGGACATCCGTGGTTTCAGCAATGCTAATAATGCGAAGAATGAAACAGAGAAGAATGAAAGAATTGTTGGCCAAATAGCAAACAATAAGTGTAGCTGAGTGTCTTTGTGGCGTGTGACCCAGTATATGTTCTCCCCTAACTGTCGTTATGCGTTGAGTTAAGCTGTGTAAAAACGAAAACTTCGGCGTTTATCTTGAAATTTGGAATATTCGATCTCATCGAGAGTTTCATATCTTCAACATCTGTCATGTGAAGAAGTCACTTAACAAGCAGTTGGTTAGTCCAAGAGATTTTTGTAATTTTAAATATAACCAGGTTTCAAGATCTGTCATTTTAGCTGTTCTGAAATAGCACAGTACATTTATGGATACCGAGAAATCATCGATGGCTGGGCAGAGGGGTGGAAAGTAAAACTCGGTGGCCAGAAATCAAATCATGTAAGCATGACATTTGCTTTCAGAGATACAAACAAGCATCATTGTGTATCTGACAGGTGTCCAACTTCCAATGCATGTACTTAGATTAAAAACGGGAAAATTCACGTTACATGCAAATTGACTAGATAGCATTGAAAACATCTTATCTATATTGCTCATCGGTAGAAAATCTATAAATCTCATAGCCTTATTGAACAGATCGATTTGAAACTCACACGCTACAACTGTGACAGGGTTTCCAATAGACGGATGTATATCGATTTCATAAAACAGTGACATACACGACTCAATGTGGAGATGGACCATGAAATTATTACGGAATTCATAAAGACACGAGAGAAGACTCCACGCTAATGTGGAGGTGATCCTACTATTTGATGAAGAGCCAGGACCTCAATCTTTTAACTTACTTCGTTTTGTTATATTGTATACTTTATAGAACTGAGAGACCTGGCTAAGGGGCTGTATTTCTAATTACAATTATACTTTCTATAATTTTGATTTGTTACTTATTATAGATGTCATTCGTTAAGCTTAGTAAATATTTATAAGTTTTCTTAAGCGTATGCTAGAGACAAATATAAAAAAAGCAAATCCGATAAAAAGAATAATTCCCGCTTTCATTGTCTCGCGTAAGGCGGTGAAGGCGGGACATGGAAGATTATAAACCAAATTCAGAAAATCATTTTTCTGAGACTAACAAGGGGTTATACAAGGCAAGATCGTCCGCGTATTGTGGACATTAGGGATGAAACAGGTATTGCCCACAAACGATACAGTTCAGAAATACTGCCTGGAACGCTCGTTACCATCTGGACAGAATGGAGGATAGACGGCTATATAAAGTAGCATTAGGTATAGGCCCTTTGGAACAACGGATGCAGGAAGACAAAGAGCAAGATGGCGAGGTGTATTGAGAAGACGGAACAGGCGACATGCCTGCTCCGTGAAGTGAATCAGAAAAATAAGTTTGGTTCACGTTGGTGAAAATCCGGATTATTATAAATAGCAATATTTCACATAACAGTGATTAGTGATTCTACGTCACTATATATTAATTGCTATTATAAAATTTGGTATATCACTTTAGTAATAATATTATTAATATTATATATATCAATATTATATATATATATATATATATATATGTAAAACACAGGTATGTATATACAAATATACAAACACAAAACAAACTAATAATATACCCGAACAAATACAAATCAACACAAAACATGACACAGTTTTCAAAATACTCAATATTGAAAATACTAAAAAAAACTAATATATGCGCGCGCGCGCGTGTGTGTGTATATATATATATATACACCACAATCAAGCACAATAATACCAATTTAAAACACCAAAAGCCTACAGGAAATCATAGCAACAACCAACCGAAACACAAGTACTCAACAAGATACAAAATTAAGATGGCTGAGGATGGGAATAATAGGATTCCCGAAACATGTTCCGAATAAGGAAAAAATATATCTTTAAGTACAGAAAATATAATTATTAAATAAATTGTAAAACGTTTAAAAGTAAGATATATACAACACCGTAATTCATATTTAAAACCAGATATATATATATAAATCAAATTTAACTACACACTCAATAAAAAACAAACATACATTTCTAAATTTAAATAATACCAGTTCATTAAAACACGTTTCCAAAGGTCCAAAAATGACCTTATGGACAAATTTAGAAATACTTAAATATAAAACCAGTAATAAATTAATACCAGAACAAATTCAGATTAATACAAAAATTGATAATATTTTCAAAATTACTAATTTAATAAATTTATAAATATTTATATTTTGTTTTACAATTAATTATATAAAATATCTTATATACACATATAACAAAAATAAATTTAGTCTACATATAAAACAGCTGTTTTGAACAATTGATTTAAAAATTTTGAATTTACTAATTTATATCTGGTGATGATAGTTGGATTACTATCGAAACATTTGTAATTTACAAGATAGAAAATGTATTCTTTTTAAAAGTTTTTTTAATTATTAATAATAATGTAAAATAACAAGAAAAATTTGAGCATATGTTAAAATAAATACATAATATATAGGTCTATTTATATATATATATATATATATATATATTAATTTAGTCACTTTCTGCTACAGTCCGTTTCTTGATGTACATAATACATTTAATATTTATAATTAAATTTACCTCAAGATGTTATTTTTTTCCTTTTTTTGGAACATGTTTCGGGTACTATCTTGTACCCATCCTCAGCCTTCCGGTTTTTTTGTCTGGTGAAGTACATATGTGTTGTTGGTTGACTATTATTATTGTGGCTTCCTGTTGGCTTCTGGTATTTCATATTGGTTTTATTGTGTGTGATTGTGGTGTATGTGTTAGTTTTTTGTGTATTTTCAATGTTGAGTGCTTTGAATATTGTGTCATGTTTTGTATTGATTTGTATTTGTTCAGGTATTAGTTTGTTTTCTGTTTTATGTTTGTATATTTGTAAATTTTCCCAAATGTTCATTATGGTGCCTTTGTGTGGTATATGTTTTATTAGTGTTACATTGGTTATGTCTGGGAATTCATGTCCTGTGTTTATTGCATGTGTGGCTAAATTGGATTTATATATTTCTGGTTTTTTGTATGCAGTTAGGTGTCCAAAATAACGTTTTTTCAGCTGTTTTTTTGTTTGTCCTATGTAACATTTATTGCAATCTTGGCATTCAATTTTGTATGTGCCGTTAGTTGTTGTATTATCTTTGTTGTGTGAGCTATTTAGATTTTGTAATTTATTTTTATTAGTTTTGTATGCTATTTTTATATTTGTTTTTAAATAGTTTTGTTAGTTTTGTCATTTTATTATTTATGTATGTGAATGTGGCCCATTTTTTGTTGTTGTTATTATTTATGTGTTGTTCAGTTTGATTAATTCTTAATTGTTCAGTTTTTATTTTATATTTGATTTTATTCTGTGATCAAAATATAAAATAAAATCAAATATAAAATAAAAACTGAACAATTAAGAATTAATCAAACTGAACAACACATAAATAATAACAACAACAAAAAATGGGCCACATTCACATACATAAATAATAAAATGACAAAACTAACAAAACTATTTAAAAACACAAATATAAAAATAGCATACAAAACTAATAAAAATAAATTACAAAATCTAAATAGCTCACACAACAAAGATAATACAACAACTAACGGCATATACAAAATTGAATGCCAAGATTGCAATAAATGTTACATAGGACAAACAAAAAAACAACTGAAAAAACGTTATTTTGAACACCTAAGTGCATACAAAAAACCAGAAATATATAAATCCAATTTAGCCACACATGCAATAAATACAGGACATGAATTCCCAGACATAACCAATGTAACACTAATAAAACATATACCACACAAAGGCACCATAATGAACATTTGGGAAAATTTACAAATATACAAACATAAAACAGAAAACAAACTAATACCTGAACAAATACAAATCAATACAAAACATGACACAATATTCAAAGCACTCAACATTGAAAATACACAAAAAACTAACTCATACACCACAATCACACACAATAAAATCAATATGAAATACCAGAAGCCAACAGGAAGCCACAATAATAATAGTCAACCAACAACACATATGTACTTCACCAGACAAAAAAACCGGAAGGCTGAGGATGGGTACAAGATAGTACCCGAAACATGTTCCAAAAAAAGGAAAAAAATAACATCTTGAGGTAAATTTAATTATAAATATTAAATGTAATATATATATATATATATATATATATATATATATATGTATATTTATGTGTAATATACATTACTACTCATTCTCAATATTACTGAGAATATTTCATTAAACTATTGTTCTGGAACTCGCTGCTATTTTGTAGTCATAAATTCGCAGAATGTTAATTTGAAACCTCTTTATGATATTTAAAAAACAGTTTAAAAATTGTTGTTCACTTTGTTACGTACAAAAGCGTCCGTTAGAAACGCAGAATGTCTTGTTCGACGATTTACCCTCGCATACTAATTGTTTCAGTTTAAATTGTTTATTTATTGTTAGAGTTAGTGAATGGCTAAGAACGTTGTCGTGTGATCATTAGTCTTGTAACATCACCATCACGACGGTAACATTATGGGACTCCTCCTCCTGTTCGCCGGTAACATCAGTCAATCCTAAATTACGTTCTGCACAGACTGCTCGCGCAGTTTTATGCAATTTAACGCTTTCAAGGCGATGCTGTGGATTAGCGCTTTTTCGGGGGGTTTAAAAAAATACAATGTTGAACTTTACGAAAGTCAGTTGAAAAGTTTGCGGAGCGACATCTTTAGCTTATCGGTATAACTAAAATTTTTAGTCTATCGTAAGATTCACATTTCGTGTAAACACTTTTTAATTTCCAAATCTATTTGTCAATATATTCACTGTTTACTGGCTGTTTGAAATTCACGTGTCACGCGTGTTTTGAAAAACGGACAAAATCACGAAATCTCTAAGGTTAAATCACGATTGTGATTTAAGGTTAAAAATAACATCGATAGAACCTGACATTAACTCTCTGGTACAAAATAAAGAGCAACAAATTTCGCATTAATTATTTTCTTTACAATATGTTGTTATTTTTCGGTACTAACAAGAAAATCTGTAATGAAAATAAACAACCGTCTTTTGAAAAATTTTGTACTTATTTTAGCATAGAACCGACCGGAAATTAATTTTAAAAATCATTTTCCGTTTAAATATTATTATTAGATTTAAATAGTTATACATGACTAGGAATAATAAGACATACTATTCATGTTGTATCAAGGTTTTTCTTGCGAAAACTACAATACATTTTTCAGGGGGTTCAAAAATACAATGTTGAACTTTACAAGGGTCAGTTGAAAAGTTCGCGGAGCGACGCCTTTAGCTTAGGGGTAGAATTACAGTTTTTAGTGTATCGTAAGATTCATATTTCGTGTAAAAGCTTGTTAATTTACAAATCTATTTGTCAATTTATTCACTGTTTACTGGCTATTTGAAATTCACGTGTCACGCGTGTTTCGAAAAACGGACAAAAACACGAATTCTCTGTTAAAAATGGTCTAGCGCCAAAAGAAATTCACGACGAAACGACAATTGTGTTAGGGAACGCTGCGCCCTCAAAAACAATAATAGTTCGTATGTCGGCGTTCGAGTTTAAACGTGATCACACAAGCTCATATTTAAGATGATCCCCGCGTGGTCGCCCCAAAAGTGCAACAACTCCGAGCACGGCACCCAGGTTGCACAAAGATTTTTCACACTGAGTTCTTGATTTAAAATATGATACACAAGCTAATGTGAAATACCTTTGATATCAGCATGTCACCCTCTCTTGATCGCCGGTCTCTTTAACACTGTGAACGACAATTTTTAAAATGATATCTGGGGTTGTTTCACTTTTTGTTGTCTACTGCGAGGATCGTCTTCAACGCTTGTACGATCATGTTTGACCCGAGAACCCGCTTATGAACTGCTGTTTTTGAAAGTGCAGCATTTCCTTACCTTCTCGATTGTGAATTTCTATCGATGCTATACCCTTTTTAACAAAGAATTCAATCACAGCACGATGTTTGATTTTCTCTATTTTTTAAACATGCGTGACATGTAAATTTCGAACATTTGATAGTCTATTTCGAAATTAGTAGAAAGATTTGGAAATTAATACGCGTCTATAAGAAAAGTGAATCTTACAAAACACGACAAATTTTAGTTCTACCGCTAAACTATTGATATCGCTCCGCGAACTTTTCAACTGACCTACGTATATAATATGTATGTAAAATATCATATCAAAACGTATACTTTTAAACGTGCGAGTCATAAATGAAGAATTTTAACTTTATAGCTGCACAAAATGCGCATGAAGTGTATACGCTTTCACTTCAGAGGCATTTTTTGCACTATATAGTGACGAAGTCGGGCAAATTACGCAACGCAAAAACTTTTTATTAAATAAAACGTAATCAGCACTTAAACCAGGGGTTACCAAGCGGTGGTACGCGGGGGGATCCAAGATGCTACGCAAGAAGACCTAGCTAGTAAAAAAGTATTTACTTAAAAAAATAAATAAATCAAAATGTATGTTCAAAAGAACAATAAATTTTCACCGGACATGATTTAAAACTTTTACACTTATAAAAACACAGCCTAAACACTTTGAGGTAACATTTCATTAGAATCTAACAGGATGTCTATTGAGTGTGATTGAAGGTTAAAAATAACATCGACAGAACCTGACATTAACTCTCTGGTACAAAATAAGCAGCAACAAGTTTCGCATTAATTATTTTCTTTCCAATATGTTGTTACTATCCAATACTAACAAGAAAATCTGAGATGACAATAGTCAACCGTCTTTTGAAAAACTTTGTACTTTATTTTAGCACAGAACCGACCGGAAATTAATTTTAAAAATCATTTTCCGTTTTCTAAATTCTATGTATTAGATTTAAATAGTTATACATGACTAGGAATAATAAGATTATTCATGTTTAATCAAGGTTTTTACTGAGAAAACTACAATAACATTTCTTTAAGCTCCGGTGGTACTCGAAATGAACGCGGAAGACCAAAGTGGTACGCGGGTCCGGAAAGGTTGGAAACCACTGACTTAAACAATAAATAACCATTACATCACGCATTAAGAATTGTTTTTAAATATGTATTTAAACGGTAAGTATTCCGTTGGTTTTGAAGCAACTATAATTTGTTGATTTTCACCAACAAAAGTGACTGTGAACTTTAGGAAAAAACAAGTTTATGAATTATAGGTGTATATCTATAGACGTATAACTTTCTCGCTAATTAAATTTTTCACGAAACCATTAAATTCGATCACAATCCAAGTTGTCAGCGAATAATTTAGAACTCGCTATAAAGTGTATAAACATTACAGGAATTAATAGAATTTATTCATTATAGACAGGACGGCAGTCAAATGTAGTACAAGAAAACTGGAAACATCGTACGACGGCCCACCGGTAACGCCTGGGACACTCAAGAGGTAACGTCTGCCGGGCCGGTTAATAGACACGTGAAACGGTCTCAACACTCCGAAACCGGACCAAAGCGTAGGATAGTTTGGATGCTCACAGCTAACGTTCGACAATTCTGAACGAGAACGTAGAGATCGTTCGATTGCCGATATCTAATAGCATGCAGAAAGAGAGACGCGTTTGTAGAGAACAACACGTAAAGTATCCACTTAGGAAGCATCAATTCAATTTATTTGGAAACATTATTAGCCGGGCTGTTAGGCCGTGGTCTAGAGTTTGTGTTGACAGACGGTTCGGCTTCAACATCGGAGGCCATCGTCAGTGTCGGGTAACAATTGACACGGTGTCCGCCAATTCACCCCAGTGATGAGGTAGGGACTAGGTATTTTGTCTAAGAAGGCCCACTTATATAGACTTTCATACCAGCACGTTTGGAAAACAGCACTAACCAATCAGCATCAAGTGCTATCTGATGGTCCTGGAAGCGCAGCATCCTATTTAATAAGAGGCTTTCTCCTCTTCTATTCATCGCGAGGGAACCATGTTTGAAGATCTCAACGGCTCCACGTGCAGCCGAGGGTAGTAGGCACTCTTCGAGGACAAGACCTTGGTCTCCTCAAAGAGAACGCGATGTTGAGCGTTAGGTAGTGCATGCTTGGCCACCGCAGACTTTTTCAGTTGCCTCAAGCTACAACAGCACAAACTCTAAATCAGGACCTAACAGCTCGGCTAATAATGTTTACAACTATGTGCACACCGGCCGCGAAAGCCTTAGGAACTCTATCGATTCAATAACACGCAGCATACCTTATAAACATGACCACTGCCCTTTAAGCCGCAGAGTTCAAAAAAGAATAAAAAGATGATAATAGATGCAACGAAGACGACGACGACGACGATGACGACGGTGATGATGATGGTGATGATGATGATGATGATGATGATGGGGGGAGGAGGAGGAGGAGGAGGAGGAGGAGGAGGAGGAGGAGGAGGAGGAGGAGGAGGAGGAAAAGCCAAGAGAAAAATAAGAAGAAGAAAATTAGAAGGGGACAAAGTAACTGGTCAAAATGGCTTTCCGCCTTTAGTCACCTTTCAGGATTTTCCTTCTAGGAAAGCATAAGTACCACAAGGCACGTTAAGCCAGAGAGTTCTTAAAAGAATTAACTTATTAAGAAAAGATTATTAAGCGATGGTCGATTAACTTTTCTTATTTCTTAAGAAAAGATTGATCTAAAAATAGTTCAATCTAAGAGAAAAATAACATTTAATATAACTTCACCAGCTATACGCAGGTAATGGTTTGACAACTACGAAATAATTGTATAATTTAGTAACAGCCCTCGGGTGCTGTAATGTCAGAATCGAAAACCCCGACGGATTGTTTTCGAAAGTATGATCTTTGTTATGAAGTGTAACAAACTGATATTGCGTTTTACCGGTGGGTGCCTTTGGTTACTTATGGGTCAGACAATTAAGACAAGAGTGCCCGCACAGGGAGGCATGGAAAGGACTAGGTTAGAAAAAATAAAGCGACACAGGAAACAACAAAAAGGATGAAACACTAAAAAAAAAAAAAATAGACGGTATATTTCTTACAGAATTTATAAAAATAAGTGAAAGTGGACAAATAATTTGGCTAGGCGAAAAGTCGGCAGGAACTCGCCAACGCAGGAAGTCAAGTGACGAAACGGGCACTTGCAAAACGGGTTAGTACCGTAATACAGTAATCTGAAGAATCTAGCTCAGGCAAGTGCTAATGTTGGTAATATTATGATAATTAACATCATCGTCATAATTTGTATCTGTAATTACAAATATAACTACATTCACACACACACACACACACACACACAGATTATTTAGTGTATGAATCTATGTTGTTTTTATAAAAATATAGTATATCTTAAGCTCTAGATTTTCCCGTTATCTATGCAACAACGTATTATATTTGTTACTATCCAAATACAGCATCCAGAACGATTATATACGTAGATTACTGACCCAGTATATGTTCAGTTATGCAGTGTAAAAACGAAAACTTAGGCGTTTATCGAGAAATTTGGAACACTCGAACGATCTCATCGAGTTACAAATCTTCAACATCTGTCACGAGAAGACATTAACATGCAGAAAGAGGAATGTTTTTAGAGAACGGCAGTTAAAGTGTCCATTCAGGAAGCATCAACTAAATTACAAGGCACCATACGTGACAAACCTGACCTTTAAGCCGCAGAGTATCGATTAATGTTCGACTTAACAAGCAGTTGGTTTCTCCAAGACATTTTTGTAATTTTAGATATAACCAGGTTTCAAGATCTTTCATTTTGGCTGTTAATATATCATAACATGTATAATAAGTTCCTGTTACGAATAATCGTTTTTACTTCCGTAAGAAAAATTTATCCAGCATCTGTTCTTAGTATGATAAAGACCTCTGGAGTATTCAGTATGTGAACTCCGTTCATAAACTTTTTTAACTCTCTTCGTGGACATTTTATCAGTAATTTGGTCTTCTCCTGGACAACTGTGTTTTAACTACGTTCAACTTTATGATAAGTATCCTGAACTTATGACTTATGACTTATAAATATCCAGTCTTTTGACTTATTTATTTGGACCTCCCCCACTTTGTCATTGAGACAGTTCAGGTTTATCCTAAGATTACATAATTATGTTCTAACGTGCCAATACTTAGTATGAACCGCATTTGTTTAACGTATTGTCACGACGGTCTCACGGATCGTCGCGTTGTACAGTGGAAACAAAATACAGACACCAACGAAGTCACTAATTACCAGCTTTAATTAGTCACAAATAACAATGTGAAATCAACAAGGTACTCCTCCACAATAATTCAAGTTAAGAGTCCCCCACTAACTGTAACACAGTAATCACTTTCCACGATGACTTGATTACCACTCCACAATCTGGGGAGGTGTAACTAACTTCTAAGGCGGCCGCTGTTGCTTATACAATAGGTCTCGCAGATGTTCCAGAATAATTTTGCATTGCTTTGGCGGCGTGCCGGCATAATTTGCGTAGTTAAGAGCGCTCGAACAGTCTCGAAGTTTCTTTAGTGGACGGCCTTGACACAGACGCCGCGCGCTGGGCTAGCCGAGAAACGTGTAGAACTATTACGTAACTGCGCCTGCCGACTTTTCGAGAGCTTTACGTATTTGTCGTAGCAATATCATAGTATTATAATATGTCTTTTAAATTGGTACATATTGTTTTCATGATGCATTAAACTGTCGTATAAATTTCATTGTAACATATTTATGTCGTTCGAGACATTGTTTTTGACCTTACGTGCTGAGTTCCTTCCTGAGCGTTTCCTTTGTGACGGAATTTCGCACATAACTCTAATTGTATTAACTGGGCTCTCGGGAAATTGTCCGTCTATTAAAGTGAAATTAAATAATTACTGTGAAATTTTAATTAAAACCTATCATATCCGTGAGTTTAACTTACGTTATTGACATTCGCGACCAGTTACAATTAAATACAGAAAAAATACACGTTACTCACATAAAGAAAGAAAACAATTTCCAATATAACGTGTACACACCATAATACTGATACCGAAAGTTAACAACAATTAACCTATAGTAATAACGTTTAAGTGTGAACACGACATGACGAAAGTGGAACTTACGGATCTCCCCCCTCCCACGCTCTCTCTCTCTCTCTCTCTCTCTCTCTCTCTCTCTCTCTCTCTCTCTCTCTCATATATATATTACAACACTACGACGATTTTAATGTGTTTAATTTATTGATGTGCGACAAATCTTTATGTAACACGACGACACATTAAATTCGCGTGTGTGTGTGTGTGTGTGTGTGTGTGTGTGTGTGTGTGTGTGTGTGTGTGTGAATGAAGGGTGTTAAACTGTAAAACTGTAAAATTGTTTAAAATCATTTAAATTTATTTATTAATAGCATTTCTTAATTGTTTGGCGATTAAAAATCATTACTATTTTCACATAATTATTACGTGTAATTCGTAATCTTATATTACAAACACATTTCTTATTTATTTTGCGATTCAAAATGATTATTATTTTCACGTACTTATTACGTGTAATTCGTAATCTTATATTACACACAAACATATTATATAATCTTATATTCTAATACATTGTTATAAGTTTTTTTATATTGCTCTCAGCTAGCTCATTTATATTATATTGATTATCTAATCTTTTAATTATCTAAGCTACTTTTTTTCTTTATTTCTGCATATGCATTGCTTTCTATAAATTTCTCTAATGACGTTGTCAATTTAACTACTAAAATTTATAGATTTCAAATTACAGTTACTGCTAACAATTATCGTTAAACAGTCTTACATATTACCTTACTTATTGTACCAAAACATATTTACTGCTATACAATTTCTTGATTCATATTTTAATTGAATTGTCTATTTTTTCTTTGTTATTTAAAGTCTTTTGATTACGTCTCGGTTTTTAAATGCATGTTTATTTGTCACCTTATTATTTGTGGTACATCTGTACCGTGTCCTCTTCGGTCCTTGATACGAGGTGTTCCTATCGTCCTGGATTCCTGAGGTCTGGTAGTCCTGGAGTCTTGTAGTCTTGGAGTCTTGTAGTCCCTCGTCCGCTGGATTCTCGTACTCTGGATCACTGGATTCTCGTACTCTGGATTACTGGATTCTCATACTCTGCTGCACCTTCGTTCCTTATCATGCCCTCCGGTTCCAACTGCTCACTCGAACGATGTGTAGTCTTGAAGTCCCTGGCTGCTGCTTGTGGTTGATCTACTGTCGTTGTTGTTTCTAAGTAGATTCTCTGGCTGCCATGGTAGTCGATCAGCTACAGAAGTTCCAGTTTTCGAGTAGAGTCTCCGGCTGCGACTATGGTTGATTGAGAAAATAGCTCTAGTTGCGGATCATAGCCTCCGGCTGCCACGATAATTGAACGAGAAAGAGAATGATGTTAGCCCGTCCCTCGTATTTATACCCAGGGCGCCAAAATCATGTCTCAACAATATTCTGCAGGTTTGATATTGCCGAGAGCGTCACTCCTAACCCACGCTTTCTAGTCACACTTAATTTGCTCGTCTTCGCGAATTGCGAAGTCTTTTGCACATTACCCCGATATTCAATCGGTCGGTAATTTATAGTTGTTCATCATGCACAAACCGTTATTCTTTATCTTCATTAACATAATTACTATTGATTTTTAACTTCCTATGATTTACACTTTTATTCGTTTTGCACTAATTTTTATACACTTATTCGTGTTCTTTAAATACACATTTTGGTGTATTCAGTTTTTCGCTACTATGCACACAAGTATTATAAATTAAATAAATGCAAATAATTTATATCGTTCCTGAAAGGGTGGCGCTTTCATGAACGGACAGGCACACACACACGCTTGTTACGTGTGTACACACATACAGAGGGCATTCATGGCTTATTCACCTGTTCCAGCATGAAAGTTAGGCGTTCCTTTTACAATTCAGATCGCAGGCTGAATTATTATTATTACCAAAAATGCATTATTTTATTTATTCTCATTACTACTTAAATTACTTTGTGCAATGCACAGTACCCTATATATTTGTACTGTTGCAATATATATTCAAATACTTTTTTCTACAGTCTATTTCTTGATGTATATAATATATTTACTTTTCCTCAAGATGTTATTTTTCCCTTATTTGGAACATGTTTCGGGACCCTTAGTGTTCCCATCATCAGCCTTCCTAATTTTGAATCTTGTCGAGTACCTGTGTGATGTTTAGCTGTTGTTATGGCTTCCCATTGGTTTTTGGTTTTTTAAATTGTTATTATTGTGTGTGATTGTGGTGTAGATATGTTTTATTAGTGTCATATCGGTTCTGTCTGGGAATCTATGTCCAGTGTTTATTGCATGTGTCACCAAATTAGATTTACACACATATACACACAACACACACACACACACACACACACACACACACACACACACACACACACACACAATAATAACAATTTATAAAAACAAAAACCAATGGGAAGCCATAACAACAGTCAACCAGCACACAGGTACTCCACAAAATTCAAAATTAGGAACGCTGATGATGTGAACACTAAGGGTCCCGAAACATGTTCCAAATAAGGGATGAAAATCTAAACGGATACAAAAAACCAGAAATATATAAATCCAATTTGGCCACACATGCAATAAACACTGGAGATGAATTCCCAGACATAACCAACATGACACTAATGAAACACATACCACACAAAGGCACCATAATGAACATTTGGGAAAATTTAAAGTTATACAAACACAAAACAAACTACTACCTGAACAAATACAAATCAATAAAAAACATTATACAATTTCCAAAGCACTCAACATCGAAAGTACACAAAATACTTATATACACCACAATCACACTATAATAACAATTTAAAAAACCAAAAATCAACGGGAAGCCATAACAACAGACAACTAGCACACAGGTACTCCACAAGATTCAAAATTAGGAAGGCTGATGATGGAAAAACTAAGTATCCCGAAACATGTTCCAGATAAGGGAAAAATAACATCTTGAGTTAATATAAATTTTAAATATATTATTTACATCAAGAAATAGACTGTAGCAAAAAGTATTTTAATATATATTCACACACACACACACACACATAAAGAATACCTGTTTGTATGGTTGCTGAAGTGGCCAACTATTAAGATTAAAACAGATTCTTCTGAGGTGGAACATGTATTGGTTGTGGTACTGCACCTACGGACTACAAATGCATTCGCCCGGTTGAATCGGTCCAGGACCGTGGACAGGCACGATCTGGAACTTTCAAGACTCCTCAAGTCGTTCCTCAGAATCAGTTCAGGCCTGGAGGTCACTTGAACTATGGTTAAACTAGTGGCAGCACATTTGTACTGCAGGAAAACATTTACTAATTATTGTTCCACACACACACACACACACACACACACACACACACACACACACACAGAGGTCATTTTTCATTTTGGTTTCTGGTTATTTATTTATTTAACCAGACTGAGGAATTCTTCTTCTTCTTCTTCTTCTTCTTCTTCTTCTTCTTCTTCTTCTTCTTCTTCTTCTTCTTCTTCTTCTTCTTCTTCTTCTTCTTCTTCTTCTTCTTCTTCTTCTTCAACTTCCTTGTTAGAACTCTGTCCTACATAACAACAGTCCTACATGCTGTCACTTCACCTCTTCCTTGGCCGACCAATGCTTCTCTTGGTGTTTGCTTCTCTTGGTGTTTGGTTGACTATCTCTCGCCTTTTCACTAGCTTTGTGTCATCCATTCTTGATATGTGTTCATTCCATATCATTCTTCTTCCCGCAATCTAAGAATTAATATCTGTTACATTACACGTTTCTCTTATACTATTGTCTGGAAACCTATCGTACATTATCTTTCCTAGTACCCTCCGTAATATAGTAATTCGTTTGTAGTTTGTCGTTTTCTTTGAGTTGTTGCTTGGTCTCTGATGCATAAGATTTTACTGGACGTATTGTAGTTTTGTAATCCCTAGTTTTTGCTTCTTGTGTGAGGTATATATTATTTCCTTTAAGGTTATTCATGCAACCAGCAATTCTTCTTGCTTTCATCAATCGATGTTCTATTTCTTCATCTGCACTATTGTTGCTTGTAAACCTTGTTCATAAGCAGTCTATCTGCATTACTTGTTCTATTATTCTGTCATTTATCATAATCTTTCACCTTAATGGGTCACGTTAAATTGTAGTTGATTTTGTTTTCTCTTCCGCTATCTTCATGTTATATTTCTGACATGCTTTGTTAAAATTATACACAAGTCTTTGTATGTCATTTGCATTTTCCGCATTTAGTATAACGTTGTCTGTATAACATATAATATTAAACACACTTCTACCAATCCTATATCCTCTCATATGCTTTACTTCCTTAATAATTTCATCCATAACTACATTGAAGAGTATGGGACTTAGGGAACCACCCTGCCTGATCCCTTTTTTTACAGGTGTATTATCTGATAATTCGCCACCGGATTTTACTCTCATAGAAGTGACTGTGGAATTGTTGAAAATATTATTTTGAAATCCACTGTTTTCGCTCACCACTAATGTTTGTTTGAGGCTGCCCCTCGCTGTCATCGGTTTCAAGTCCGAGAATTACTCCAAGTGTGTTGATACACCAACACTTGGTTATCACACCGAGTGTGTTGATACGCCAACACTGGGTTATCACACCAACTGTGTTGATGCGCCAACACTTGGTTATCACACCAAGTGGGTTGACACACCAACACTTGGTTATCACATCAAGTGTGTTGATAAACCAACACTTGGTTATCACACCAAGTGTGTTGATACAACACCACTTGGTTATCACGCCAAGTGTGTTGACACACCAACGCTTGGTTATCACACCAAGTGTGTTGATACACCAACACTTGGTTATCGCACCAAGCGTGTTGATACACCAACACTTGGTTATCACACCAAGTGTGTTGATACGCCAACACTTGGTTATCACACCAAGTGCGTTGATACACCAACACTTGGTTATCACAAGAACTGCGTTGATACACCAACACTTGGTTATCACACCAACTGAGGCAAAGGTTTATAAAATTGCAAATTCCGTGTGTGATATCAAAGTAAAAGAATTTTAACTAGAACCTAGATGTAGTGTACAGTTATGGAAACTTCCAAGCTTTTGTCCCCGGGCCCGAAAATGGAATTCAAATTTAAAATTTGTAAATATCCAGCTGGGTATCAGACAAAATGGAATTTTAACACAAACCCGATTGTTTGGAATTTTTAGTGTTTATTGTGATATTGGGGAGCGGTCGTGGAGTAGTGGCTAGCGTGTGGCGTTGCTACGCTTTCGGGGCGGGTTCAATTCCCGCCGGGGCCATCTGATATAGATACGACCGTTCCCCCTGACAAGGTAATGTCAAACCAGCGAGAGGTATCCTGCCTAGTATAAACCCTCCCCAAAAACTGTAGGTCCCATATAACTGTGAGAGACTCCGTAACACACGCACTACGGGTATATACGGGGAGGGCACAAACCAGTCGAAAGGCTGAAGGACCCAAAAATAATAATAATCGTGTGATTGCTCTACAATTGTTACTTTACTAAACCAAAAATGAAAAATTATCTAATATCAAAATTTATCCAGTAATAAATGTACTTCGTTCAAAATAGAAAGCGAATTCTGGAGGTTGAGCTTACTAGTTGTAAGCTCCTATCTAATGCTACTGGGTGGCAAGAAAAAGCAGAGAGAGGTAGCTAGTAGACGGT
Organism: Magicicada septendecula; assembly: GCA_034769895.1. Taxonomy (NCBI): domain Eukaryota; kingdom Metazoa; phylum Arthropoda; class Insecta; order Hemiptera; family Cicadidae; genus Magicicada; species Magicicada septendecula. The sequence continues at coordinate 290,160,148 of CM068376.1, forward strand.
AAAGTAAGGGGTAGCATTAGTACTGTAAATTTTAGTAAACAACAAGATTGCTGGCTATAAATAATTTAATTAATGCAAAGCTTTGCCCTGTTAATTTACATCTGTGCTGTTGTCAAGCCGTGTCTCCCGAAAATACTGTTTTATTATTTCTACTAGTAATTTTATTATTGGGAAAGTTTGTAGACATTTATTGACCTTTTGACATTTTGTCCGTGTGGAGGATGTCTCACGATATATCAACTGCTTTTCATTAAGCTTGGTAAGACTTTTACTCTACAAACCCCTATTGTTTTTTAGATTCCCTAAAAAACTATGGGAGCGGAAGGCAAAATTAAGGGGTCAGAATTTTGAAAAAATCGCAAAATTTTGTGTACAGTGTCAAATTAACCAGATTGTGAATACAATGTTTCGTTTAGGAAATTTCGAAATTCTGGGACATCAAGGACCAAAAAGATGGTACCAAGGGGTCGTGCCGGGCATTAAATTAAAGAGAATTTTAACCAAAATATGAATGCGGTGTTTAGTCTTGGAAATTTCAAAATTCTAGCACATCAGGGTGCCGAAAAAGAAACAATATTACGAAAAATTGTAAACATCAATGCCGGCTATCAGACGGAAGGGAACTTTTAGCCAATTCCGAATTCAGTGTTTGAGGCGTTTTATTTAACTTTAGAGGTGTTACGAGCCAAAAAAAGGATGTTCAAAATTTTAAAAAGTCGTAAAAGCCTATGTGGGACATCAAGATTTAATGAGTTTTATTGAAAATACCAACTTGATATCTTACATTATTTTGACAAAATTTTGTCCAGACTTCTAGCAAATTTTGTACTGACTTCAGAAACTTTATAATCTACAGTGCAACTTGGTTATAACGTCATTGAAGGGACCAAAAAAATAATGACTTTATGTCCGAGTAACGTTATAAAAGAGTCGTTATAAAAGACCCTTTTTAATCACTAGTAAGGAAGGAGAAAAAAAAAAAAAGATCTTAGCATTATTAACATTATTCGTGATATTTATTCTAAAGTTTACAAACTGCATTTCATTTATACAAAGAGTATGAAGAATATTTTAAAAGATCAAAAAGAAAGTTAACTTACACTTAGGCTTACTGCCGAAAGTAATCCGTAATTTTCTTTTGAACGCTCCTTTCTGAAAAATAAATTCTTTCTGTTGTGCTGTGGAGATGCTGCGCTGCATTGAACGTGTCGTCAGACGTCTCTCTAAGCAGTAAAATCGTGAAAGAGTTTCGGCGGCTCTCATTGCTTCCTGTACTGTCGGACAAACGATGTCGGCATCCTCCTCTTGCTCAGCATCTTCTTCAACACTATCTTCTGCTTCTATGTTTTTTACTTCCGCGATAATTTCTGCGTCACTCAACACTTGGAATGTTTCTACTTGGTCATCCACTGATGCATAGGAATCAAGTTCATTTCCAAATTCATTTACGTCGAATTTCTTAATCCACTCCGAGAGCGGCAAGTCGTCGTCTTCGTCATCATCGGGTAAATTTTCATGTACGAGTTGTGCTTTACTAAAGCATTTTGCTATCGTCTTCTGTGTTACACTCTTCCAAGAGTCGTCTAGGAATTGTATTGCATCTAAGAGTGAAACTGTGGCAGGTTGCGCCGTGTCCATACAGAAAATAATTTTTTTTTTTTAAGTTGCTTGCGGTAGTGACACTTTAGGCTTCTAATGGCGCCTTGGTCCATAGGTTGCAGGACACTCGTACAGTTGGCCGGTAAGAAGACCAGATTAATGTTTGTCAAATTTAACTTTGGATGGGCTGCACAGTTGTCAACTAGAAGTAGAATTTTTCTGTTTTTCGATGACAAGTCTTTATCCCACTTTCTTAATTCATCTTCAAAAATACTAGAAGTCATCCACGCATTTTTGGATCCTGTTGGTCCTGTTACAGTGCTTATCGCTTGCATACAATGTATGTCTGTAGCCATGGGCGTAGCGCGCGCACATATATACGTTTACATGAAATTTAGAGTGAAATATCTGAGAAATTTTTGACGCTATAACGGAGTAGTACAATATTTAGTGACGTTAAAACCGGGAATTTTTATAATGTTAAAGATATCAGTTTGACCGGACTTATGACAAAATAACGCTACACCCGAGTTGACGTAACAGCCGAGGCCGTAATAACCAAGTTCTACTGTATATAGTTGGAAGCAGTATTGGTCGGGATTGGTCCAGAGTTTATGTTGACAGACGTTTCGGCCTCACCGTCGGAGGCCATCATCATTGTTGTTAACAGTTGGCCCGGTGTCCGCCAAACCACCTCGGTGACGAGGTAGAGATGTCTTTGTGTGAGGTGTCTCATCGCTGAGGTGGTTTGGCGGACATCGTGCCAATTGTTACTGACACTGACGATGACCTCCGATGGTGCGGCCGAAACGTCTGTCAACATAAACTCTGGACTACGGCCTAACAGTCCGGCCAATAATGTTTCCGACTATGTGGACGCCGACCGTGAAAACCTTACGAACTTTATAAGCTACGTTTGCGAAAAAATTTTACATTTTGTTACTATTTACTATTAATCTGTTAACTATACGCCTGTATATAACTTGAGAAACGTCCTCGTGGTATTTTTCAGTTAACGCTAAGAATCGTACGTACGTAGAACTTTGCTTACAGCTTTAAAAAATTAAGAAATCGTTAATTCCATTTTACCTGATAATAAATGTATTTCTTTCAAAATAGTGAACGGATTCTGCAGCTCAGGGAGCTTCCCATTTTACTTTCTGCGACTTTTCTTACTTTCACTTGTTACAAGCCTTTCATAAGTACTAAGCAAAGCTATTTCTTTTTTTTATTTTTAATTCTCTGCAATGGCGTTTTTTAAAATCTTGGAATTCAAAAAATCTGATGAGCTGTGATGTAACGTGAAGGGGGCGAAATTTGGAAAAAATCGATAAAATCTATGTGGCGTATCAAATTGAAGTAAATTTTAATCAAAATATTAATTTAGTGTTACTTTTTGAAAATTTCAAAATTTTAGAACTCCGGGGGACAACGTAAGTGCAAGTTTTGATAAAATCGCAAAAATTCATGTGGCGAATCAAATTAAAAGTAATGTTAAGTAAAATCTGAATATAGTGATAAGGTTAAAAAATTCAGAATTTAGGAGCCAAAAAGTGGGACAAAAGTTTGATAAAATTGAAAAAATTTCATGTGGGACGTCAAATCGAAAAGAATTTTTTTATAATGTTGAAATTGTTCTCTCATTTTAATTTAAGTACTGGTCACGAGATTGTGTTTCTAATGTCTGAGTATTTTTTTTAACCTTATAGCACAAAAGAAAAACGATTTCGTGTAATGCATAACATGGAAAACCGTGTCTCCATTAATAGCAAGTAGCCGCGTTCCTCATCGTGATTAATTTTTAATATTATACAATTTATAAACATTATATCTCTGTTACGAAAATGGTTGTGTAAACTCTAATGGCTTACGATCTACACATCATGGGTACGTCGCTAAAACACTAAGGTATCTTTAATTTTTTGATCGGTGTCTGTACTGTGACCATATTGACTTCAGCATCGCTTCCACTGCAGACGATGGTACGCTGCAATAAAGTCGGCTTATTTCAAAACCAGAACAGAGGTAGTATGTTGAAAGATTCTCTGCTGGTCTTCAGTGTTTATGGAAGACGATGTAATCATTGCATCCTGATGATATAAATTAGTAACAATAAAAAAAATACAGCAAATTCACCATACTGTTTGTAGAGATAACTGAAACAGTCCCACCTATATTTCTACACGTTTTGCATTTTTAAATTCAGCCTCTTATTTAGTGCCTTGTAACAACGGATCATATTCGAGTTGTTGAATTGCATCTTATATTAAATCAACTCGTTTTCAACGATTCTGTGCTAGTTACATGTAGCTTTGCATGTAACACTTGCCACGACAGTAAATTTAATGTGTAACAATTTTTTCTTCTTCAACATCGAAAATGGTCTTTGTTTTCGATGGAAAACATTGGAGCTTCAACGCTTCAACATTGGAGCGGTCGTGGCATAGTGGCGCTGCTACACTGTCGGCGCGGGTTCGATTCCCGCCGGGGCCATCTGATTTAGATACGACCGTTCCCCCTCGCAAGGGAATGGCAAACCAGCGAGAAGTATCCTGCCTAGTATAAACCCTCCCCAACTATGCCGTTCGGATCCGGCGTTAAACTGTGGGTCCCATATACCTGTGACAGGCTCCGTAACACACGCACCGCGGGTATATGCGGGGAGTGTACAAACCAGTCGAAAGACTGAAGGACCCAATAATAATAACATCGAAAGATTAAGGACAGAAGGTCTAATAACACGAGTCATTAGGCTTCACATACGAGGTATAAAAGCAGTGTTTGCGACTACTAATCCTGTTACAGAGGAGTTTCACGGTTTCAAGGTCACAGAAGTAGCTTAGTTTCGTGTATTAAAAAAAAGCTTGAACGTGAATATAGTATTGGGACAAAACACTACTTTATTGTCTGAAGACACTACAGAGTTCGTCATCCTCCAGGTATGTGCAGAATATAAGAAACAAACGAATATGGTATCAAGGGATTCAGTTTGAAGCGTGTTTCACCTTTTCAAGATTTTGAGTATATTCTCTCTCTCGAGACATGTACAAGGGTAAACGAGTGTCTATCCATCGGGGCCTGCGTAAGGAGTTTCCATATTGTTTTACAGAGACAGCGTTAGTTACATAAACCAATAAACGTAGAACAAGATAAACGAGAGTTTAACAATCGAAACTCATCGCAATATTAAGATTTTATCGTGGGATATAACTAACATTTTTTTTCAGTGTTAAAAGTGATCTCTAACACTGTCTAACGAGTGTCAGTGAATAAGATGTATTTTATAGTAACAAAGCATAGAAACACGCTTCTTGGCATCTGTTCAGGAATCATATTCCCAATACTGGAAGCTCAGTATAATTCCTTTAGATAGTTACCATTGAGGTTCTGAATAAACAGCTTCTAAGTAATGACAATCTTCCGCGTAACAAAGCTTTTCTGGCATCGCGAAATAGCAGTAAAAATTATAGTGCCAGTTTCAGTCATCATCATCATCATCATCATCATCAAGGATTATGCTCTATCCTGAATCTGTTCCGGGACCCAGTTTTAGTAAAAATTATAATTTCGTAGCTCCACGAAATCCAAACGAAATGCAATCAAACTTTTCAATAACGAAATTGAGATGAATTTGCAGTTGTTTGTTTTTGCAGTAATAAAGATAAAAACAATATGCAGTTAAATTTTGTGTAATAGACATGACAATAGAGGGTGAAGGTTATATTTCTTCACGTATATTTTCTTTCATGTATATTATGACTGCCTATCGTCTTCTCTGTCGATGCTCGATCTAGCAACATCCCTTCTTCTAGAGCGACCTGTTCTATGTCTGTATCCGTTTAGTTAACGTATCCTCTACACCTGCAATTGTTTTCCGTTTTCGTTCCATTCTTACGAGTCCTCTCCCTACCCCCATTGTTTCGCTAATGCTTTTATTAGATATTCTTTACAGTATTTATACTCTTGCTGACCGTCATTTTGTGTTTAATTCGTACTTCAATACGGATACATTTTAATCCATTTCTTAGTTTTAACCCGCCACTTTATGTTCCCGTGGTAACTGCCATAGTAAAATATAAACATCAGGCATGTGGAACCATCGGTAGAGCACTCGGTAACAAAGAACGACCACATGCTAAAATCAAGTTTCTTAAAAAGGTAGGTGCCGTGTATTTTAGTTAGTTGAAAACAAAACACGGTTTTCAGAGATGAAGTTCATACGAGGCGTGACAGGATGCATGGGGACTGAATTATAATTCAGGGGCGTATTTACAAGGGGGGGCGCGAACGGGATCGGACCCCCAGAGAGTCGAAAAGAGTTCACGATTTATGTTAATCTCTTAATTTGTAGGCTGTTTTATTTTATTTTTTTCATCTATGTACGCCAATATGGGCCTAGTAGTAACCCTTTTTTTCTATTTGTATCGGCCATCTGAGGACAACATGCCAATTTCACTTCTTTATTCCTCGATCTTTTCTTTTTCTCCAATATTCTTTCATCTTTTCACTATGTCTCTTCTTCCTGTCTTCAGTCCACCTGCGTTTTTCTCTCTCCTATCCTGGACTCCTTCATTTTTAACACTTTTGCCCGAAAAACTTCTCTTTCAGTTGCTTCTTCTGCGTTTATATTATTTTTGTCTAAATCCTTTTTGACTTCTTTAATCCAACTTGATGTTGACTTCTTCCGCCACAGATATTTGAAGATCTGTTTTGTTAACCTATTGTCGTCCATTCTATGCAAATGTCCAAAAAAAGTAACCCATTTTTAATATACAAACAAGTTTATTACACAGCATTTGTGTATACGTTTGAAATATGAAATATAGGAAAATCAATTCAGTCAATAAGTATCTTGTAAACAATGTTTAAATAACGGGTATTTTTATTATGTTTTACCATTTACTGTGATTGGATTGATTTCAGAATGTTTCATACGTTTTTCAGCCACTTTAAAGATAGTTTTGATTATTCTTAACTTGGTTTTTCTTTTGTATGAAGTATGGAGCCGACCTGACCCCGTACCCCCCCCTAAAGACCATTTTCTAGATACGCCACCGTTAGAAATCATGACATTAGGACAAAATGAGAAAACAATGAGTCATAGACAAACTCGGGGAAAACAATTAGAAGTATTTTCGGTTAACGAAAGACTACCTAGTACACACCAAAAGGAAGAACAAAAGCAAGACAGCCAAACAGAAGACGGCCAGGCACTTGAAATGCAACGGGTAATTATGCAAACTATACATAAAGAACGGTAATATACGATTTATTGTAAAATTGTTTTTAAAAATAGCTCTAAAAATTTTTTCCACCGTCGTAATGTACACATGACAGCATGTAGGCCTACATTTACTGTTAACTGTCGGTAACAATGTAGAAACAGCAACAAACCGTCTACAGTTGGCAGTTAGTAGTGCCAGTAGATGGCGTGGTAAACCGAGTAAGACAAAATCTACTCATGTCGACTTCACCAACAGGAAAATAGAGCGGTTATCAATTTTAATTCCTTTGAGATTTATGAGTGGACCTCGAAAAAGCATTTGACAGGTTGGATAGACCAACATTATGGAGGATGATGCAGAGAAGATGATACCCTATTCATTTAATAAAGGTAATTAAAAGTTTATATAATGGAACGCAGATATGGATAAAAACTAACAGATTGTCAGAGTTCATTGGAATAGCACAAGGCGTTCGGCAGGGTTGCAGTCTTTCCCTGTTTTATTTAATATCTATACAGATGATGCCATAAGGAAATGGAAATTGGACGCCCCCAAAGGATTGTACTTGGGGAAAGGATTTTATTTAAATATTTTAATATATTCAGACGATCTTGTGATAATCCAATAGAACGAAAATGGCCTCGAAAAGTCGTTGTTTTCTCTTACTGACATTTTGGCAGATTACAATCAAACTATTTCCTTACCCAAAACAAAAGTTATGGCTTTTTCTGGGGCAAATCATATTAGAATAAAAGGTTGTCATACAGGATTCGCCAATAGAGCAGGTGCCAGATTTCAAGTATCTAGGGTGTAGCATCACATACCAAGATGACAAGGAGGTTGAAAGCAAAATTAGTCACTTCCAGTCTTTTTGTGGCTGTATCATTAACCACTTAAAGAAGAAAACAAGGAAAGAGACGCAACTGAAATATTATAATGTAATGGCCATACCTCAACTACTGTATGGTAGTGAGACTTGGATTAGAAAGGCCAAAGACATATCTACAATACAAGGAGCGGAAATGAGGTTTTTGAGGGCTGTAAAGGGTTGTACCAGGAGAGATCTTATCAGAAATGATCATATTAGAACGGAGCTAGGCATAGCTGAAAGCTTAAATGAGAAAATCTTCCGGTACAAACGGAGTGGCTGTCACACGTAGAAAGAATGGATACAACTAGATTTTCAAGAAGAACCCTTGACTGTCATCCGAGGGGGAAGAGAAGTGTGGGAAGACCCCGTAAGCGATGGTCGGATTGACTTCCATTGAGACTGGAACAGGCTACCTATTTTAGTTTTTTTTTATTACTAATATATCTATAAATTTTAATTTTATCAATTTATGATTTATTAAGTAAAATTTTAAGCATTTTGTTTTGAATACAATGACATCTTGGTTGTCCAGATCCCATAACAAAAACCGATTTATGGCATAAAACAGCGTGCCGATAAGTTCAGACTAATTGATTTCTTATTGTTCCGGACTTCGATTCCTCCATTACAGGAAAAAATTATTTAAACCGTACCAATTCCCGTTGTACTCGCTTCAGGATTTTCCCTAATTCTGTTCAATTCTCTTTTATCGATCAACATTTCGTGGGAAACGAAAGATCCAGTTTCTCTTAGCCGATTACGTAACCTAACGAGCATTTTCTCACTCGGCAAGTTTCGTTTGGGAAAGCGTTCTGCATAAAGTCGCTGTGTCTCCTTCCAATAGGAGTTTCAAAGTTCATGTAAAAGACAATACCTGACATTTTCGCATGTATTTAGCCATTCTCGATAATTACATGATAAGCAATGAGTAAAGAAACACAAGCTTACTTAGTTGAACTACGTACATTACAACCGAAGTCACTAAAGCAAATAGATGATTTACAAATCGAAACATACCATCATCTTTTACTATTAATTGTAAATAATTGTAATTTTTATAATTTTTAAATAGTTGTATTTAAGTTTGTTAAAAGTTAGTTATTTAATTTAAAATCCTCCCTTTACTTCGGTATAAATTACTGTTACTGAGTTAATTTGAAAAAAAAAAAACAGTAATAACTGTAAATAAATTTTTCCTATACGGGAGGAATCGAATCCGGATGAAAAAAACAAGTACTCAGAAATTATGGTGGCTGTTTCTGCGCTATAACACGGCTATCTGTTATCAAATTTAAACAAACACGATGTCGCTGTGTTCACAGTAAAATGCGTAACATTTTACTTAATAATCATAATTTGATAAAATTAATTTCTAGAACTGGTGAGCCACTTTAATTATTTGGGAAATGATATTGACTACGATAGAAATTACGACATTGATGTTAAGTTAGGTAAGTTCCGGACTATCTGTGGAACAATCAACAGTATTTTTAGAAACAAGGTACGTCGAGATACAAATTAAAGTTTTCCAAAGTTATGGCAGTCTCTGTTCTGTCCTAAGGGTGTGAATTATGTACAACACCCAAAAGACAAGTCAGTAAAATAAAGGCCTTGGTAATGACGTTCTTATGAGGAGCCAAACGATGTTCTAAACTTGACCGTATAAGAAATAAGGCCATAAAAGAAGAGTTACAAAATTTTTAACTTTAACGAAAAATTAAAAGATTACAAACAACGGTGGAAAGAACACTTGGGAAGATGGTCAGATTCCAGACTGGCTAAACAAGTCTGGACGTACAAACCTGTAGGACACAGGTGTGTGGGTAGACCAGGAAGAGATGGCTGGAGGATTTTGAAGGCAGAACAAGCAGCACCTTGCCTACGCCGTGTCGTGAAGATGGTGGTCTTATAATTAACATTTACAGAGCTATTGGCAATGAAAGAATTGCCATGGCCGCCGTTTTAAAATTTGTAATCACAAACTAACCATGATTTTTTGTTTACTAAAGAACATTTATATAAACATGTCTACCAAATTTCAGTGAAATACAGTATATCAATGACTTCTTGAGATATAATGTTTCCCTTAAGGGGAGTCTGAAGTCAAAATTTTTAAAATTGTTACTTTATCAAAATGCTTGTTTTATTAAAACCTTGACTTTTCTGAATAAAACGGTATAAAATTTATGATACAAATAAACTCACAAATAAATGTTATGAATAATCTGGAGTACGTCTGCACACAATTCAATTTTGTACACGATTCCTTTAAATAGTAGGCCTACGTATGTTTATAAATGGCATAACGTAGTCATGTGGTTTTCACTGTGTAAAAGAAGATGTTGGCGTGCTGGCAACTCTGAAGTCAACAATATAGTTACATATATGTTTTGTTTTGAGCCTGAATATAGTGTTTTGTCATGGATTTGAGTTTTCGTTACTTACCGCTGATTTACTTTAAAACGCGTTTTTTGAAAAACCATATTTTTCAACACTAGGGTAGGCCTACATATATCTCAGAAACTATGCTACTTAGGATATTGTAATTTTCGGGGGTAATTTAAGCTACTTGTCTCTACCCACTAAAGCACAATTTATTGTAGAACTAAAGTGTACATTTTGGGTGCTGTAAAAATAAATGTTTATACATTTTCCTTGAGAAAAGGTTATAACATTAAAATAAATATACATCTAGTTGTATACAAGAAAATTAAATAATTCTGCTTCAGTAGACATAAAACATTTACACAAAACGCCTACAAAAATTTCAATACTCTATCTCGCCAGGTTTCAGACAAAAATGTACCTAAGTTTGAGCAGTTTAGCATTGCCAGCATAGGACCTAGCGACTACCCTTAAAAACACAAATTCACTAATTGGCGGTCAGATGGAAAGCGTTTCCGACTTACGTTCGTAGGACTTTTTTCTTATATTGCTCCATAAAATCCGAAGTCGTATAATGAGGACAATTATTTATACGTATAAATTACAATTTATACTCTGTATAAATAAAGTACATAGTTTCTGTTGTTATCCGTATTAAACGAGTCACGAGGCCAATTCGCTATAGAGTGGACACTTATCAGTACGATACAATGGGAGGATTACTGTATGCCGTTTGAGATATTTTTCTTGCATTTTAATTTACAGTAGTTTTATTACTGCAATTTAGCTTTCCAGCAGTTTTCTTCATTACGACGTCACCGTCAGATCAATTGTTGAGTATCGTCAGGTGTTATCAGTGCACTGTGCACTATTGTAATCGCGGATTAAACAAACAACGGGAAGTCGTATAAGCTGTAGTATTGGCGTCGAAAATAAACTATCCGCGTGCATTTTTAATTACCCTCACACGTGTTTCTCGGTGGTCACGTTAAAGGTTATACAGTTTCGACTAGACGTCATACGTTCGTTAATGACGATAGCGATCAATGAATGACCTTGTGTCCGCTCGCTGCCCACAATCCGTTTTTGCATAACTTACTACTACTATTATTTTTATTGAATATCGTGTCGTGTTTAAGATTCTGCGAACAGATGCGCGACTTTCGTCTGTAAAACGGTTAACTTTTCATTTCACAGCATCAACAACGTTACAAATACAACGTAGACTATTTTATACTCAGAGTTTTATTAATAATTTTTGTATACCGATATGTCCTTCCGTGTAAAACACAGCTATGATTTATTGTTAATATATTTTAACATTTTGAAAATTTTAAGCAAATTTGTTATTGTTCATGTTATTGTTTTACATAAAAACACATAACCTCTAAGAAGATTGAACTTAATCTCAAGGTCAGAAATATCTATTGGCTGATAGGCAGAAAATCGCGGTTAAGTCTCGTCAACAAACTTTTAATATATAAAGCAGTTCTTAAACCGGTATGGACTTATGGTATTCAACTTTGGGGTACTGCTAGTACGAGTAATATCGAGATTATACAGCGCTTTCAGTCCAAAACTTTAAGATCAATAGTCGACGCTCCATGGTTCGTCTCCAACAACTCTATACACCGAGACCTCAAAGTTCCAACAGTGAGAGAAGAAATCACATCTCTAAATTAGAAAACAATTAATTTGTTAGATAATAATGAAGATATTTATAGACTAACAGGCACAAACTGTTAGACTTACCATTCAGATTTAACTAATAATGTATTCTCTGTATTATCTGTATTGTAATGTCTGCCATATCTGTTCTGTAATATCTGTATGTTTTGTAATCGTGTCAACATAAATTGTTAATGACAACCAGTGTATGTGCCTTATAGGCCCAGTGTTTAACATTCTGAACTTATTGTATCATGCCAGCAGCAAGTGGAAGTGATTTTTGTTGATTTGTTTACATGTTTGTGTCATCTAGTCTTGTAATTTGTGTATCTGTTTAATCTGTTAACAAAAACTAGAAGAGCTCTCAATAGTCAGCTCTTCATAATCATGTATGTGTTTTGTCACACAATTTGTTCAATGTTCGCTTAGTCGAACAGATCACAAATCTGCAATAAATTGAAAAAAAATTGTTTTACATTGAGGTAATCGTTTAAATACAACATTGATAATATTCTCTATGATTGTTGTTGTTGTTTACACAGTAATTAGGTATAATATGTGAGTCAAAAACAGTCTTTTCCGACATTTTTTTCAATTTCTGTTAGTTAATCGGTAATCGATTAATCGGTTAGTAAAGGGTTTAATCGATACGTCTGACAACACGCAAGAAAATATCGATACATCGTTCTAAGAGTTAATAATCTTAAAAATTTGGCGAATTATTGTAGAACGCTCAAGGTAACACCCTACTGCTGGCGTAGAACTAAATTCATAAAACTTTGTACGTACTTCACAATGGCTTAAAACAACCGTCTTCTTCTTCTTTTTCTTCTTCGCTACACGGCTTGGGCTATAGCCCGTTCCGACTTCACAGAGTCTCTGACCATTTTTTTCATGGTCTTCCATGATCTCTCGTCCCCACTGGCCTACATTCAAACGCTTGTTTAGGAATAGGTGTGTCTACCGTGCGTTCCACACGGGACTTCCAATTCTGCCTGTATTACTTCATTCTCTCCAGAACGGGCTGTAACTTCAGGTCTTGCCTTATGTCGTCGTTTCGTAGATGATCTCTCAGACTACATATTCCTTAACTGCTCGTAAAAATTTCGTTTCCGAGGCCTGTATTTTTTTATTATTTTTGAAAGAGTCCGTGTTTCACATCCATATATTAAAGTCGGCACAGCCACGACCGTATAGAACTTTAGCTGTGTCTCCTTCTTCATGTGGAACGCATGGTAGACAGGTGTATTCCTAAACAAGCGTTTGAATATAGGTCAGTATGAACGAGAGATCGTGGAAAGTGGTCAGAGACTCTGTGAAGTCGGAACAGGCTATAGCCCAAGGCATGTAACGAGAAATAATAATAATAATAATAATAATAATAATAATAAGAAGAAGAAGAAGAAGAAGAAGAATAAGAAGAAGAAGAAGAAGAATAAGAAGAAGAAGAAGAAGAAGAAGAAGAAGAAGAAGAAGAAGAAGAAGAAGAAGAAGAAAGAAGAAGGAGAAGGAGAAGGAGAAGAAGAAGAAGAAGAAGAAGAAGAAGAAGAAGAAGAAGAAGAAGAAGAAGAAGAAGAAGATATTTATGCAACTTAGTGCGAGTGTAAAGTATAATTTGTTTGTAACTGCGATTTACTTAACATAGCATGTCCGTTCGTGCTTGCTGTTTACTGTAAAACTGCACAACGGCTTATCGTGTTTATGTAGGAGCTTTGTTTCGTTTTGCAGGAGAGTCCATGTTTCACATCCATACATTAAAGTCGGCACAGCCACACGACCTTATAGAACTTTAGCTGTGTTTTATTCTTCGTCTTATTGTTCCACAGGTATGACTAAATTTATTTAGCTTTTTCTCGATATCGTTGTCCTTCCTATATGAGAAACCACATCCCAAATAATTAAAATGCGACACCTGCTCCAAAACAGTTTTATCAACTACAATTTTAACTCTTACAGGGTTCTTCCGTAGGAAGGCCATTACTTTTGTCGTAGTATTTGAGATCTTAAAGTTGTATTTCTGGCAGACTGTGTGCAAGGTATAAACAGTTGTATAAATATGCTGTAAAATTTAGTTTACTGGAATACTTCAACAGCGAAAAAAGCCATGTCTGTACTGCAGGTATATGAATTTGGGATAAGGGATCACTTAGCACATTACTATACGCAGATGACCAAATAAAACAACCGTTATAGAATAATTTCAGTAAATTATTGCGTAATAATATTCTCTATGATTGTTGTTATTGTTTACACAGTAATTAGGTGTAATATGTGAATCGAAAACAATCTTTCCGATTTGTTTTCAATTTCTGTTAGTTAACCGGTAATCGATTAATCCAGTGGTTCCCAAACTTTTCAGTCCGCTGACCCCCGTTTGAGAATTTAAAAAGTTCACGGACCCCGTCTGAGTTATGAAATAAAACATACAGTAAGTATGATACTTGTATCTTATATTTTAATTAAAAAGTATTAAAATCAAAATTGTCTTAACTTGCAAAATTATAATATTAATGATATCATACATAGTTTAATGCGAACAATGAAGCTGCTTTTGAACAATTAGCTCTGGAATATTAGATTTAATGTCTTATAATTTCAATATTAATTCACTCTCGACACCAAGTTTATTTCTTAACTTTGCCAACCTCGGCTCTATCTTTCCAGCCCCACACGTGTCGAAATCCAGCTACTTAAACGTAAAACCAGCTACACGGAAAAACGTTTTGCTTAGATACAATGCTTATACGTGGACTAAAACAGCGTGATCAGTTATGCGTTAATGCGGCGCTCTAGTCAGTTCGGCTGACAAACAGATCTGCTACATGACATGATTGAAAGACTATTAAAGCCATTAGTTTAAAATTACTTTAAAATTACAATTAGATTGCACAAAAAAAAATTACTGGAATATTCTACTAATTGTTTTAACATTCTAAAATTTAGATTTTAGACTATACAAAATTGGAGAAAATTACGGTATCCTATTTTTTGTTAAAAGTGCCCGCGGACCCCACTTTGGGAACCACTGGATTACTCGGTTAGCCTTTGACTTAATCGATACGTCTGACAACGTGAAAAAAATATCGATACATCGCTCTAAGAGTTAATAAACTAAAAATTTCAGCGCATTATTGTAGAACGCCCAAGGTACCCGCCAACTACTGGTGTAGAACGGTGTAACGGTCATACCGGAGAGAGTAGCGCGGGTCGGTTTGACTCGCATGGCTTAATGATTTATAGAGTACAGTCGAGCGTTAACAATGACACGGTCAGTTATCGATTATAGTCATACATGGCAACCAAACGCCGGACACTTCTCATAAGAGCTGTTTCGAAAAACAGTAAAAAAAATAAAGGTTTACCGTTAACATTATCTTTACGAGTTATGCAAGATTAAGATGAAGGATTAAAGAATTTTGTATCACACGACTAACATACCGTCGGAATCGCGATTGGCGTGGAACTGCCTGAACAAGTAAAATCGACGCGTTGCAAGTAGAGTAAAAGGCATAAACAGAACGCTTTGTTCGTATCTGTTGAATGTCCGTAGATTTACGTACACAGGCTTCCTTTATTTACATATTTTCGATTTCGCCAGGCGTATTATATTCTCTTTCCTTACTTGCTACTAATTTTTATTTTTTTTTACACTTTTAAATTTGTAGTAAACAGGCCCCCACGCACGCGCGCACCCGCGCACACAAACAAACACAGCACATTTTTCGAGTCGCGGACGGGAAGCGACGTTTGATTAACCGAGTTTAGCGCAGCTTTTTAATTTCATAAAAAGCCGACTTTGGTGCGAAATTCAGTGTGACGTAGAAGACGGCTATGAAACGGTGCCAGACATGTGCGCGCGCGCGTGGGCGTAACGCAATATGGGTATTGGCTGACGCCCATGCCGATACGTTTTCATTCACCTAGCAAACTCCATTGATTGTCGTCAACCATCGTCCGACAGCTGAAGAAAAAGAGAAAATAATTATGAGAGTATATAAATCTGGTTCGCAGCACATAAATCCAACGCTAGTGTACGAGTACAAGCAGTGCATTACAAAACTGTACACGCGATAGTTTAAACACATACGCCGATTATTACGATTAGGCCTACAGCTTTTAAAATTGAACGCGTTCTTCAATTTATGTAGGCCTACTTCTCATCCCTGTACACGTTTCCCCGCGCATAGATTGTTAAAAATGTCCACAACAGTTTAATTATTACGAATTAATTACTAGTTGTTGTTAGCCATTTAAAAATTTATCATGATAAAACCAACGGAGGTTTAATAATTTTAATTCTTCGTTTCAGAAATAATAAAAAAATATCTCTAATAAAATTACAGCACATAAAATTTCATAGCAAATAACGGTGAAGATTAATTGGCAACAGCTTTTGTATGAAATTATGATAATAAAAGGGAAACAGAATAACAAAAACAGGCACGGTATTGGCTAGATTGTTATGAGGGAGAGGGTACGTTACCAAGAGCTGTTGCGAACCTCGATACATGCCCAACATAACTCATTAACCCATTAAACGTGTAGGTCTGTTGTGTTTTCACCAGATGAAATATTTATTCTTAATCAGAATGATCAATATTGCACACCACTATATAAAAATTATTCCGATTAGCGCTTTCAAGCTTCACAGCTCATCGTCAGATCAGGAATAATCAGAAAATATGTAATACCCAACCCTTCACCCGTCTCCCCCACCCTGCTCACCCACAACAAACTAAAAATTAATGACCCTTCCCCAAAAATGGTTAGACAATTTAATTAATATTAAAATTAAATTTGATAATGAAGAAATATTTTATAACATGATTAAGAAGTAAATGAGAGAGGGCAGATAGATAAGATTAAGAATTATATTTCAGAGTACTAATTGGTTGTTTTAAAATAAGGGTGTGTGACTGACCCACGTGTGTGGAGAGGAAGAGGGTAGTTTAAAGGGATGCGCGCGCGCGCGCACACGCACACACACACACACACACACACACACACACACACACACACACACACACACACACACACACACACACACACACACACACACACACACTGAAACACAAGGAATTTACTAGAAAAATATGTAACTGTACAGATGGTGAGACAGAGTTTAGGGGGTGGGGAAGGGTCATTCATTTTTAGTTTGTTGTGGGTGAGCAGGGTGGTGGAGAGGGGTGAAGGGTTGGTTATTACATATTTTCTGCCTATTCCTGATCTGACGATGAGCTGTGAAGCTTGAAAGCGCTAATCGGAATAATTTGTATATAGTGGTGTGCAATATTGATCATTCTGATTGTGATTTCAACCACTAACACAAATTTCTTCATTAAACATTTATTCTTAAGTTCGAGTTCTGATTGAGGCGGTCACGAAAGATAAAAAACGTTAAATAAAACATTTATTGCTCTTGCATAAATAACGTTTCACTTTCAGTAGCGTATCTAGAATTTGGTCTGGGGGGGGGGTCCGGCCATGTCAGTTTCACAAGAAAAG